>VWZE01023414.1:31611-46460 GCA_013396675.1 Eubucco bourcierii | reverse complement strand
CTCTCAGCCATTCCCCACCCAGCCTTGACTTGTGCTTGGGACTGTGCCTACCCAGGTGCAGGGTATGCACTTGGCCTTGTTGAATTCCATGAGGTTGGCCTGGGCACACCTCTGCAGCCTGTCCAGGTCCCTCTGGATGGCATCCCTGCCCTCTAGCAAGTTGACCGTTCCACACAGCTTGGTGTCATCTGCAAACTTGCTGAGGGTGCACTCAATTCCTCTGTCCATGTTTGGTTTATATGAGATAAGGGGTGGGTTGCCACATCTGAAAGTCATTTTTCATAGCTTCTCGTTAGTTTGTGTGAGAAAATAGCCTCAGTCGTTTTCTAAAAGATTGTTTCAAGGGAATCAGGGGAGAGGGAGAGAAAGAGTAGATGGAAGCAGTATTAAAAAGTGTCATCTGCATAGCCATGAAAGCCAAGGTAATGAAGTAGATGTGAACTTTTCTCAAAAGTTCCTATTAACTAACTCACCTTTACTGAAATGGTTAATGCATGTTGTACTCTTGTTAATAGCAGTGTATCATAAATATCTCCCTGGAAACTCTCCGATTCTCTTCATGGAAGCAGGGATTGGCATCAAAAGAAAATTCAAAGCATCTCAGAAGCATAAGATAGGAGAACTGAGAAGGACCTTTGGGACCAAACCATACACAGGAAGATTAAAGTTGCATTACCCACAACCTGAGGACCCAAGATAGACTTGTAAACCAGCCTTAGTATTGCCAGCCTGATATATGGTTGGATATGAGTGTTACTATTTCTTCACTGGACCTGCTTTTACACCTGTTTCTATTTCCTGACAAAGAACAGCCACTGTCTTGTCCTTCATATGTACCTCACTTGTCCTTCATATGTACCTCAGGGAAAAGTTGCTGGTTGAAAATAATTTTTTTTTTTTTTTAATTAAAAATATCTACAGAACACAAATAAAAAGAGTAGCATAAAATCCACTCCCCTTTCCTCTCTATGTTACTCACATTTAAACAGAAACAGAAAGATTCTTTAGGTAGGATTCATGTTCTTCCTAATAAACTGCTGAGGTCAAGCTGGTGATTATCCAGTTGGAGGTTGAACAAAACCCACTGGGTTTGGTTTATGTGAAAGCAGAAATCCCCTCACTGCCTAGTGTAATTATCTAATTAGATTTGCTTTGCTTTCTGATGTCCTGCACAAAAGGCTGTACACATAGCTCCTCCAGTATCTGACAGAATAAGATGAATGGGACTTGATTACAACCCAGTGCCACACACATGATGTGTCAAGATGGCACTCCTGAGTGGTAGGAAAGATAAAGTCAGCTCACCTTAGCCAGCATAGAGTGCCTGCACAGGCATTTCAGAAGGTGTTGAGCAGGGTATTTTTACCTAGGCAAAAAAAGCACATTCATAGCTTGCCTGCAAATCATTTCAGCTTCTGGACTGCTCCTCTGAGGAAGGTTATTTTGCCCTGTCGTGGGCTACGTCACATATTTATTGCATTTTTGAAGAAAGGGCAAGTTGAACAGTGCTAAGAGGGTATGATTGAGTCTAAATGAGTATGAAGGCTCATCTCACTTGGCAAAGGTACAGGTTGATATAGGAGACTTAGTTAATTTACACCTTCACACTTTCTCATACCCTCTCATCTGACATAAAAGAGCAACTTCTGCAACTCTTAATTCACATCCTGCTTGTGATTGTGTAATTCACACTATTTTACACATCACATCCCAGTCCTTCAGCCTTTAGTCACAGGGTAGAGCAAGGCCAGACAGTTGTTCCCAGCTCACTGCAGCAGTTCCTACACAACGCATTCCAGCTTCACATTAAAAGGAGATTTTTCAAAACACACAATGTAATATTTGCGTTTGGTTTACTTGCACGTTCCTGGTAAGTCACAGTGCTGGTAGTTGACTCAGAGCACAACTTTTGAAACAGCAGTTCTGTTTTGGACAAATTCCCACAGGATGGGAAAGATGTGCAGGCATGGAAAGCCTGTGTTTCGCTTCACTGCCTACTTCACCCTGATATCAAGTGGTATTTCCTTATGGAGCAGTGTCTTAACTTCACAGGGCAACAGAAGCATTTTGGAATGCAGTAAAAGAGGAGAGGTGAGAAAGGAAAGAAGTCAACTGGCAAGAAACTACCTAACCCTGCTCTCCTTCCCCAAGTCTTCCTTTGACAGATCTGCAGCTACAGAAGTCCAGTTCTGGCACTTGGCAAAGTGACAATTTCAAATAAGGGTCATGTTCTTGCTCACAGAGCACAAGTGAAAGGAGGGTGAACAGCTGCTGGCAAGGCCTCACTGGTCATTCCACTGTTGAAAGTCAGTATTTCTCTTAGAACTAAAGCCAGCCTGGTCTTTTGCAGCAGAAATGGGAAGAGAGCTTCCAGTCACTTCTCACTGTAGACTTAAAACCCAAACTTTTCTGCATCAGTAGAATTCACCTCTGATTCCATTTCATGTCCCCACAAAACAAAATTCTGAAACCAGATAGTTTCAAACACACTTTTCCAGTGTCCCTTAAGGTTGTCTTAGTAGCATTTTTAAACTGAATAATGTCTGCAAGTCACAGAGAAGAGTTCCAAGGAATCTCAGGTGGGACAAACCTGAGGCATTTTCCAAAGTATTGAGCTTTGGTGGAGAGTTCTTCCTCTCTGTCTTTGTACAAAATTATTTTCTTCAAATAGATGTGAGGAGAAATTTATATTTGATAGTAGCAGATATGGATAAAAGTAATACCTGGTTCTCATTTACACTGCTTTGGCTCTTCAGCAGCTCTCCTATGAGGACAGGCTGAGAGAGTTGGGGCTTTTCAGACTGGAGAAGAGAAGATTTCCAGGAGACCTTAGAGTAGCCTTCCAATAACTGAAGGGGGCTACAGGAAGGCTGGGGAAGAACTATTGACAAGGGCTTGCAATACCAGGACAAGGGGCAATGGGTTTGAACTGGCAGAGGGGAGATTGAAACTGGATGTTAGGAGGAAATTGTTTGCAGTGAGGGTGGTGAGGCACTGGCACAGGTTGCCCAGGGAGGTTGTGGCTGCTCCCTCCCTGGAGGTGTTCAAGGCCAGGTTGGAGGAGGCCTTGAGTGAGCTGTGCTAGTGGGAGGTGTCCCTGCCTATGGCAGGGGGTTGGAACTAGATGATCTTTGAGGTCACTTCTAACCTTACCATTCTATGATTCTACAAGACTTGCTTTACTGTGCCAGAGTTAGACAGCACTGCCACCTCTATGTCCTCTTGATGTAACCAGAGTCACCACTGTCTGATGGTGGCTGCAAGATCCTTTTGGATACGACTCCATCACATCCATCTCCTGCAGCATGAAAAATGTAATTACTACAACTACATCTCCCCTCAATTAAGTATTTGGCAAAGTCCTCAGGGCTTTTGAAATGGTGAACACAGGAGATGTCTCTGGTAAAAAAAAAAAAAAAATAAAAAAAATTTTTAAAAATTCTGTTCTTAATAAAATATAAATTATAAATTACAAGACTGGGGGATTCTGGAGCATCTCTTTGCCGCAGCTGGACACTCAGAAAAAGGAAAGTAATGGTATGTGGAAGATCTGGGTTAAGCAACTGGTTAAAACACACAGGATCTGCACAGCACAAGTGAAAATAACATAGAGTTTAACAGCAGCTTTCAAGGGCAGCAAGCATGGAAGGCAAGTTCTGCAGCTCGCAATACCACCCACCCCACACACACACCCCCTCCGTGGCTTTTTATAACTCCATGGGGTTTATTTTATTTTTAGCTTATCTCCACCCACTTTTGAGTGCTCCAGAAATAATATCTGAAGACATTTTGTGTAGGTGTTTAATAATTCAGGAATGACCTATAAGGTTTGCCATTACATTTCAAGGAGGTAAAATAAGGTCAGACCCAGAAAATACGAACAGACAGGCATTACCAGGGATCAAGGAGATAGAAACAGTTGGTTCTCTACTAGATCCTCATCAGCTGCTGTGAAATGAGTACCTAAAGCCTTAACAAAGAAGGTGCTGAAATAAACCTTGGTATTGTGTTAAAGAAGAAATCTCCTTCTTTTAAAGTGCTGTGATTACCTTGCAGTGAGGTCAGGAGAAATGTAGCCAAAAAAAAAAAAAAATTCATTGAAAAGTCACTTTCTAAAGTCAGCAAATAATACCATTCTTTGTGCCTGCACCTTTAAGAGAAAGGCTATTTTAGATTGGGATTACACTGTTGGGAGGAAAAGAACAGGTCTGATCTCCAAAGCAGCTGGCATGTAGCTAGAACTCAGTTATACTTTGATTTCAGATGTTCTCAAGGAAAGGACTTCACCTCTGTATGTAAAGGTTGGTAGGTAAATGGGCATAAAAAGGGCAGTAAGATCATTACCACAAAGTGTGGAAATCTTCTTGTTACATCTTCCCTTCCTTGATTGATTTTTTTTTTTTAATATATATGTATATATATTTTTTTTCTTGGCCCTCAGAATGATTTGGTTTCTTTCCACATTACTAATTCTGAAAATAGTGTTTCTACACCAGTGGCTCATACACAGATTTTGAAAGAGAGAATCAGTTGAAGTTTATGCTTCTCTATTAAATTTCAGAGTACAACAGATTATTGCAAGCAGGACATAAAGAAAAAATTTCAGTTTTACAAATGCAGAACTAAGACGTGAGATGTTTAACATCTTTGTCAGTGCCATGGACAGAGGAATCAGTGCAGCCTCAGCAAGTGTGCAGATGGCACCAAGCTGTGTGGCACAGTCGACTTGCTAGAGGGCAGGGATCCATCCAGAGGGACCTGGACAGGCTGCAGAGCTGTGCCCAGGCCAACCTCATGACATTCAACAAGGCCAAGTGTAAGGTCCTGCACCTGGGTAGGCACAATCCCAAGCACAACTCCAGGCTGGGTGGGGAATGGCTGAGAGCAGCCCTGAGGAAAAGGCCCTGGGGGTCTGGGGTGATGAAAAGCTCAACATGAGGCTGCAGTGTGAGTGCAGCCCAGACAGCAACTGTGTGCTGGGCTGCAGCAAGAGCAGTGTGGGCAGCAGGGCAAGGGAGGGGATTCTGCCCCTTTGCTCTGCTCTCCTCAGACCCCACCTGGAGTCCTGTGTGCAGTTCTGGAGCCCCCAGCACAGGAAGGACATGGAAGTGTTGGAGTGGGTGCAGAGGAGGCCACCAAGATGCTGAGAGGGCTGCAGCAGCTCTGCTGTGAGGACAGGCTGAGAGAGTTGGGGCTCTGCAGCCTGGAGAAGAGAAGGCTTCCAGGAGACCTTAGAGTAGCCTTCCAGGATCTGAAGGGGGCTACAGGAAGGCTGGGGAGGGACTATTGACAAGGTCTTGCAATGACAGGACAAGGGGCAATGGGTTTGAAGTGGCAGAGGGGAGATTGAAACTGGATGTTAGGAGGAAGTTGTTTGCAGTGAGGGTGGTGAGACACTGGCACAGGTTGCCCAGGGAGGTTGTGGCTGCTCCCTCCCTGGAGGTGTTCAAGGCCAGGTTGGAGGAGGCCTTGAGTGAGCTGTGCTAGTGGGAGGTGTCCCTGCCTATGGCAGGGGGTTGGAACTAGATGATCCTTGAGGTCCTTTCCAACCTTACCATTCTATGATTCTGTGATTTGTTTTTATATCTTTCCTCTTGTCCTCTGCAGTATTATTTGGTGTCTCTGTAGTTTGAGCTTTGCTTATTGTAGAGTGAGATGGTAAGTATGAAATAAAACAGGTTCTTTATATCACCAATTATCACCATACTTTTTTGCTATGTCATTTCTTCACAGCTGTAAGTTCCACTTCAGCCTTAGGGCTAACAACAGTGGGATGAATTTTCTACTCTGGGCTCCAAAAATATCCTCTACTTTCTAGGCTTACTGCTCAGAAATTCCATTTGCTTTCAGGGTGCTTGTGTGAGAGCAGATCAGTCACCTGCCAGATCAAAATACTTGGTGCTCAGGTCATTACTCATTTTGTTCTGCTAGAACTTCCACTTTCAGTCATTCAGTGTGAATAATCTCTGAAAACACATGGGAAGGCACAAATGGGTTACTGCTCATAGCTGGCATTCAGGACATATCCAGCACCAGACAACTCAACAAGTCATGTTTACTGTACACTCCTTAGCTGCACACACAAAGAAACAATCTGGATCTTTTGTAAAAATAAGGATCCAGAGCCAGGAGGAAGTGGGAACTGGGCCAGGTTCTGAAGATATTAATCACATTTTATTCAGTCCACATTGTGGCTCCTTTCCCACTGAAATCAGAGGTTTTCCTGTGAAAGCATTAGCTGAATAAATAAGACCCAGAGTGCTTGGCCCCAAGGCTCCTTGGCTACCACCTCCTCTTCTCACCATCTGTCTACTTTAGGAGCACCGAGTTGACAAGAGAGATCAAATGGCTCACCTAGCCAGCCTAGGAAATTTATCCCAGCAGTAAATATCTTTCTCCTTCCTAGCCCAGCTGCAAAGGCTTTGAATACCAACTCAGTGCAGAAGAGGATGCTGTGTCCATAAGAAACATCAGATGACATAGAAGGGCAAGCAGCAAAAACAGAACACTGTGGGATGCTCTCGGCTGTCATAATCATCTGAAAGAAGTGAGGAGAACATCGCTGAAAGGACTGGACCCAAGCTTTCCCATTTTCAAATGGGCTATCCTAAGAGCATGACCAGGAAGCAAGCTAGGATCTTGCCATGGCAGTAAAGAGAAAATGAGAGATGTAGATAGGAAATTAACATAATGGCCGAGACACTGGCACAGGTTGCCCAGGGAGGTTGTGGCTGCTCCCTCCCTGGAGGTGTTCAAGGCCAGGTTGGAGGAGGCCTTGTGTGACCTGTGCTAGTGGGAGGTGTCTCTGCCTATGGCAGGGGGCTGGAACTAGATGACCTTTGAGGTCCCTTCCAACCTTCCCATTCTATGATTCTATAAATAGATTACAAAATCAAAGGGGGGTTCAGAGACTCCATGGGTGATTAGGGGAGATTTAGAGTCTCCCAGCATTTGTTTTACTGTCACTTTTGAAGGATTCTTAAGCATCCATGAATTCCAGAGATGGCCCAGCCAGCCAATTAAAGTTATGATTCATTGCCATGGAGCTTACCATGTTGTTAGCATCATGATGCTGTAGTATCATTCAATGAATGCCTAAGAGGATACACTGATTGCCCATAATTAGTACTGCACCATAAATTCATGTAGGGCTTTAAAAACATTAAGAAACAGTACATCTCCTCCCCAGAGAGCAACAGCTTATAACCAAGCCATTTTCTCAGACACAGCACAAGCATGATTAATTTAGCTAATAGCCAATGAGGACATGCTAATTACTTTTTTTCTGACTAACAGTGACCCATGTCTCTGTGAGAAAATCCAATTTTGAGGACAGAGCTAGAAGGAAGATGCGAGTTTGGAAGCTCATAGGTCTCACTGCAGTTTCTAGAGAGAGAGAGCAGGCATTAATGTTACTGAGGAAACTCTATTAACTGTATTATGTTATTTGCTGCAGGACACCCAAATTAATGGCATCAAACTCAGAAAATGTTGAACAGCTCTAGGTTTCAGGCTTATGTTACAAGAAAAGAGTTAATTATGGTACATTACAGGTGTGAAGGAAGGAAGAAAAGGAATATGCAACTGTAATTATTCACCTCTAGACACTCATACTGTATACAGAGCTACATCATTAAAAAAGAAATCACAAAAGCATTGCATATTTGCTAGAATATATTCCAGACCACCCTCAGGAGGTTCTTTTATCAATCTTTTGCTCTTTTTTTTTTTTTTTTTTTTAACTTACCACACCACAGCCTTTCTAATCTAATATAATGGTTTGCCTCTCTCTTCTATTTCCTAGTCCCATATGGTTTCCAGGCAAAGATGCTTTCATCCCAATTACTGTTCTTACAACAGCTGATCTTGCTACTCATTAATTTACACATCACTGCTTGACTGAATTCCAGCACTACCTTACTCATTGCAGGACAGCCAGGTCAAATTGATTTTTTTCTACAGAAAAGATAGAACCAATTCTTGTTCAAGTTCAGAGCTACAGAATTCCTAGAGCAAAGCTCTGTAGAACTTGGCAAAGGAGGCATTATTCATTTTGAGGTGTTTCTGTGCTCATCAATTCCCTACTTTCTTTTAAAAGTAGGCTTTTGCAATTTGGACTTGAAGATCAGGACCAGTTCTAATTTTAGCTATTTGCTTGATCCTCATAGAATCACAGAATGGTAAGGTTGGAAGGGACCTCAAAGATCATCTAGTTCCAACCCCCTGTCATAGGCAGGGACACCTCCCACTAGTACAGGCCACTCAAGGCCTCCTCCAACCTGCCCTTGAACACCTCCAGGAGGGATCAACCACAACCTCCCTGGGCAACCTGTGCCAGTGTCTCACCACCTTCACTGTAAAGAACTTCCTCCTAACATCCAGTCTAAATCTCCCATTGCCTCCTAGATGCCTGAGGTAGGGTGTGGCAAAAGCGAACTAGAGAGCCCAGTGTTTTATCTCCTTGCTTTCTCTCACTCTCTCAGAGTTTAATAGGAGATCCAGAAATGAACAAATACAAGTTTGAAAGGTTACTAATACTTCAGTTTAGAAATTTAGACAGTTTAGTGGACAGACTTAAGTTACACTTAAGCAGATCACTGAATTTTAGATAATCTGAATACCTCATAATATGACAAAAGTGTTGGCTATTAAAGTTATCAGCTTGCCTTGGGATTCTGGGAGATTTTTACCAAGTTTCCTGAAGTCCTGAAGTCTTGGGACCAATCCCTTGGTTGTTTAGATTCACACCACCTCTATGGTATATTTTCTAGAAAACATTTTCTCCTTGGAAGTCAAATTGTTTGGAGCATGAATATTTCCAAGGAAGGCATTTCCATAAAGTACTTTGTGCATTTACCACACACTGTCAATGATCACTCTCGACAAAGTGCTGTCTATGAAGGTACTTGATAAAGATGATTTTCCCACTTTTACTGTCTTTATCTCGCTGGCTTCAGCCATCTTAGATCACTTTTGTTTGCATAAGTGCCTCTAATGCTGTCTTAGTGCTTAACAACTAATTTCAACCTCAGTCACTGCCAGATAAATAGAACAAATCCAATAACAAATGTGAAATACGTTGCAGTTAAAGACACCTTTGCAAAGATAAGAAAACAGAGCAGCATCAAGGGATATGCAAAGAGAAGTACCTGCAGGAAGCATGAGCTGGGGTTTGCTCTCTCAGATACAGAGCAGAAGTCCCTGCATAAGTGGAGATTCAAATCAACCATTTTATCTTAGCCTGTCGGCATTTAGGATGCTGGCAAATGATGGAATAGCTACCACACTTTTGGCTATGATAAAGGTGAGTAATGATTTTTACCTCTTCCCTCACAGTCTTTATATCTTCTTCCATACTGTCAAAATCTGCTTTTCTGCATAACACTCAAACACTGTGGTGCTTTAGTAATAAAATAATAGGAACCCATGCCCTTTGTGCTGGTTTGAGGCTAATTGGAAGATGTTAATAAAAAATAGATTACAGGCTGTGAAAAGCAAACACTGGTGATGTTTGCTTCACTCATAGGCTTGCTGAGATGGATAAGAACAAGAACACAAACACAGATAACACAGACACAGAGAGTTTCCTATCTGTCTCTCTGGGAGCTTCTGGCCTCTCTGCTAACCTGACTAACCACTCTGCTTCTAACCTTCCTCCAAACTCACCTTACACGTAAGGTAAATCCTGAGATAAGGTAGAGGGGTGGAAAGAAGGTGGAAGGGTGGTTGGGAGCCCCTCCTGGGGTCTCTGATTTCTGGGAGGGGAATTGTGTTTCTGTATTCCCTTTAACTTGTCTATGTCTGTAACTATTCCTGCATATAGTGTCTATCTCTGCTTGTACATTGTGCTGAGCTGTAAATAGAGCTTCAGTCCTTAACTTCCATCCGGCTGAGTCTAGTCTGGGGGATTTTACAGAGTGTGGGGGGAAGGGTAACTCCCAAACCATCACACCATTCTTCTGTCAGCCCATGAAAAGCTGACAGTGCATGTGTGGTTTTATGCAGCAGAGATTTTGGGCACTGTTAATAAGAGCATTAGGAAGCCCTGAATCACATCTTCTGGCAACAGCAGGCCCCTTAATAACCACCAAGAGTTTTTACCTCTCCCTTCCCTAGCTATGTTATGTGGACTGACAGGAAGAAATTACCTCTTTCATCTTCTCCCACAACATAAACAGAAATGAGTAAGGTGGAGGGGTGGGGTGGGGGAAAGAAAGAAAAAAGACATCAACTTCTAATAATGTTGGCAAAAACACTCAGGAGAATTTGGGGAAGGTGGAGATAATAGCATGGACTTTCAGCTGCCTCCTGATCTACNACAACTCCCCTTCCAGAAATCAGAGACCCCAGGAGGGGCTCCCAACCACCCTTCCACCTTCTTTCCACCCCTCTACCTTATCTCAGGATTTGCCTTACGTGCAAGGTGAGTTTGGAGGATGGGCCAGGAGGGTTAGAAGCAGAGTGGTTAGTTAGGTTAGCAGAGAGGAGAAGACAAAAAGCTAGAGAGACCGTGTTTGTCTCTGTGTTATCTGTGTTTGTATTCTTGTTCTTATACATCTCAGCAAGCCTGTGGGTGAAGCAGACATCACCAGTGTTTGCTTTTCACAGCCTATAATCTAATTTTCTCCATTAAAATATTCCAATTAGCCTCAAACCAGCACACAAGCTCTGCACCACAGGGTGTTAAACAGGACCAAAACACTGGGTCAGTGCTACTGTCCTCAGCTTCAGAGATATCTGCACCTCACAGAAGAGATGACTTTTGACAACTTGTTAGGTGACAAAGTATTGCAGCTGTGTGTTCAAAGAAGTTCCAGTTGTGAAAACTGGAAATGGTGCCAGAAAATGGTACAACAGTGATAATGTGATGCAATCCTCCAGTTTATAGGGGAATATTATACGAAAAGCTGTTTCAAAATCCCAGTTGAAAGGTGAATGTGTGATATGTGTGGCAAGGTAAATGTCTCCTCTCTTAGTCAGTAAATTGGTGTTAACATCAGAGCTCTACTGAAGTTAGTAAGTACATTGAAAGATTAAGTGTCCTGTATGTGCTGTGTGAGTTTGTTTAAATTCATCCATTGACATAAAAGGTACAAATTAATACACCAGTTTCTTTCATAAATTGACAGTGAAACACTTCGGTTTACACATAATTCACAAATAATTGCTCTCTAGAGTTGAACATAAAATTCCAACAGGAATGCTGCCATTTCCAAAAGGCTTAAAACTTGGCATTTAGATGTAGTCAGAGGCACAAACATGATCACAGCAGAGGTTTTGCCACCAAACCTCCACTGAGTACAACAGTGAAGCCTGCAATTCAATATAAAGTTGTTGAGAATCTGGTGGCAACACCTCTCAAGTGTTCATGCACAGTGAGCATGTTCTGTCAGCTCACAAATTTCCTGTGTCCCTGCAGACAGCAGGGAGAAGTGCATGCCTTCAGAGAGCAGCTCAGCCATGGGTGTTCTAGTTCCAGTTAGAACAGAACTAATTCTCTTCAGTGATTTTACTTTTTAGCTAAGTCTCTGACTTTCAGTCACTGAGAAACGTGACATTTCAGCTTCCATGCCCCATTTGTGGTGAATGTTTTCTGTCGATTGGGACAATTTTTCTATGTGGGTAAAAGCCATCTGCTTCCCCTCCTTCCAGCTGCAGCTTTGTTCTTTTGTGTTTCTGTGTTTCAGATCTATATGGACTGGCTACCATTACAATAGGTCTTAAATTCAGGACTCTCAACACATGAAATGCCAGAATTTGAATGTTCTTTCAACCTTAACTCAGCCATCTTCTGCTTTTACACTACAATGTAGTTTTTCTTTTTATGATCCCCTGCTTCCCCAGAGCCTCATACCACATAAATAGGTATTCTCTAAGTGAATTGTTTTTTCTTATTATATGTTACCACTGTTGTTTAACACATTTGCTTTGACATTTTGTCTGGGTGGATGACCTGAGGTCCTATTTAAGTAGCCCTATTTGGAAGGATGGCTATTCATTCACTATTTGCTCTTTGTACCCTTCCCAGGATTCTAAAATCAAAAGGTATTTTGAAAGAAGAGCATTCCCTTATAAGTTGGCAATCTCTGATCATCAAAATCTGCCTTCCAGTTCTGACATTTGAATTGCAGACACGCTGAATTTTCACCCCGTGCAGTTGAAGTACAAGCCAACAAACTACGTAACTAATAAATGTTTTGCAGCCTGATTTGGCTGCAAAAGAAGGTGGTCAAAAAGTTGTTGCTCTGCAAACCTGCAGGACAGTCAGCTAAAGTGAGCCTTAGCTGCAGAAGCTGCAGTCAGCATCAGAATAGTCTTTGCTTTGAACTTCGCGTTCCTTTGCTTAGCCAATAACGTCAGGAAACTTCACTTGCTTTTTATGTTCCAAAGGGATGAAATATCCAAGAAGAAATCTATAAAATGCATATCCAAGAGAAGCAAACAGACTTTTCAAGTACCAATAAAACAGTACTTCAAACAAAAGAATCAAAATACACAGAAACCTGTCTTGATGGTGAGAAAGATTTTTACATACCATTCTCACAACATTTTATATATAAATACCTCCACCTCCTCCTTTGCCAGCTCCTTCCTCTGAAACTAAGCTGTGTTTCATTCAGGTTGTTTTTGAGGTCTCCAGATAATGCTGCCCGCAAATCCATCTGCATTTGGAATGCATTGGTTCATGAATGACCTTCACATTACATTCACTAAGTAGGATCTTGATCCAAGCAGATTCTTTGGCTTGGGCTTACTCCACGCTCCCCTGTGCTTTGAACAAACCACTTCCCCAGGCTCGGAGTGCTATAACTTTGGTTGTTTGAAAAACTCATACAATTGATTGTAACATTCTCTCTCTTTTCGTCCCCAGTCATAACTTTCTGATTGCTGTTCATCTGTACCAGATGTTCCCTTTAGATTTCCAATCTATACAGTGCCTCAAATGGTTTCCTCTCCTTTCCTGTCTGCTTTTCATTTGTATTTACAGTAGCAAGCTCATATACTACAGCATACATTTACCTACAGGTCTGGTAATGCAACAGGGAATTCTTCTCTTAGAGGTGTAGTTCTTGCCATTTGTAACTGTATTAGTCTTGTCTTCAAAAACATGTGCCTACACAAACTACACAAGGCAGCCTTGGATAGAGAAGTCTCCAAAGAAAATCTGAGGTGCTGCAGAGAGCAATAATGTTGACTAAGTAGATCACAGGATCACAGATGTTAGGGGTTGGAAGCAACCTCCGGAGATCATTGATCGAGTCCAGCCACCCTGCCTGAGCAGGACCATAATCCAGTGCTGGTCACACAGGAATGCATCCAGATGGCTCTTGAAAGCCCCCAGAGAAGGGCACTCCACAACCACCCTGGGGAGCTGATCCAGTGCTCCATGGCAACCTAATGCTCTCTGCTCTGGTATTTGGGAAATTGCTGTTTTAAGGATGACAAAGGAAACCTGAATAGCCAGGAGTAAAGAAAAAGCAACCTTGCTGAGAAAAACAGGCAGCTCCCTCTGCAATAGTACTGATAGTACGCTTGTGCCCCAGGCACATCTTTGATCACATTGGATGATTCTGTGCTCCACAACCTCCCTGGAGGTGTTCAAGGCCAGGTTGGAGGAGGCCTTGAGTGAGCTGTACTAGTGGGAGGTGTCCCTGCCTATGGCAGGGGGTTGGAACTAGATGGTCCTTGAGGTCCCTTCCAACTTTACCATTCCATGATTCTATGATTCTATCTGTCTGTCAATCAAGACACTCCCCGTGCATACAAAGACCCTGCTTAAGTACAAGGACATTTTTTCCACTGTGTAGGTTTTTGAACTTAAACTTCTATTTTTTACAAGTTTTTTTTACAAGTGTGGAGGAAAATTCCAATTTGCTTTCATATCTTTGATCCAGGCACAGATGGAATTTCCATCAGAGCGGAAGCTATTTTAGATTAAAAAAAGTATCAGATATTTCCTTTGACAGAGGGTCTGTTGTATCTGCAATTGCCAGATCTCTTGGGTTTGATGTGCACATAGCCTTCTCAAAACTCCAGCTCCTGGATTTATGGGATCATTTTAAATGCTAAAGCAGACCACAACAACATGTATCTCATAAGAACGTTCCCCCTCTTTTGCATGATTTGAAGGCCTACTCTATCACCTGGCATTAAGACAAGAAAATGTGATGGTTCTTCAAAGTGGGTTATTGCTGAGAAAGAGCAGTAGCATTGCAGGGCCCAGCCACTTTTCTTTCAGTCTGGAAGAAAAAGCAAGGTAGCAGCTGTTGAAGCATATGTTTCTGGCTGAGAAAATTTTGTCCTGAGAACGCTTACTCCAAGTTGCAGTACCCCCACCATTGGTCTCTCTTCTTTTGCTTTTGTATTTTTAAATTTTTTTCAAAGACAGAGAAAAATCATCAGATTCCCAATTCATAATTGAAAACAAAATTGTTTTTTTTTTAATGCTTAGAACTGCTTAAGAAAATAAGAGGCTTTAACAGTTGCCTTTCTCCAGTAAAAACACCTCCAAAAGTAGTGAACATATTTGCCCTGCAAAAGATTCTGTATTTCAATTTGTAGCTAAATTACATCTTTGTTTTGATTGTTTTTCTCTTGTGGATATTAATACATTTTCTGACATGGCACAAGTGTTGGGTTTGTTATGTGATTAAGCATACTGAAGTGTCTCAAAACCGAAGGCACAGTGTAATAATAGGGCTGTGGTAACCATTTTCACCATCTAGGCCCATTGATTTCATCAGAATTCAAACAGCATTGTGTGTGGCTGAAGCTCTGTGCCTTCTTCTCTTGAATCTGCAAGTTGTTCTGATCTGGAATGTAGTATCATAGAATCCTAGAATGGTAAG
>VWZE01023414.1:12909-24342 GCA_013396675.1 Eubucco bourcierii | reverse complement strand
GACCTCAAGGATCATCTAGTTCCAACCCCCTGCCATAGGCAGGGACACCTCCCACTAGTACAGGTCACTCAAGGCCTCATCCAACCTGGCTTATCTTTATGGATGGATATCAAAGGATGATTTCATTAAAATACAGTAATAAATAATATGCTGACTGTATTTCAAAATTGTTTAAATTTTAAAACATTCTGATGCTGTAGTTAATGATGTCATGTAGCAATGCTGATTTTCCAACTCATTTGCAGGTGGAGAGTATTCATCTTATATGAAATCATAAGTTTCCCTTTCCATCAGGAAACTTATGCATAGAACTTATTCAAGCAGGCACACAAATATCAGTGCACAGTACTGAAAAAAAAAAACATAAAAATAGGCACATTTTTAAGAGCATATTCTGAGAGAAGGGAGGATATTAAGTGTTCATTTTGGTTTGGTTTTCTGCAGTTCTTGGTTATTTTGAGATGTGAGTTTCATGGTGTTTTCTTCAGTTCTTCATAGAATCATAGAATCCTAGAATGGTAAGGTTGGAAGGGACCTCAAGGATCATCTAGTTCCAACCCCCTGCCATAGGCAGGGACACCTCCCACTAGTACAGCTCACTCAAGGCCTCATCCAATCTGGCCTTGAACACATCCAGGGAGGGAGCAGCCACAACCTCCCTGGGCAACCTGTTCCAGTGCCTCACCACCCTTACTGTAAAGAACTTCCTCCTAACATCCAGTCTAAATCTCCCCTCTGCCAGTTTAAGCCCATTGCCCCTTGTCCTGTCATTGCAGGACCTTGTAAATAATCCTTCCCCAACCTTCCTGTAGGCCCCCTTCAGATACTGGAAGGCTACTATCAGGTCCCCTCGAAGCCTTCTCTTCTCCAGGCTGCAGAGCCCCAACTCTCTCAGCCTGTCCTCATAGGAGAGCTGCTCCAGCCCTCTGATCATCTTTGTGGCCCTCCTCTGGACCCGCTCCAACACTTCCATGTCCTTCCTGTGCTGAGGGTTCCAGAACTGCACACAGTGCTCCAGTACCATGTTGTGCAACACAAGCATGCCAAGGTGTGAGCCCACATGACTGTAATGTTTAACCTTTTCCCCCTCATTCTTTCCATTCATCTTTCTCATAGCATTGGTTTTGAAAGAAACAAAGCAGAAACTCATAGTCTAAAAATCCACGCAGTCACTTACAGCTTGGCAGTTCAGCATCTGCCTTCTGCAGCGTGAGCATATGGATTCATTTACCAAAATGATATTTGGTTTCAGTTCTCAGCCTGTCTGTCAAAACATGTTCAGCTCTGTGGAATGTGAAACCTGCACATAGTATTTTGTTCGTGGAACCTAGAAGAAAGGCACTTAACATTCTGTCACTAAAATCCAGCTGGGTTTTTTTTTTTCCCCCACTAGCAACTACAATGCTGTGGCATATTATATAGCATCCCCCCTTCTAACTGAGCTTACTTACAGCTTACATGTCAGAGAGAAGAGTGTGCTATGGTTACTTGGAGACCTCCCACATGTAACTCTTGCCCCAGCTTAAGCTTAGACACGTTTGAGTCTGGAAAGACAGCACAGAGAGTTCACACAGTATTCAGGGGGATGAAGTGCAGTGGATTCAAGATAAGGTCACCAGGCTCCACCCGGATGGAGACTCCTCTTTCAGAAACCTGTCCCTCCAACTACACCATCCTCTATTATCCAAACTGCATACACTATAATGTATGAAAGACAACTTGGAAGCTAGAAGCAAATTACTTATGAATAAGTGGTTTAAGCTTCTAAATTTTATTGTAATATTGGAAGAGAATATTTAACATACTTCAGGGCTGGAGACAGATTATTCATCTTTAGTATCAAATCTTGGAAGTAGGACCAAATAGACCCTACATAATTACAGTTACTGATACAAACTTTATTAGCTGCTCAGTCTGTAAGGTAGTTCAACAGTTTATATCACTTCAAGTTACTTTCTCAGCTTTAGAATACTTCACCATGTCCCTCTAAATGGTTTGAACCTGAAGTTCTACTTAAAGTCTTGTCAGGTGACATTTGCTTTCTTGTCTTTATTGTCTATGATCAGGTCAATAGAAGAATATAGAATAGAATAATACAGAATTGAAGAATATTGAATAGAAGAATAGAACAGAAGAATATAGAACAGAAGAATATCCCAAAGACCATCTGAGGTAGAGAGCAAAAAAAAAAAAGGAAAATGGTCTTCAGATGCTGAACATCTGAAGTAAGTGAATATTGACCCAAGAAATGTGGAAAACAAGCAAAAAGGATAATATTCTCTCCATATGGCTAGGCTATGATCCATTTGGTATAAGAGAGACCTCCTGAGATAATCTCTATGACTGGAAAATTAATACAAAGTGAAAAAGCTTGTTTGAGAAATGCCGGCAGAAGAATAAAGGATGATGGTCACTAGTACATGCATTTTCTCTGAGTGAACTCTTTAAATGAAGACATCTCTGCTGAAAAATTGAGTAGTGATGAAAATATAAAGTGCTGTGAAGAGTTATCATTATATAAGTCTAACATAAAACAGAAACCAAAGATCATGTGGACAAAGGAATTAACAGATTGATCCAGTTCTGGAGCCCCCAGCACAGGAAGGACATGGAACTGTTGGAGCGAGTCCAGAGGAGGCCACCAAGATGCTCAGAGGGCTGCAGCAGCTCTGCTGTGAGGACAGGCCACAAGAGTTGGGGCTTTTCAGACTGGAGAAGAGAAGGCTTCCAGAAGACATTAGAGTAGCCTTCCAGTATCTGAAGTGACCTCCAGGAAGGCTGGGGAGGGACTATTGACAAAGTCTTGTAATACCAGGACAAGGGGCAATGGGTTTGAAGTGGCAGAGGGGAGATTTAGACTGGATGTTAGGAAGAAGTTGTTTGCAGTGAGGATGGTAAGACACTGGCACAGGTTGCCCAGGGAGGTTGTGGTTGCTCCCTCCCTGGAGGTGTTGAAGGCCAGGTTGGAGGAGGCCTTGAGTGAGCTGTACTAGTGGGAGGTGTCCCTGCCTATTGCAGGGGGTTGGAACTAGATGATCCTTGAGGTCCCTTCCAACCTTACCATTCTGTGATTCTATGATTCTATGATCCAGGTAAAAACAAAACAAAACACAAGAAAAAACACAGCAAAACAAAACACAACAAAAACCCACAACACAACAAAATACAACACAACAAAAGAGAACACAATAAATAACAGATGAAGTCATGATAATGAGGGGTATTAGCTGCACAAACAATTCCAGGAATAGAGATGAATTCATCTTGTCTAGCAAGCTTTGAGAATCCATTGCAGCAATTGATTTAGAGGCAGAAAAGGAAATGTTCTATATGTTACTCTCAAACTAGGAGGGAAGTGCTGACTGAGAATAACATTCTTAGAAGGCAGTTCAGAGTACAAATGAAATTACAGTATTTGTGGATTTTAAAATCAGATAAATAGTAATTTCAAAAAAAAATCATGACCTTCAGGAGAACAGTTTTGCTAAACCACATGACTAATAGATAAGCTTTCATAAGGAGCTTGGTCTGAGAAATGAGATACTGAGAACCAGATATTCTATAAAGAAAAAAATATTGAAGTTACAATTGGATAATAAATGTGTCTCATACCAAGTGAGACACTGAAATTATAACACAATCTCCTGAAAGAAAAAAAAATAAAAAAATACAAGTTCTTCATTGACTTGAGCACAGGAGGCCAACGTGCATTGAAAATCTGATGAAGTTACAAAGGGAAAGTACAAAATTGTAGCAGAACAAGGTGGAGGAAATTTGGAAACACTGAAGTAAAAGTTCAACATTCCTACCAAGAGACATAAAAAGTAATAAGAAATCCTTCTAAAAGTGCATTGGTATTAAAAGGAAGATCCAGGGAGTGAGTGGTCCACCTACTCTGCTGAGTTTCTAAATCTATTTCACTCTCACACATAGCTGCATACAACATCTCCATAGCTGTACACAATAAAAGGGTACTATCTCAAACTCAGATATGCAAATCACAAAATCATAATCACAGAATGCTAGGAGTTGGAAGGGACCTCAAAAGATCATCTAGTCCAACCCACCTGCTAGAGCAGGATCACCTAGAACAGGTTACGCAGGGATGCATCCAGGCAGGTTTTGAATGTCTCCAGCAAAGAAGACTCCACAACCTCTCTGGGTAACAATTTAGACAGCAGTTAGACATGTTAGAAATTTTCATATCAATTGGGCTGAAAAATTGATGCAAAGATCTCTTCCATTACCAATTATCTATGGAAAATCCTGAAGGGTGTGTGAACTCTCAGAACGCCAGAAAATGGCAAATTTAGCTACTTTGGGTTTTATAAATGGCAACAAGTAAGAGGCCAAACAGGTCAACTCTGACTACCAGGAAAATTTCAGGAACAAAACTAAAAGCTCTCAAATATGAAGCTAATAATAAACAAAGGGTTAAAGGACAGTGTGTATTTGTCAGGAGAAAACTATGTGCACAGAATTTAATTTTCTTTCCAAAGCTTAAAGCTGAGCTTAAGAAACACTGCACAGGATGATCCCTTGCAGATTTTTCTAGCCATTGATACTGTGATTCAGAGCAGCATGTCTGTTTTCTTTAACAGAAAACTCAGTGCCAAAGTGATGCAGAGAGGGTAAACAACAATCCATCTATCTGTATTAAAAGTCCAATTTTCATAGACTTATAGAATCACAGAAAGGTAAGGTTGGAAGGGACCTCAAAGATCATTTAGTTCCACCCCCCTACCATAGGCAGGGACACCTCCCACTAGCACAGATCACTCAAGGCCTCCTCCAGCCTGGCCTTGAACAACTCCAGGAAGGGAGCAGCCACAACCTCCCTGGGCAACCTGTGCCAGTGTCTCACCACCCTCACTGCAAACAACTTCCTCCTAACATCCAGTTTCAATCTCCCCTCTGCCACTTCAAACCCATTGCCTTTTGTCCTGTCATTGCAAGACCTTGTCAATAGACACTCCCCAGCCTCCCTGTAGGCCCCCTTCAGATACCAGAAGGCTACTCTAAGGTCTCCTCGAAGCCTTCTCTTCTCCAGACTGAATTTTGGAAGTTTCTGTTGCAGGTTAAGAAAATGGTCTGTGTAATAGCATTTTTGTTCATTCAGTTATTCCTAATATAGGAGTTACTATATATATGTATATATATATTCAATCCTCCCTTAATTCTCATAGTACAACCTTTTAATTCTCTGTCAGGTCTGCACATTCTTGCTGAAAATACCTGATAGTACAACCATTAATTCTCTGTCAGGTCTGCACATTCTTGCTGAAGATCATAGAATCATAGAATGGTAAGGTTGGAAGGGACCTCAAGGATCATCTAGTTCCAACCCCCTGCCATAGGCAGGGACAAGATAGCTGGAGTTAAAACAAAACCAAAACAAAATGAAACCAAAACAAACTAAAACCCCAAACAAACAAAACCAAACCAAAAATAAAACCAAAACAAATAAAGCAAAGACCAAAGCAAATGCCAAAAACCTTTCAAAAATCCGCTTCATGTACCAGTCTAGCCCCAACAAAAGGTATCCCCTCAGACTATCACGTTCTCTTTCATTGGTTTGCCACTGACAGAGGAGCTCAGCAACAATATATATTCTGTACCTGCTACATGTGTTTATTTTCCTCTGCTTGAACAATGAGAGGATATATATTGGCATCAATTCTCAAGTTTGCAGTGCTGCTAAATCACAAGTGAGGGAACAATGAAAACAGCACCTATTTAATAAATTTGTGTTGATGTTTCCTATCTAATTGTTTCCAATGGGATCCTAAATGCATCCCATGGAGAGGATGAAGTACATAAGTCACACCAGGTAGAAAACATCTGAGTGGTGCATATATTTCTTATGAGTCACAGGTAAGGCTCTAGAGTGACAGTTCTTTTTGTCACTTTGCTACCTACTGGTGCTTCCAGAGAGATAGATGAGGGCATGAGAATGAGGGACAAGCCCAAGAAGCAGATGGTGAAAGAAAAGCACCTCTAGGATTGAACATAATACAAACGAAAGTACAAAGGTAATTAAGATTTCCAAATCACACAATAAATAACCCTTTGATAGACATATGTAGGCAGAAAGTATAATAAATCTCACAGTTCTTGCAGGAATACACCTCACTCATGATAGTTGTTCTTAGAGTTTATTTATTACAGACTTTCAAACATATAACCTCTTAGGTTCTTTATCTATACACTACAGACAATGCCATGTTACATCTCTGTGAATGCATGGAGCCCCTGGAGTTTGGTCTTATTTCAGAGCTAATACATTCAGATTTTTTTTTAATGTTTAATGTAATTTTTGCCTCTCTCTATCACAATTTATGAAAACTCTGTTAGTTTTCCCATTTCTAAGGTAACTGATATAAACTGAAGCTTAACACAGTTGCCCACAAAAGTGGGACAAAAGTCCCCGATTCCAGAAGCTGTATAAAAATAGGCTCATGTTGGAAGCTGAATATGGGAGCTAGGAGGAGCTGGAAGGCAAATGTTTCTGGAGAGACTGAGTTATAAGTACTCCGGTCCTGCAAAAAGACTGCTAGACAGAATGATTAAGTAAGCAGCATTTATCTCAATTTGAAACTCTCAACCACAAGACACACAGTTTTCTTCTTCACTTGCAAAATGATCAGTAAGAAGAAAGCTGCTTTCCTTACTTCTGGATCACAGAGATAAACTTTGCATTTTAAAGGGAAGGCAACTCACATTCATTTAGGATTCTTTCAGGAGTAGCCCACTTGAGCCGTTATCAAGATAAGCCAGGCTGTAGTCTCCCATCTGCAGCAGAAGTCTTTTCTCTAAGGAAAAGCAGCTGGTTACAGATGAGTGTGACTGCCAGACAGCCTGGGATACAGGGGTCAGAAGTCTACCATAATTGGGTTCACCTGCAAACTAAGGCCAGAAACCAACGTGATGAACTGTTGAGATCCTGCGTGGTCCTGTATAAGCATGTGGGTCCTGGGAGTCAATTTAAAGTCGGTTGTCATGTTTACAGAGAGACACCCTTACTGCAGTTGGAAAGGCTCAGGCACTGTCAGCTTGAGGCTTACATTGATTTTATGATCATCCATGAAAGAAGCTAAATGCTAAGTAGATGCAACTTTATCATACAAATTCACTGCCTTTCTGAGGCAGAGGGAAGGTTAGAAAAGGCAGTCCATCATACACAGAAAACTGTAATACCAATATTTCCAATTCTGAGTTTCTTTTTCCTTATCTTCTATCAAAGACTTAGACTATTTTAGGACTACAGAAGGCAGTTAGTCCTAAATCATTACTTCCTTCAGTTATTTTTTTCATTCTGCTCCTCACTTATTGTTGCCATTTGCCATACTGAATTAATTAGCAGTGGACCAGGCTGGGTGGTGAATGGCTGGAGAGCAGCCCTGAGGAAAAGGACCTTGGAGTCTGGGTTGATGAAAAGCTCAACATGAGCCTGCAGTGTGCACATGCAGCCCAGACAGCAACCGAGTCCTAGGCTGCAGCAAGAGAAGCGTGGCCAGCAGGGCAAGGGAGGGGATTCTACCACTTTACTCTGCTCTTGTCAGACCCCACCTGGAGTACTGTGTGCAATTCTGGAGCCCCCAGCACAGGAAGGACATGGAACTGTTGGAGCAGGTCCAGAGGAGCCCACAAAGATGCTCAGAGGGCTGCAGCAGCTCTGCTGTGAGGACAGGTTGAGAGAGTTGGGGCTCTTCAGCCTGGAGAAGAGAATGCTTCAAGGGGACCTGATAGTAGCCTTCCAGTATCTGAAGGGGGCCTACAGGAAGGCTGGGGAGGGATTATTGACAAGGTCTTGCAATGACAGGACAAGGGGCAATGGGCTTAAACTGGCAGAGGGGAGATTTAGACTGGATGTTAGGAGGAAGTTCTTTACAGTGAGGGTGGTCAGACACTGGCACAGGTTGCCCAGGGAGGTTGTGGCTGCTCCCTCCCTGGAGGTGTTGAAGACCAGATTGGAGGAGGCCTTGAGTGACCTGTACTAGTGGGAGGTGTCCCTGCCTATGGTAGGGGGTTGGAACTAGATGATCTTTGAGGTCCCTTCCAACCTTACCATTCTAGGATTCTAAGATTCTATGACCAAGAACTAAACTTCTTCACCAGGAGGTTTTGTTCTCAGGATATCTCAAAGCAAGCAACACAGATTTGCTTTTGTTGAATAAATATATAGTCTGATAACCCATTTATCTTCATTTGGTAACATTCAAATTCCAGCAAATGAATACAGCATTACGCTAATCAGTAAGAATGATGCTATCATTATGCTGATCCAGTGGCTACAAGATAATTAATGTTTAGAGACAGAAACATTCAAAGTAACATTAATTATGTTATTAATGTTTTTAATTAACTTCAAATGCTTCTGTGTTTTCTAATAAGTTCCCTATATCTAGGAATAAAGTTGCCCATATTTGCCTGCTCATACTCTCCTCCTGCAAAGATTTATCCTGAGCTCTGAAAAAGTACATCTGGGAGTTAACTTGAGTTTCTTCCTATTAACTATTTGATTTTGGGGTGGGTTTGGGTGGATTTTACTACATAACAGCAAAACATTAATAACAAAATTTAAATTTTTAATTAATAAACTGATAATCCATTTATTTCAGTATGCTGCTTCATACCTCTTACTTGTTGCATGAAGTCATTCTTGCATAGAGTTCCTTCATTCATTACGAACGGAGAAGGAAGCTAAATGCTGCCTCTATAATAACTTTTAAAAGTCATTTAATGGTCTTGGGGATTATTTTTTTTCCCCTAGCCTTGCAAGAATCAAGCTGAAACTATTATAGTCTCACTTTATTATTTGCCTTCTGGTAAAGAAATCAAAGAAACATTTTCTTCCTGTCTTCCCAAAGCTTCTCATTTAAAAGTACTTTTCTTTCAGAGTAGAAATTTGTGGTGATGAAAAAAGCTATGCTGACAGTACTGTAGTTTATTGATACACAAAGAAGAAAAGTCCTCCTAGGTAGTCCAAGCTCCTTTAAAATTTATGCTTCAAACATAAGAGCCTTACAGAAAGAGAAAAGGCCTGTTACTGTGTGTTTTAATTATGGCTTCTCTTGTAGAAACTGTCTCAAAACAGTTAAAGTATTGCAGAAGTGCTGACTGGTTTGGCCTTAGCCAGAGGCAGGCCTAACTTAAGAGCTGGGTAAGTTTCTAGGATCTTCTACTAGTGGGAGGTGTCCCTGCCTATGGCAGGGAATTTGAACTAGATGATCCTTGAGGTCCCTTCCAACCTTACCATTCTAGGATTCTATGATTCTTGCAGGAACCATGCCAGTAGCCATCTCCCCCACTACCAAGAGCTCACCAGACACAAACTCTACATGAAGCTAAAATTCAAAAGACTAGCTAAAAAAAAACCTAAATACAATATACCATAGAACAAAGAGTTAACATAATTTTCCCCTTCTTACCCTTACTCAACTATTTTTTCAGATCTTTGTGTCTGTCTCCACACAGGAGCCAAGATCTAGAACTATATCCCACCTGCAACACTTATTTATATGGATTAACAAGACATGAGTAGCAAAGTTAAAGTACATATATCCAAAGAAAACTAAAGCTGATGGATGGTGAGAGATGTCAGAAATGTGGTCACTCTAGGGGGAAAATGCTCTCAAAGGGCTCTGGATAACATCCCACAGTCATTTTAGTTGTGTAGGAAGTCACAAACCTCAGCATAAAGAGTGAACCACCCAGACCCATGATTCCTGTAACTAGAAAAGTTCTAAAACCTAGATGAAGCCTAAAACAGTGGCCGATTTCTGAATCCCAGTTCAACTCCATCCCAGTTAGGCTCAGTTATGCTATTCTATCACAAGCTTATTTGTTTGCCAAACTTAAGAAGCAAGACTTAAGAAGGAAGTGGCATAGATGTTTTAAAATTTTCAGCTGCAACATTCACGATACATAAGTATATCCTAAGGGAAACAGAATTTTGTAAGCCCAAGTTTAGGATCAAGTCTCTTTTATAGGATAAATGCAGTGCCCATGGTCTGTTGAAAGGAGATATGTTAGATTCATTTACATAACAGCCTAAAGCTCCCCCAAATATTTGTGTTTACACTAGGGAATGATTTGCAAGAAGGTATTAATTTCAAAGTAGACAAGACAAAACAGTGGAAGCTATCCCACAAGTGTCAGAACTACACTTTCAGGGACTTGAACTACCTTTTGCTTTTCTTTGATATATGTTTGAGGTCACACCGAATAGAAAAAAAACCTTAGCATACAGAACGTTGCATGAGCCAACTGAGGTTTCCTGCTTCATTGTTCTCATTCTACCATACTACAAAACCAGACTTTGCTCACATTCAGTGTCTATTCTTTTGGAAAATAGAAGCTCTTGAGATAAGAAGCTGCTTTTCTTTTGTTATGTATGTGTAAGTGAATAGAGCCTGTGGCAGGAGGAATGTAAATGAAATGTAAACTGCTGACACCTAAAAGCAGTTCAATTATCACCAAGTACAGAGATAACTAGAAATACAACTACTTACATTTTATCCCCAACTGCCAAAACTCTAGCAGGGTAACTGCTTTCCTCTTGTGTCTAACTGAATGTGGAATCCTTAGAAATACACCTACCTAAGATCATCTTGATCATTTGAATGCAAGAGACACATAACTTCACTTTCACACCAGTCCAGGGTCAAATCAATGCTCCAGAAGTGCCCTTTCCCAGCAGAACAATTCAATAAGCCTTAGTAAGATTATTTAAGTGATCCTAGATATGTAGGAGAGAAGTGAATGAGTATTCCTGACAGGAAAATATAAGACATGAAAGACTTTTTTTTTTTTTTTAATTTTTTTTAGTATTTTATGGTAATAATCTTTTATAGTCCAGGAGAAACTAAAATTTTCCACTCTGCACAGCTAACACAGCTGTAAGGGAAGTTTAAAACTATATTACTTTCATTAGTGGCTTTTAAACCTCTCATTGGTTTTCATATACGCTCCTCAGGTTTTCTCTTCAATCAAGACCTGATTCTTCACGTCTGCAAACAGAACTGTGTGTGGAATTCCACTGAAATTATTCAACTGACTTATATAATAGGCTGGGTGGTGAATGGCTGGAGAGCAGCCCTGAGGAAAAGGATCGTGGAGTCTGGGTTGATGAAAAGCTCAACATGAGCCTGCAGTGTGCGCATGCAGCCCAGACAGCAACCGAGTCCTAGGTTGCAGCAAGAGCAGCGTGGCCAGCAGGGCAAGGGAGGGGATTCTGCCCCTTTACTCTGCTCTCGTCAGACCCCACCTGGAGTTCTGTGTGCAGTTCTGGAACCCTCAGCACAGGAAGGACATGGAAGTGTTGGAGCGGGTCCAGAGGAGGCCACGAAGATGCTGAGAGGGCTGCAGCAGCTCTGCTGTGAGGACAGGTTGAGAGAGTTGGGGCTCTTCAGTCTGAAGAAGAGAAGGCTT
>VWZE01023414.1:1134-12842 GCA_013396675.1 Eubucco bourcierii | reverse complement strand
AGGTGTTCAAGGCCAGGTTGGAGGAGGCCTTGAGTGAGCTGTACTAGTGGGAGGTGTCCCTGCCTATGGCAGGGGGTTGGAACTAGATGATCCTTGAGGTCCCTTCCAACCTTACCGTTCTATGATTCTATGATTCTAGAATGAAGAGGCAATGCCTAGGATCTTTAACTGCCTGAAGGCAACATTCATGTTTTCAGATAGGTCTGGACAAGGTCATGCAGTGGAACTGAGGATATGAATTCTACAGCAATGTAATTAAAAAATAATAACAAAAGGAGCATATCTAAAAATCCTTTTTTAACAATGTTGTCTGGGTACTTATATTTTGCATTTTAGCCATGACATCTGATGCAGTCAGTGCAATTTCTCTCTAATAGATTCATTCGCAGATACTAATTATTTGAACACTGTGTTTTGGCACACAGAACATAAAGAGAAGTTTGTGAATCCATCCTGACACATGTTCAATATCATCTTAATGTGTCCATTTCGATGCTATGAACCTCATTATGTCAGACTTTAGAAAGTGCCATTTTACTTCTATGCTGCCCAAGCAAGACTTCAGTGCCACTGCCTGCAAGACTTTCTCTATTGTTCAAGTTTAACAGTGTATGTTAGAGACTGAAATCAAGAGCCAGCCACAAATGCCAGATTACAGACCCAGCTACTGTTTTCTCTTACACCAGATTGCTCTAAGTCCCTAGAATTTTACTTTGATGGCAGAATCTATTGACAATTTAAATTGGGAGATCTGTAAAACATTATTTACTAACTATGACAAATAGTATTTTTCATTTAATTTTTGGTACTCCAAGTATAGGCTAAACACAGATCCTTAATGAATTGCCAACTCAATTCCTTTGCCTTTCATTCCTGTGAGTCTTTACCCTCCAGGTTCCAAGGCCTTTCCTTGGATGTTAGGAATAGGTTCTTTACCATGAGGGTAGTGGAACACTGGAACAGGTTGCCTGGGGAGGTGGTTGGGGCCACATCCCCGGAGATATTCAAAATGAGGCTTGATAGGCCCCTGGGCAACCTGATCTAGTTGAGGATGCCTCTGCTTACTGCAGTGGAGGTTGGACTAGATCACCTTTGGAGGTTCCTTCCAACACAGACCATCCCATAATTCACCTGTCCCTGACTAAGGTCCACATTATTCTTCATAGAATCATAGAATGGCAAGGTTGGAAGGGACCTCAAGGATCATCTAGTTCCAACCCCCTGCCATAGGCAGGGACACCTCCCACTAGTACAGCTCACTCAAGGCCTCATCCAATCTGGCCTTGAACACATCCAGGGAGGGAGCAGCCACAACCTCCCTGGGCAACCTGTTCCAGTGCCTCACCACCCTCACTGTAAAGAACTTCCTCCTAACATCCAGTCTAAATCTCCCCTCTGCCAGTTTAAGCCCATTGCCCCTTGTCCTGTCATTGCAGGACCTTGTAAATAATCCTTCCCCAGCCTTCCTGTAGGCCCCCTTCAGATACTGGAAGCCTACTATCAGGTCCCCTCGAAGCCTTCTCTTCTCCAGGCTGAAGAGCCCCAACTCTCTCAGTCTGTCCTCATAGGAGAGCTGCTCCAGCCCTCTGATCATCTTTGTGGCCCTCCTCTGGACCCGCTCCAACACTTCCATGTCCTTCCTGTGCTGAGGGTTCCAGAACTGCACACAGGACTCCAGGTGGGGTCTGACGAGAGCAGAGTAAAGGGGCACTTCTTTGTAAAGAAGTGTGCACGAGTTTATTTAAGCTGGTCCATCTCATTACACTCAAACATTATTTTAAAAAAGATATCCCTATCACAAAGGGACAGACTTTCATTACATCTTCCAAATCATCAGTATCTCCCATTGCCTATCCATCACTGGGAAATTTGTCACTCTATTAGAAGCCCTGCTGCTTCTTTTTCACAATAAGTGTTTGAAAATGGTATTATTCATAGCACATCACTTGCAGCTTTTGGGTAACAAACAACAGGTTCTCAGAGGAGATCAAATAGACAGGGTTGGAACCTAGATAATAGAAGTGTTGTTATTAAAAACAATGATGGTATTTAATAATTGTGACCTCATTGGAACAATTTTCAAGAGGAATCTTTTTTTTTTTTTTCATTACAATGTGTGAGTGATGATACTAATAAAGAATCACATGTGGAACCCCACAGTTCCCAGACTCATTTCCCCAGAAAACATTAATTATTTTTCCAGAAAGCACTGAATGTGGGAAGGCAGAGAGTAAGGATTTTAGTTGTACCTGGCAGGATTAACCACTCACTGTAGTATTGTTAAGGAGGGATTTGAATCTGGGTTAGAAGTGAATTGTAATGAGGCCAATATAAAAATTATTAAATATTTTATTAAATATACATAAAAGAAAAATTCCCCAAAGTTATTTACAACTAACACACACAGAGATTCTACTATGTGGTTGGTAAAACTCTCTTTGCAGAATATATATATTTAATCAGATTATGCTGAAATTACTTTAAGGAAGGTTTTAGAAGGTTTAAAACAACTGGAGTGTGTTGCAGCACAGGCTGCCACTTAAAGGTTAAACATAAACTTTCACAAACTTTAGAAAAGAGTTTCCTCACTGCTCAGACTCATTACACTGGAACGGGTTGCCCAGGGAGGTCATGGATGCTCCCTCCCTGGAGGTGTTCAAGGCCAGATTGGATGAGGCCTTGAGTAACCTGTACTAGTGGGAGGTGTCCCTGCCTATGGCAGGGGGTTGAAACTAGATGATCCTTGAAGTCCCTTCCAACCCTACCATTCTATGATTCTATGATTCTATGATTTGTAATCCAAAAGTATATGTAGAAGTATAAAGGAGGAAAATACAGCCCCAGCCACGTGGTGGCCTTCCACGTGGTGATGGTGCGGCAGGGTTGTGTTGCTTGTGTAGCACCAATGGAGCAGGTTGTCTGAGCAGATCCACTGATGTGAGGCAAACCTTCCATGGCTCTCAGGAGGCCATCAGAGCGCTCAGCCCCTGGGCGAAGCAAGATCTAGGTTCAGGAGCTGGAGCAGTCCAATCGGCTGCGGTGCACAGCAAAGGAGTCTGCCCTGGGGCTGCAGTGGGGCTGGCAGGTCCTGGTGTCACAACTCATCACTAGGCTGTTGCTAGGTCATCACCTAGACTGGGCCAGAGTCACAGGGACTGGGACTGGGCTGAGCTCAGGCAGGCAGCTGTACCCCAGCGTGGGGCAAAGCCTTTCAGTGCCTTGGCTCAGCACAGCAGACAGGCAGGGTCAGGTCTGCAGGCAGGCAAGTCCCCAGCTAGGCACGGTGCAAAGCAGTGCAAACAGGTAGAGGACAGAACAAAGGCAGCAGCAGCAGACAAACATGTCAGGTAGGGTTTTAAGCATTTTGATGACTGTCTTTGACAAATAGCAACAGATACAAGAACCCCTGGAACAAATCCTAAGTTATTTCACCAAAAATGGAAATGCACATGCCCAGCATCGTGACTTGTGTTTACCAAAGACAAAGCAGGGTGCAGAATAAGGCAAAATATGGAGTCTCTGTGGTAGACTGAGAGGCACCGAGGCTTTTGTCTGCTCTCCCACTTCTTCTACCCTGGAAGGTGTTTAGGACATGTCTTGGATATGTATTCTAGGTATAACTTGGGCTTTCCACAAGTATAACAAATTAAGAAGAATATCAGGTGCCGCTGCCCACATTATGAAGAAGTGATATGGACAATGCATAGTTTTTCAGGAAAAGAAAAACAATCTAAACAAACCCATTTGCTGCATGTGAAGAAAGTAGCAAACTTAGAAAATGAATAATCAGACTTCCTCTACCCTTTTTTTCCCCCCCCAGCTGAGCAGATATGTGACTAATGCTACTTTCCCCCCCATCAAATGGGAGGATAAACATGTGAGTTCGTTCAGTGCGAGATGTAGTCTGGAAAACAAAGCCTGCTGTTGTGCATCCTGAAGGCTAGGAAAAGAGCTAAAACAAGAACACATCAGACCTAAACTTTCTTCAAAGACTGATTCAAGGGGGCTGCCAAGTAAAGTGGAAGCCACCTGTTTTATTTTCTTGATTCTAAGTAAATGTGGCTTTCTGTGTAGGAAGCAGCAGAAAGTTACACACAAAATTTGAGGTATGGTGCCTCAATATGTAGCAGAGAGACTTCTTAATGTACTACTGGTTCTGTTCTTTTTGAGACATTTGGCTTCTTCCCTGCATATTTTTGAACTCCTTTGTGGAAAAAGGCTGATGTGAAATCCTTTGCCAAAGTATTTAAGATAATGAAATGCATTCACGTCTATCCTGCAGAATTTCAGCTCAAAAAGTGAAAGATCATTGTTGACCTGGCTGGGTAAAGCTGTTTTGTGGTGTTTATAGGAACAGGATGGTTTATGCTCCTACAGCTATAAAAAATAATGGACATTCAAGAATCAACAGGGGTTGGAGAAATAGAAAGAGGATGAAATTCAACACTGTTGTCAAATTTATATTCTCAATCAAATGTTGGTGTTTTTCAGCCTAGTATAAGAATAGACATTGCTATCACTTGAAGATGGCCCAGTCTAAAGAAGGCTCTGTTTCAGCCATTCAATTAATATGAGAAAGATGGAACAGGACATGTTTATTCACCATACAGGTTAGAATCATAGAATCATAGAATGGTAAGGTTGGAAGGGACCTCAAGGACCATCTAGTTCCAAGCCCCTGCCATAGGCAGGGACACCTCACACTAGTACAGCTCACTGAAGACCTCATCCAATCTGGTCTTGAACACCTCCAGGGAGGGAGCAGCCTCAACTTCCCTGGGAAACCTGTGCCAGTGTCTCACCACCCTCACTGTAAAGAATTTCCTCCTAACATCCAGTCTAAATCTCCCCTCTGCCAGTTTAAACCCATTGCCCCTTGTCCTGTCATTGCAGGACCTTGTAAATAATCCTTCCCCAGCCTTCCTGTAGGCCCCCTTCAGATACTGGAAGGCTACTATCAGGTCCCCTCGAAGCCTTCTCTTCTCCAGGCTGAAGAGCCCCAACTCTCTCAGTCTGTCCTCATAGCAGAACTGCTCCAGCCCTCTGATCATCTAGTTAGGGGGGAAATGGGGAGGATGCTCTGAATGAAGGTGAGCAACCTGCATCCTGCAGGATGGTTAAATCAAAATCTATGAGATTAACACCAAAAATAAAGCACAAGTTTTTTAACCAGCACATAAGCTGGGCTGAAGCATAGGTAGTAGCATTTATATGCAGAACAGCATTTTATGATCTGAAATAGTTCTTCTTTTCAGAGACATATTTCATGCATTCTGAACACATGTAGTATTTTGGACACTTTAAAACCAGCCATTTCATTGTAAACTCTGGTGAGACATTTTGGCACTGACCAGACCAGAAACAAGGCAATAGGACTATCTAGGAACTGTTTACAACCCTATCCTGCTTTCTAAAAAGAACAAAAAATAAAACAAATCATACTGAGAAAAACTTGTGGAGATGCTTAAGGATTTTGCTGGGAAATGTCAAAGGGAAATAGTAAATTTCTCTTCTCTCAGGCTGAGAGAGTTGGGGCTCTGCAGCCTGGAGAAGAGAAGGCTTCCAGGAGACCTTAGAGAAGCCTTTCAGTATCTGAAGAGGGCTACAGGAAGGCTGGGGAGGGACTATTGACAAGGTCTTGCAATGACAGGACAAGGGGTAATGGGTTTGAACTGGCAGAGGGGAGATTTAAAGTGGATGTTAGGAGGAATTTCTTTACAGTGAGGGTGGTGAGGCACCGGAACGAGTTCCCCAGGGAGGTTGTGGCTGCTCCCTTCCTGGAGGTGTTCAAAGCCAGGTTGGACAAAGCCTTGAGTGAGCTGTGCTAGTGGGAGGTGTCCCTGCCTATGGCAAGGGGTTGGAACTAGATGATCCTTGAGGTCCCTTCCAACCTTACCATTCTATGATTCTATGATTCTAAATTAAGGTGAACTCACATTTTCAGAAAGTACTTCATTTCATTCCAGAAGATAAGGATACAAGAACGACAAATTTCTGCTTGGCAAAAGTACACTGCAGTGATTACTATAGCTTGTTCTTTAAAAGAAAACAAGCTTAAATTAAAAAACAAAATCAAAACAAAACCAAAAATAAAAACACAAAAAACCCCAAACCAAACCAAACAAAACACCAAACCAACAAAGAAAGAAGCCTGTTATGCAATGGATGGCTTTTTGTTGCTGTTGAAGAGACACTGAAAAGAATGGAGGAAGATCAATTATCCCAGAAGGAGTGAGAAATGTATCATTTCATGGCTCCTGGAGAGAGATACCTAAAGAAGCAGTTGAAATGTTGTTAGTTTTTGTTGTTTGGGTTTCTTTGATTGGTTGGTTGGCTTTGGTATTTTTTATTTTTCCACAGAGGAAGACAAAGCCACTACAATGATGAGAAAAAATTCACTTTCAGGGCTTAAATTTTGTGGATCCTATGGGCTTGTCTGGAATACCTATGCCTTTTGAATAGAGTAAACCCATCCTACTTCTCTTTTTACTACTCATATATACAGCATTTGATTATTTCCCAGGCCACCATTTAGGCACATCCAAGTAATTCCTCTTTTGCTCATGATACATATATTAAGAGTTAATTTAATCTACTAAATCCAGAAAATAAGAATTTAATCTCTCAGTCCAAATGTAGCTTGACTGTTTTTTACTCAGAACTAGGTCAGGTATGGTTTTTTTTAATGAAGGACTTTATTTTCACTGGTAAAATCCCATATAAGTGCATGCATATAAAATATATTATAAAGTAAATTTCCTTGTCTGACTTATGTCACTCAAAGATATGAGTCCAAGCCAATAAAACAGTGTATTGTGTAGATCTTTACATTTTCCAGCTTACTACCCAAGAAGTTGAAAATTGCTAAATTAGCTGAAATTAATAGATGAAGGGAATGTAAGAGATGGCTTGCAATGCATTCACAAGAATTGACATTTATTACAGTGGCTCTGCTCTCTTGAAGGGGATACTAATTTCAATTGCTCTGGATTAGAAGCACTTTCATATGAATTAGAAGCTGTCAAAAGAGTCAAAACAAAAATGAGTGAAAATGCAGATAAAGAGCAGCTCATCACAATAAGCAGGATAGGTCTAGCAGTTGCTGTTTCAATCACTACTGGCATTGCTTTACTTTAGCGGTTTCATCAGCACAGGGAAGAGAAGCCAGAGATTTGCTGTACTTGATTTCACTTTTAAGTTAACTTGTTTTGATTCCTTTCATGACCCTGCACATTTGCCTCCTGAAAATATTCTAGGAAATTAGTTTGCTGGAAGAAACTTTAATGCAAGTAGAGAGTTTAAAGTTATGATAAATGCATACAAGTTACAAATCAGAATGAAAAAGTCCTGAGTATCTGCACAAAAAAAAAAAAAACACCTCAAAAAACAAAACAAAACAAAACCAAACCAAAAACCAACCAACTGAGCTCTACAATCACTGCTAAAGATAAAGCTAAAAAACATCTTTTCAAATAATTTAACAAATAGCTTAAAGGGAAGGAATTAGATCTTTGAGCAGTTTGGTATATTTTGGAGTTCTGTTAAATCAGTGCTATTCAGATGAAAAATAAAAGAAAATGAGACAAAGATATTGTTCAGTACAGACTTGTTTCTTTATTACACTTCTACCCTTACAGACTTCAAGAGGAAGAGCACACAATTTATTGCTCACAGCTTCTATGTCTGCTCTTTAATAAATTAAGTCAGAATTTATTTCTATTCCTCCACAAGAATACACTCTTTTTTGCCTTTAACTTCTGACACATTCAAGACTTACTAGTATTTACTAATACCCTTTTGCCACAGTATTTTCTGGCATTATCATACCACCAGAACCTGGAATGTGCTTGTTAGTTTGAGTGGTGCCTTAGAGAGTCTTCCTCTACTTTATTACTTAAATAGCTTAATTGCTTCCCCAATAATTCTGAAAGAAAGCTGCCTTGCACATTTGTCAGCTCTAACTAGATTTGTAACTGTGAATAAATCAAAGTTTCAGCCTATGACAGTCATTAACAACTTCCAAAACAATGTTACGTCCATGGATAATTCAGAACAAAGAAAAAAAAATCCTCCAATAAATTATTCACTTCAAATTATTCTCCCAGATCTCATTTCCACTAGTGACTAAATAATCTATCTACATAAGGCTTTTTTTTTTCCCCAAATGCATTACTGTAGTATTTTATAACTGTGACAAATGATGATAGTCATTAAAATAGTTTAAGAACAAATTGGGCCACGTTGAATCCTACCTGGCTGAACATAACGGCTTGGATTCATCCTTTTTCGCTTCCATTTCCTAGCTGAAATACATGTGGAGTTTAGGTTCTCTGTATCATAGCATCATAGAATCATAGAATGGTAAGGTTGGAAGGGACCTCAAGGTTCCAATCCCCTGCCATAGGCAGGGACACCTCCCACTAGCACAGCTCACTCAAGGCCTCCTCCAGCCTGGCCTTGAACACCTCCAGGGAGGGAGCAGCCACAACCTCCCTGGGCAACCTGTTTCAGTGCCTCACCACCCTCATTGTAAAGAACTTCCTCCTGACATCTGGTCTAAATTTTCCCTCTGCCAGTTTAAACCCATTGCCCCTTGTCCTGTCAGTGTATAATCAATGGGAGATGGAATAGCAGTTACAGACCATTTAACCTACTCTCTGAGTCTCCCCAAAAATGCCCCATAAAACTAACATTTCTATATTGCCTTGGATTATGAGGGATATTCTTTCCTCAGTAACATCTTCAACTAATCTCCCTGTTAGATTTGTGAAAGCACATATCAACTGCTTCTATCATCAGTTCAAGGAGGCTGAATCCTCTATGCCACTACACTTTCACTAAATGAGATCAAATTGAGATTGTTGCCTCTACCCCAGAGCATTAACGATCCGAGATTTTCTTTCTCATGCACAGATTTTCATAAACTTGATGCTACTCGTTGATTGAAGTCAATGCTCATATCTCATTTCAGGCTTTAGCTGAAGAATAGTCTGTTAAAATGACATTTAAATGAATTGAGGTATTATGTGGTGCCATATCTTTCTTCTGATCATCACGGTTTGTCTTCATTCATAGCTGCCTCTAGGTCTTATGATCTTTACTATACAGAGTAGAAATTTATCTTCAGCCACATTTAAAAAACATCAGTTTACTTGTGAATAACAAAAGTAAGGAATAATATGGTTTTGGCCCATGCAGCAGAAGTTCTGAATGGACATTCAACAGGAGGGATTGGTACTAGGATATTCACTTACTGTGTCGAGGCAGATCCTTTTGATTTTTGGTTTGCCATTCATAGTTTAAGTACATGAGAATTCACATAGAGCCAAGTCTGATATTTCTTTCTGGCAATACAATATCAACTTCCACTTGGAATCAAATCCATTTGCCAATAAAATTTTATTTTAAAATTTATCTGTCTGTTTTTAAGGTAAAATCGACACTGAATTCTTTTACAGCTGTATTATTTCTCCTTTCCTTTCATTTTTTTTTTCCCCCCCAAATAGAGTCAGGTTAAGTGTGTTTCAACAATTTATTCTTGGCCCTTTATCCACCATTTTAAGGATGTTTTTGTAGGTTCCTCACAAAAGAATCTATTAATATTGTTTTTAAGCAATTACTGTTGTTAAAAACTGTGCATGAATAACTTTTATACTCACTGCTAAGCTACAATATAAACACTCACAACTATTACATGTGCTGTTTGAAAGCCAAAATTCATATTTTATCCTCCTTGTAGTACCCAGTTATGCCCTGCCTTTCCTTAGGCCAACTTTTGCTATAGCTCCTCTACACCAAACAGTCACTATAAAAGTAATCTTCAAGTTTATGCACACAAATAAGATGTTGTTTTTACAGCACTATTCAGGTTGTCGCGGTAGGCCTAAGCAGGCCAGAACAGGTTTATACATGTCCTGGCCTGCCCAGAGATGTTTTTCTGCTCTCCTTTCTTCTGTTTTGGGGAGAAGCAACCACGGGAAAGAGGACAAAGAACCTGGAGCCACTGAGTCTGAGGACTGTGGTCTGCCCAAACTTGTTTTGAACCCTGCAGTAAACAAGGCACACACAATTGTGTTGTGCAAGGCTGTGCTCTGCCCAAATTTGGGTAAAGTGAGCCTATGGCTTTACCTGATATGGTCAGGCTTGGCTAACTGCCATCCTGATTGGCCACTCTGTGTCCAAAGGCACATTAGTCTTGGGCTGTATGGGTGAAAGGAGATGAGCAGGGAGTACAGTGTGTGCTCTGCCGTTGTATCCATGCTCTCTAGCAATGCTCCTACTGCCTTGTATCCCTAACTGTGTGGAAACTGCTTTCCAAGAGCTTACCAGGAACAGGCTCTAAATGCCTACAGGTGCTCAGCCTGCACAGCCAGCGTGACATTGTGCCAAGCCTGCCCATGGCATTGCATCCTGCCTGCCTCTCTGCAAGGCTTCTGCTGAATCGGGAGTCAAGAGGATCCAGGCCAGAGACCGGGCCAGACTCCAGCTGCCTGAGAAAAGAGCCTGGGAAAGCTCCAAAGCCTCTAATAGCTTTGAGACCACCGACAGTAACCACTCATTTTGCTCTGGATACTGTATGATAATATTTTGTGAGTAAATACTTCAAGCCTCTTGTAATCACTAATTGTAAATAGTTCACTGTTTTTGGGGGTGTGTTTGTTCAGTGCAGGAATTTGTGTTAATAAAAATTGGATATTTTTCCATCTCCACATATTAAAATTTGAATATTCATAACAGTCAGCTGGCACTTTTATTAAAAAGAAGGCAGTATAGTTTGTTCTAACAGCCATATCTGGCTTTAAGTAGCAGTTCTGTTGCTAGAAAAAGATTCCTAACATATTACCTACACATAATGTTTTCTAATAGTTTGATGGTTAACACTTTCAGGTCTAGAACCTGAAAGCTGTCTTTTGGGATCCATATCACTAGGCATTTGACACGTGTCTGGAGTTAGCGCTCCACTGAAGGCTAGGGGCAGAAGCTGCATGGAAGTGAGTCTATTTCTGAGCTGTCATCCTACCTGAGTAAGATTGATAGTATCATTAATAAATCTGTAAGGTAAAAGCAGAAATACGCCAATCGTACCCCTTGTAACAAAAAGGCAGGAGTGAAAACTACAAGCAAAAACCATTGAGAAAACTTATTATGCATAAATTTGCTCATAAATATTATCTCTGTCATTATAAAGAGAATAAGCTACACACAAAGCAACAACTCCTGTAAGGAAAGTGGGTATCAGTGACAGGCATCATTAAGGCATTTGAGTGGGTATCATTAAGGCATTTGACTCTGTCCCACATGACATCCTGGTCACCAAACTGGAAAAGCATGGACTTGATGGATGGACCACTCGCTGGATAAGGAATTGGCTGGATGGTCGAACCCAGAGAGTGGCGATCAACGGCACAATGTCCACCTGGAGACCAGTGACAAGTGGTGTCCCTCAGGGGTCAGTGCTGGGACCAGTGCTGTTTAACATCTTTGTCAGTGACATGGACAGAGGAATCAGTGCACCCTCAGCAAGTTTGCAGATGACACCAAGCTGTGTGGCACAGTCAGCTTGCTAGAGGGCAGGGATCCATCCAGAGGGACCTGGACAGGCTGCAGAGGTGGGCCCAGGCCAACCTGATGAAATTCAATAAGGCCAAGTGTAAGGTCCTGCACCTGGGTAGGCACAATCCCAAGCACAAATACAGGCTGGGTGGTGA
>VWZE01023413.1:92971-119854 GCA_013396675.1 Eubucco bourcierii | reverse complement strand
CATGTGCTCCAGAATGACCCCCCCCAGATGCCCTCCCCCTCACTTCCCAGGACAGGAGGATGCTCCATGCTGTCACATGCATGGAATGGGCTGGGTTGGAAGTGACCTCTCAAGGTCATCTTGTCCAACCTCCCCCGTAGTCAGCAGGGACACCTCCAACCAGAGTGGGTTGCTCAGAGCCCCAAGCAGCCTGCCCCAGCAGGACAGCCCAGCACAGCCTGGACCTGCAGTGGTGGCCCAGGAGGTGCCTTTGCCTGCGGCGCAGCGCAGGGAGAGGCCCAGGAGCAGCAGGAACATCCTCGCAGCCACCTGTCTGGGCACCCACCACCCCTCTGGGCAGCCCGTGCCAGTGTCCCACCCCCCTCCTGTGCCACAATTCTTCCTCGTCGCCCAGCACCTGCTTTGCCAAAGCTGCCTGGCCTCAGGAGCTGTCCCCTTCCCTGCCAACCCTTCCCTGCCAACCCTGCCCTGGCGAGGGGGATTGTTCCTCCTCCCATGAGGCACTGTCCCCACCCCACACCTCCCCAAAGAGACAGCCCCACAGCGCTGGCCCTTGAGGTGCCTTTACCTGCACGGCAGCCCGGGGAGAGGGTGAGGAGCAGGGCGAGCAGCAGGAGGGGCCTGGCAGCGAGCATGGTGCCTGCCAGAGAGCTCTGCTGCAGGCTCAGCTGTGAGCCGAGGCCAGCAGAGGCTTCCATTTATCCTCTCCACCCCGACACTGACACTTTCCGAAGGACTTTGACCAAATTCAAGAGAAAGCCCAAGGGGACTTCCAGTCCTCCTGGGACCTTCAGGCTCACCGAGGAAGTACCTGGAANGAACTCCTCTGGGGGAGAGGAAATCCTCTGGGGGGTGAACTTCTCATGGAGGGAATGAAGCCTTCAGGGGGCTGAACCCCTCCTGTGCAGAGGTCTGAACTCGAGGGCTCCAGACCCTTCGGGCGATGACTCCCAGCCGCAGGAAAGGCAAAGCTCAACTGCCCATCGAGGTCACCTGCCAGCCCCCAGAGCCACCCCACGGCCACACTGCAGACGTCTGGATGGCTTCAGCCCTCCCCAGGCAGCAGGAAGCAGAAGCCTGTTGCCCACAGCTGCCAACAACCCTGCCTCTGTGCCAACCATGGCTGCCGGGAGCTGCAACACGATCTGAGCTGTCCCTGCCGAGAGCATCACAGAGGTCCCACCAAAGATCCCTGAAGCTCGGGGGTCAGCTGAGCCCTCCCCTGCACCCCAGGATCTGCCCTTTGGCCTCAGGACAGGAGGTGCCATCAGGCTGAGGGGAGGGCAAGGAAATGTTGGTGCACAAAAAAATCCTTGGGGGCTTCTCCCTTGGCAGCCTTGAAGCCTCCCAGATGTTACAGGGCCCTGCAGAGATGGGGGGGGTGGGGGGTGGTGGTGGTGGTGTGGGGTCTGTGTGTGGGAATCCCTGGGTTAGCCTGAGCACAGCTGCTCCTCCCATGACATTCAGCTCCTCTTCCTCACTTGGCCACCCAGACCAGCAGGCTGGCACCACCACCATGAGGTCCAACCATTGCCACATCCAACCATTGCATGCTGGAATGGGGGGGAGCAGGGGCACAGTTTGGGCTTCCTCAGAAATTCAAGGGATGGGTTGGGTTGGAAGGGACCTCACAGATCAACCAGTGCAAACTCCCCTGCCATGGGCAGGGGCACCTCCCACCAGCACAGGCTGCTCAAGGCCTCATCCAGCCTGGCCTTGGACACCTCCAGGCAGGTTGTAGAGCACAGAATCACAGAATGTGATCACATTCTGTGATCCACAACCTCCCTGGGCAACCTGTGCCCGTAGGACACCAGGGCAATGCCAGGACACCTGAGCAGTGCCGGGATACCAGGGCAGATGCAGGACACCAGCACAGTGCCAAGATACCAGGGCAGAGGCAGGACACCAGGGCAGTGCCAGGACACCAGAGCAGGCCTCTTACAGCCCATCCAAAGCTGGGGCTGGGGGCTGAGGATTGAGTTTCACTGTGGCTCCTGTGCCCTGTGCCCAGCAGGGCCCTTTATGTGGGTGGGTGATCAGGGGGTTGAAGGCCAACTTCAGCCCTCAGCACCTGGCACTGTGCCACGGTGGATCCTGCAGGAGTGTGAAGGTCTGGAGGGGAACGTGTAGGGTCCTGGTGTCTGCTTGGTCTCCTCAGCCCAGTGCCAGCTGCCCAAAGGGTGGGGAGGGTTTGCCCTGCTGTGGCACTGGGTACCACAGAGGTGGTTCAAGAGGGCACCAGGAGGAGCATACCACATCCGTGGGCACCTGCCATAGGGGTTAAGGGAAGCCCTCGAGGCAGAAGCACAGCAGAGCAGGGGCCTGACCAACAGTAGTTGGCTCCTGCTGCAGATCCTGCACCTGAGGCAGCCCATGGAGCTCCTGGAGACTCATGGCCAGGGGCAGGGTTGGGCACCTTTGGCACGAGGGGTCTCTCCTGGCAACCTCAGACAAGGAGAAGCCAGGGAGCATCAGCAAGCAGCTCATGGTGTGCCAGCAGGTAGCGGAGGGAGCTGGCATCCACAGTGTCTCTCGGTGCTCCAAGCTGGCACCTGCAGTCGGAGCTGAGCCGGGGGCGTGGGGCTGGCTTCTTGGCACTGCCCAGCAGAGAGGAGCAAGGAACTGAAAGCAGAAGCCCAGAGCTGTTCACTCCAGAGAGCTTTCTCTGCCCTCAGAGGACAGCCTGACCTGGTGACTCCTCTGGAGGAAACTGTCCCAGCCCCAGCATCCTCCCTGCGCTGTGATGGTGCCAGAGCACGAGGCAGAGTGGCCGTGTGGCAAGGGGCAGGGGCATGGTTGGCATGGGTGCTCCTAGGATGTAGGGCAGATGCTGGCCCCTGCCCCTCGTGCTTCTGCCACCTGCCCACTGCCAGGCAGGTCCCTGTAGCTTCCTGTAGCTTTTTGCCTTTCCCACCTCTCCTCCCCAGCATGTGAGGAGCGCATACAAGGCCTGGCTGGGATGGCAGAGGTCCCACCTGAGCCCTTGGCATCCTGCCCCTTGCAGAGCAGGGAGCTGAAAGTTTGGCTGCTGTGGGCTGCTGCTGGTGGCAGCTTGGCCTTAGGGCAGCAGGAGCTGCCTGCTACTCCAGCACTGTCGCAGCAGACTGGTAAGTGATGCCAGGAAGCTGGGCAAGACTCAAGACCTTAAACCACGAGGAGATGAAGCAGGAGGCTGGCACAGCATGGAGGACCTCCTGGAGTTCAGCAAGGACAAGAGCAGAGTCCTGCAGCTGGGGAGGAGCAGCCCCAGGCAGCAGCACAGCCCAGGCTTGTCCTGCTGGGAAGCAGCTCCATGGGGAGAGGCCTTGGAGTGCTGGTGGGCAGCAAGTTCTGCATGGGGCAGCAAAGTGCCCTGGTGGGGAAGAGGGTCAATGACATCAGGAACAGTGTGGCCAGCAGGGCTGAGGAGGTTGTGCTGCCCCTCTGCTCTGCCCTGCTGAGACCACACCTGCAATGCTGTGCCCGGTTCTGGGCTGCCCAGTTCCAGAGACAGGGACCTACTGGAGAGAGTCCAGGGAAGGCTGTGAGGATGCTGAAGGGCTTGGAACATTTCTGCTGTGGAGGAAGGCTGAGAGCCCTGGGGCTGGTTAGTGTAGAGAGGAGATAGCTGAGAGGGGACCTGATCAGTGTCTGTAAATATCTGAGGGGTCGATGCCAGGAAGAAGGTGCCAGGCTCTTTGGGGTGGTGCCCAGTGATAGGACAAGGGGCAGTGGGCACAAACTGGCACCCAGGAGGTTCCATCTGAGCATGGGGAGAAAGTTGTTTGGTGTGAGTGTGCTGGAGGCCTGGAGCAGGTTGCCCAGAGAGGTTGTGGAGTTGGTTGTGGAGAGGTTGCAGAGCTTCCAACCCCCCCCGGATGTGTTTCTGGGTGCCCTGCCCCGGGTGCCCCTGCTCTGGCAGGGGACTTGGACTGGTTGATCTCCAGAGGTCCCTTCCAAGCCCTACCCTCCTGTGACCCTGCCCTGGCTTTGCTCTCAGCCATGCTGAGCTTCTCCCATGCTGCTTGTTTCCGTGTGTTGATCTCCACAGCTCTGTGGGGCACAGGCTTGGTGCCAGTCCTGTGCTGAAGAACAGCAGTACCTGACACGAGGGCTTTCTTGCTTTGATGCCTACAAAAGGTCCCAAGGAGGTCCCAGGCACAGGCAGCTGCTCCTCACAGAAATGGCTCAGAGCCAAGGGCATCATCATGCAGAGCCACAGCCTGTACCCTTCCACCCCAGTATCCACCTTGTACACTCCCACGGTGCCCCTGGCACAGCACAAAGCCAGCAGCAGTGCTCCACCCCCTGGAAACAAGGCAGGGGAGCAAGGTGAGAAGATGGGTGGGGCCAGGCTCCTCCTGGTGAGTGCCACTGTGCTCAGGGCAGCTGGAAGGTGGTGGGAGGCAGAGGTGGAGCTGAGCCTGGCGGGCTCCAAGGCACCAGCCCAGCCGTCCCCAGCACGGTTCCAGGCAAAGGACTTCACCCACAGGCAGCCGGAAGTGTCCCCTCCATGTGCTGCCATGCCCGGGGGGCAGCTCAGTCCCCACGGCCATGCAGGAATATCCAGGCCCAGCAAGGAGATGTTTTGCAAGGCAGAATTGTCCCCCAGGAGTCCCAGAAAGGGCTCAGCTCAGGCACGCTCCAGCAGCGAGGCCAGGACCTGGCACACACCACAACCTCGTCACAAAAATGCCACTTCTAAGGCTTGTACAGAAACGATGCCACAGGGCAGGGACAGGGCAGCTGCAGGGCCACCAGCCCTGGGGTGGATGGGGAGGTGGCACTGGCAGCCTCTGATTTAACCTCCAGGGGCCTCGGCCCCAGCCAGTGCTGGAGGTGTTTGGCCCCCAGTGCCTAACTCCAGGCAAGCTGTGAGCTGTGGGTGAAGCTCAGGGTCCCCTCCCTCGGGTCAGCAGAATGCAGGAGTCTGGGAATCACAGAACAATTTCTGCTGGAAAGCAGCCGCAAGAGGTCTGCAGCAGCTTGGGCTGCTGGGAGCTGACCCTGCCCATGGCAAGGTGGGGGTGGAACAAGATGAGCTTTAAGGTCCCTTCCAACCCAACCCATTCTGGGAAGCTATGGAGACTGAGTCCAGCAGCAACCCAACCCCACCATGGGCACCAAAACCTGGGCCTGGGTGCCACACAGCTCTGCAACACCTCCAGGCATGGGCACTCCACCACCTCCCTGGGCAGCCTGTGCCAATCCCTGACCACTCCACCAGCAAAGACATTTTTCCTCCTCGCCAACCCAAGCCTCCCCTGGCACAATTCCAGGCCAGTTCCTCTCCTTCTGTCACCTGAGCCTAGGGAGCAGAGCCCAAGCCCAGCTGGCTGCAGCCTCCTCTCAGGGAGCTGCAGAGAGCAATGAGGTCTCCCTCAGCCTCCTCTTCTCCACACTAACCACCCCCAGCTCCCTCAGCAGCTTCTCCCCAGCTCTCTTCTCCAGACCCTTCCTCACCTTCGTTGCCCTTCTCTGGACCTGCTCCAGCCCCTCAGTGCCCTTCTGGGAGCAAGAGGCCCTGGTATGCCTGCAGCCTCCCCGGGAGTTACAGTTGTAATGTGCTCATGTGAAGAAGACTTTGACATGGCTGCAGGTGGGCCCCCAGGGGGGGGCAAAAAATGTCAAAAGATCTGTTTCACAGATCCCAGCAGGGTGGGGTTGGAATGACCTCTGTGGATCATCCAGTCCAAGACCCTGGTCCAGCAGGGCACCCACAGCAGCTTGCCCCAGGATCACAATGCCCAGGGTGGGTCAGAAGCTCTGCAGAGAAGGAGACTCCACAACTACGCTAAGCCTCACCAGTGCCCACCACAGGAGCACACTTCCAACCCAAGCCCAGTTCCTCTCCTGTCCCCTGATCCCAGGGAGCAGAGCCCAACCCCAGCTGGCTGCGGCCTCCTCTCAGGGAGCTGCAGAGAGCAATGAGGTTTGCCTCAGCCTCCTCTTCTTCACACTAACCACTCCCAGTTCCCTCAGCTACTGCTCCCCAGCCCTCTTCTCCAGACCCTTCCCCACTTTTGTTGCCCTTGTGAGGGCATAAAGGAGGGACTGGAACCCAACTGAGTGGATGCCCTGAAGGTGCAATCCGGTGGTTCTAGGAGGGCACTTTCTTCCAGCTCAGTTCTGCTGTGGTTATCTTGCTGATTGCCTGGGGTTTTTTTTCCCCCCATATTTTGGGATCTGCTCCACTGAGGATGATTACAAAGGAGAGGATCTGCCCCTTGGTGCCATCACATTGTGAAGTCCTTTGTGTGTTCTAGCACTGCTCATCCTGCAGTCAGTGTCGAGTGAGGGCTTTCAGAAGCTGAGCACAAGGAAGAAAAGATAAAGGCTCACATATTAGAGCTACAAAACCCAAACCAAATTTGGGGTCACAAAGGTTTGGGTGCTGGCACAGTGCTTTAATAATGATCGGTGCTAGCCAAAACCCCCAAAACTAAAATATGGCAAAGTGCAGGCATTTGGGGCTTTGTCACATGGGCAAGATGCCTCTTGCTAAAAAGGAAAATGGGGCCAGAAGGTTGGCACCTCTGGCACATGCCTTCAGCCAGAGCTGTGCTGGGCTCCTCCTCCCAGAGCCCTTCCTGGCTGTTGCGCTTGCAGAGGACAGCAAAACCCCTCCGAGGTTACTACAGGAACAGCAAAATGCTCATAGCTGACTTCTTGTGTTCTCCCCCTTGCAAAGGCTCCTCCATGGCATCCTGTCCTGATGCTGGGCACTGAAGGGCACAGAAGGGCTTTGCTGCTACTGATTTGGCAAGAAGCAGGCCTCAAAATGAGCCGGGCAAGAAGGGAAGCCCAGAGCTGTGGCAGGAGGAGATGAGGTAAGGGTTGCCAGCTCCTCTGGATGTGGAGTTTGCAGCACCCATCTTCAGGCCTCTAAACAGCTGTGGGGTTTGCCACCTCTGCCTGGGAGCCCAGGGCAGCCCTCATGGCCCCAGCAAGAGTCAGTGGCTCAGCCCAAGGAGATCCAGCAGCCAGGAGCAATCTTCATCTGACCCCAAGTGCAAAGGAAGCAGGAACAGAGGCTGGAAAGTGCAAGTGGAGTAGTTTTGGGGTGAAGACTTCTCCAGCTGGTCAAGCCCAAACCCAAATTCAGCAGGGTGGGCAAGGGGCAGACTTCTTGGGTGGGTCACGATGAAATGCAGGATAATGCTCCCAAAAGTCACTTCTGGCCACCAAGCAGCTCTGGAAGAGCCACAGCCTTCGTGCCAAGAGGGTCAAACCATGTCAGCACCCTCCAAAGCCCAGCCCTGGGCAGCAACAAACCAGAGCTGGCTCTTGAGCTTCTTCCCTGTAAGAAGTTCCTCCTCTCTCCAGGGCTTTTATCCCCTGCATGGCTTCCTGCTGGTCTCACCAGTTCAGCACAGACTTCAGCTTATCTAGTTTAGGCCAAACCAAAACAATGTCCCCGGCAAAGCCTTCAGACCACTTCCATCGGGTAGGCAGCGTTTGGCTGCCCTGCCTTCTGGTAGAGCAAGCCCTGCACCATTTCTCTTGCCACCACTGCTGTTTTGAGGCCAAATTTTAGGTAGAGCCACACCGCAGCTACAGCACAGACCATCAGGGCACTTACCACAGCAGCTGAGATGGCCAAATGCAGCTGGGAGCTGAGCAGGAGGCTGGGAGGATGGTTTGGGCTGTCTGTGGGCATCTGCTCTATGGCATGGCCAAAGGAGGCTTGGCCAGTGCAAGGTGATGGATCTGCAGGCTCCAGCTCTGCACAAGCAGATGTTCTGCCACCAGAAGCATCTGCAGAGGAGCTGACAGCCCTGCTGGCGTGGACAGGAGGAGTTTTACCTGTGCCTGCTGTGGAGCTGTGAGGAGAACCTGAAGCAGTCTCTGCTGAAAGTGGTGTGGCAGCTGCGTGTCCTGCAGCTCCTCTCGTAGGCCCCAGGGCACTGGCAAAGCCATGCAGAGGAAGGGTGGGCAGGCTGGAGGCCGTGCCTGCTGCTGAAGGTGTTGAGGGGGACTTCAAAGAATCTCTGCCTGCTTCTGGAGTGACTCGAGAGTGGGCAGCAACCTCCTGCGTCCCAGAGGCCGATCCCATGGGGAGCTGAGCGGTGTCCTGGGGGGGTGGGGGGGTCGTGCTGGTTGTGGTGGTAGCAGGAACAAGTGCTCTGTCCAAACCTTGCCAGAGACCAGGCTGGGTAGCGCCTCCAACAAGCTTCTGAACACCCCCAGGATCTTCTGCTGAGGCAACATGAGGAAGGGAGGAAGCTGCAGCCTTGTCCTGCTCCAGCTTCTCTATGATCTTCTTCACCCACTCTGCCTCCGGATCTGCGCAGAGCTCCACCAGAGTCAGAGTCACCAAGCTGAAAGCAGGAAGGGGTCAGTGTGTTGGATAAACCCTGCTCTGGATGGGCAGGGAGAGAGTGAAGGCAGCAGCACTGACTCAGCCCCCCCCACATGGGCTCCTTAATGCAGGTGCCTCTGAGAGCTGCTGGCTGGGGAGCAGCTGGAGGTAGCTCACAGCTGGAGATAACTCACAGCCGGAGGCAACTCATAGCTGAAGGGGTTTCCCCTTTCAGAAGCCTTGTCCAGATGTTTGGACAGTTTGTCTCCAGTGCTCCCAGCAGGAAGCTCCCCAAGGCTCCAGCTGCTCAAGACCCCATGATTTACTGAGGGAGATGAGAGGCAGCTCATCAGGTTCACTTAGGAGCAACCTCCAGAGCTGCCAGTGTGGTGCCAGTGGTGCCTCCTTTGCAGGGTAAGCAAAAGTACCTGCCCTGGAGGTAAGAAAATGCTACTTTGCTCTTCTCCAGACAGGCTCACAAGGCTCACTCCAGTCCAGGGGAAGATCCCTTCCTCTCTCAGAAACAGGGAATGGGTTGAGGAGGGGAGATGGAGGAGCCTTGAGGAGGAGAGGCTGAGAGTGGAGATGAGGAAGAAATTGTTAGCAGTGAGGGTAGGGAGAGACTGGCACAGGTTGCCCAGGGAGGTTGTGGAGCACAGAATCACAGAAAGTGATCTGCAATCACATTCTGTGATTCTGTGCTCCACAACCTCCCTGGAGGTGTTCAGGGCCAGGCTGGATGAGGCCTTGAGCAGCCTGTGCTGGTGGGATGTGTCCCTGCCCATGGCAGGGGGTTGGCACTGGCTAAGATGTGAGGTCCCTTCCAAGCCAACCCATCCTGTGAGATCTCACCCCCCCACTGCCCTGCTTAGCTCTCCCTTTCCCCATGCAGTTATCCCTGGGGCTGAGCCCCTGGCCTCATTTGGAGGCTTGTGGATGACCCCACCCTCTTCCCTTTGCTCTGCTTCCAGTTGGTTCCTTCCTGCCAAGGGGAGGGGATTTGCTGGCAGCCTTATGCCAGAGAGGTGCTGAGGGGTGGGCAGGGAGGAGGGTAGCTGCTGGGGCCATGCTTACATGATGCCTTGCTTCTTGCAGCTGGCTTCAGTCCGGTGGTAGGTCCTTATCCTCTTGGCCTCTACCTTGGAGGTGAATTTTTTGCAGTCCCTTGGGCACTTCACTGCTGCTTTGGGTTGTCCTGCAATAAAGTTTTTGGTGTGTGAAAGGTTGGCTTTGGATTGGCTGCTGTAAGAAAAAAAATCCATCACTGGTGGGGCTTCCTTGAGGAAAAGAGGAGAGGAGTTTTTTGTTATTAGCAGGAAGGGATTCTTGGCAGCCAGGGTGGGGAGAGACTGGAACAGGGTGCCCAGGGAGGCTGCGGATGTGCCCTCCCTGGAGACGTTTCAGGCCAGGTTGGCAAGTGGTGGTTGGGGCTTGCAGCCTGGAGAAGAGAAGGCTCCAGGGAGACCTCAGAGCTGCCTTGGAGGACACAAAGGGGCTACAGGAGAGCTGGGGAAGGACTTTGGATAAGGGCTGGCAGTGCCAGGAGGAGGAACAATTGCTTTGAGCTGGGAGAGCGGAGAGTGAGAGTGGAGAGGAGGAAGAAATTGTTGGCAGTGAGGGTGGGGAAAGACTGGCACAGGTTGCCCAGGGATTGGAGATCACATTCTGTGATTCTGTGCTCCACAACCTCCCTGGAGCTGTTCAGGGCCAGGCTGGATAAGGCCTTGAGCAGCCTGTGCTGGTGGGAGGTGTCCCTGCCCATGGCAGGGGTGGGTGGCAGAGCTTTGAGGTCCCTTCCAAGCCAACCTTTCTCTGGGTGCCAAGCATCCCGTGGACGTTTCCAATCCCTGCTAAAGGGAGATGAGGACAAACCCCATCATGGCCACAATTGCTTGCATCGCCCAATGAGGACAAGTTCTATCGTGCCCACAAGTGTTTGTATCACCCAAGCAGGTGTGAAGATGTCCTTTTCAAAGTGCCAGCCAAGCAAGCAAAAAAGCCCTGTGGCAAGTGCAGGCTCCTGGGACACTGTTGCAGCTTGCAAGCATAGCCTGGAGGTCTTATGTTCAAGCAGCTGGACCTGGTAGCTCCTCTGTTCTTCAGGCCACAGGAGCACTGTATCCAGCAGACACAGCTCTTCAGCCCCACAGCCCCACAGCCTCCTGACACAGAGAGACAGATCAAGAGGGCAGGAAACTTGTCCTCTCCTCAGCAGACCTCTTCCCCTCCAGGGACTTCATCTCCTGCCTCTCTCTCTGCTGGTCCATTGTCTCTGAGCACCACTTGGGCTGAGAGAAAGCCTGCAGAGAGAGAAGCTTTTGGGGAATCAGAGAATCATGGAACGGTCTGGGTTGGAAGGTACCTCCAAAACTTATCCAATCCAACCCCACTGCAGTCAGCAGGGACAATCTCCACTAGATGAGGTTGCTCACAGCCTTGTCCAGCCTCATTTTGACTATCTCCAGGGATGGGGTCTCAACCACCTCCCTGGGCAACCTGCTGCAGTGTTCCAGCAGCCTCCTGGTGCAGAACTTGTTCCTCACATCCAATCTAAATCTGCTCTGCTCTCATTCTAAACCATTGCCCCTAGTCCTATCCCTGCAGGCCTTTAGGAACTGTCTCTTTGCAGCTTCCTTGTAGCCCCCTTCAGCTACTAGAAGTCCTTTGCTCCTGTAGCCGCCTCAGCAGTGTCTCACTGACCATCTCCTTTGCCATCTCCACAAGGAGATGTGATTTTCATTTGGCAGGGTGTAAAAATACCCTCCCCCCAGCCCTGACCCTCTTGGAGTACTCCCAACCTCCAGCCACAGGAGCTTGCCAAGCCAGGAGAGGTTGCTGAGCACAGCCTGGAGATTTGTTAGGACATGCTGGGGGACAGGGCTCAGGAAAACAAGCCCTGATTTATCCCAGGCTCCCTGTGGAGGAAGGAGCTGAAGTTTGCCAGGTTCTACAAAGCTGGCCTGGTGGTGCTCAAGGTCTCATCCAGCCTGGCCCTGAGCACCTCCAGGGAAGTTATGGATCACAGATTGGAGATCACATTCTGTGGTTTTATGATCCACAACCTCCCTGGGCAACCTGTGCCAGTCTCTCTCCATCCTTACTCTCTTGGACATCCACAACCTCCCTGGGCAAGCTGTCGGCTTAGATCTGGTGAATTTGCCTCAGCTGTGTCGGGAGGGATCCAGGAGAAGCATCACAAATGAGCACCTTCAGCTCTTTGGATCCACTGTCTAAGGAAACCCAGGGCTGCAGAGAACCCTCCCCCCAGACCCCTCTGCAGAAGCACATTGCAGTCCCCAGGCCCCTGTCATGTTCACAGACCCACAGAAGTGTTTGAGCTGGAGAAACCCTCCAAGACCAATCCAGTTCCAACCAACCCAGCCCCCACCATGCCCACTAGAGCCATGTCCCCAGCTGCCATGGCCACAGGGTTCTGGCACGCCTCCAGGGGTAGTGACCCCCAAAGCTCACAGACTGCTGTCTCCCCTGGCACTCCAGGGGCAAGAAGACCTGCTCAGGGGTGAGCAAGTGCTGACTGAGCTCTCATTGAGCAGAGGGCACGCTGCTGGTGACCTCCACTTCCATCAGCACTGCTCTGCAAAGCAGGCACAGCAAGAGAAGGTCCAGCCAGATACTGCCCCAGAAGGCTCCATGAGAGCTCTCCACTGATTTCCCACTTGTCAGCACCACCAGCAAATGGTTTCCAACCAGGTGAGCTCCTGCTTTGCTCTTCCCAGAGTGGAGAAGCTTGGACACTGCCATCCAAGGTGTCTTAGGCAGCAGGCCCCTCCAATCAGGGGGCCCCTCCTCTTCCTGCTGGGGCAAGCAACTCTGCTTCTCCAAGCTGTGGCTGAGCCTTTGCCACAGGGCACCCAGGGCCTGGGTGTTGAACCACCTCCAGCACCACGTCTCTTGGAGGCATCACTTGGAGGAGCCATTGGCACCTGCTTTCAGCATGGTTCCTCTCCACGGCCAGCAGAGCCAGCCTGGCTTCGTCCTTCCGAGGAGACAGATGCTTGGCTGTAGGGGGCAGAGCCAGGTGGTGCCAAAGCAGACGGTGGGTTCACTGGGCAGGCCAAGCTGCCCAGTATCCCTGCTGCCCACCTCGCTCAGGCCAGCCCTGAGGAACCTACCCAGAAGTGGGAGAGGTGAAGAAACTCCATCCCCAGCTGTGCTCCTTGCTGTCCTCCCTCTTCCCATCTGGTGGCAGCAGGCCACAGTTCCTCAGGGCCCTTTGCCCCTCTCTCTTCCCACGCTGGGTACAGATAATGCCTTTGTCCTGGGTGAAGTCCAGCTCTGCTTAGCCTGCACTACTGAGGAGCTCTGACAGCCTGGCAGCCCCCCTGCTTCATGGGCATCTTGGGCTCACCTAACCCCAGCCCAGCCCAATGAGAGCTATGCCCACCTCCTCCTGCTCCCCTGACCCTGCTCATCGCTACCCAGGAGCACACAAAAAGCTTTGTCCCGTGGCCAGCAAAGCGTCTCCCGCCTGTGCACACACAGACACAGACAGACAGACCCATGCAGTGGGCAGGCCCTGGGGCTGCAGACGCCAGCACCCCTCCAGCTCTCAGCGATGGCAGTGCTGGCACCCTCAAGGCAGACATTTGACCCTGTGCAGGCTGCTGGCTACCCCCAAGGCATGTGCCCAGGGACCTGACAAAAGAGAACTCCAACACAACTCTGCAGAAAGTCTCTCCACAACTTCTCAGCTGGCACTGGACTGGAAGGGACCCTCCAGGGGGATCTTGTGCAACCCCCCTGCAGGCAGCAGGGACAGCTCCAGCCAGAGCAGGCTGCACAGGGACACATCCAGGCTGATCCTGAACGTCTCCAGGGATGGGGCCTTAAGCACCTCCCTGGGCAGCCTGTGCCAGTCTCTCCCCACCCTCACTGTGCACAGCTCCCTCCTGATGCCCAACCTAACTCTGCCCTGCTCCACTTCCAAACCATTGCCCTCGGCCTATCCCCACAGGCCCTTCAGAACAGTCCCTCCCCAGCCTGCCTGCAGGTCCTCTGCAGATACTGAAGTGCAGTTCTAAGGTCTCCCTGGAGCCTTCTCCTCCCGGGGCTGCACAGCCACAACTCTGCCAGGCTCTGCCCACAGTAGAGCTTCTCCAGCCCTCTTATCAGCTCCATGGCCTCCTCTGGACCCTCTCCATCAGCTCCACGTTCCTCTTGTGCTGGGGGCGTCCCATAGCTGGACACAGCTTCCCTCGGGACTGACAGAAGTTGTCACAGGGCTGCTCGGATTTCCTTGCTGCCAGGGCCGCTGCCATAGCAGTGTGTGTGTGTGTGCGTCCCCTCCGCTCCCCGCCCGCAGCCCCCGGCGGTACCTCGGTGCCCCCAGCCCTGCGCAGCATCGCTCCGGCAGCCGCTCCACATCCTGGCTGCTCTCCCGGGAGCCCGGGGGACACGGGCGCAGCTGCGGCTCACCTCCTGACAGGGTCACCAGGCACAAGATCTTCACCATGAGCAGGACCTGAAGCGATGCAGCCTTCATGTTGCCGAGGCTGGCAGCAGGCCGGGCACGGCGCGGGGGGTGATTAGGAGCAGGTCGCCTGCATCTGCCACAGCTCTGGACGGGATCTGCAGCTCTGGAACGTGACCGATGGAGGCGGAGGGAAAAGCCGCTCAGGGTAGGGAACACCTCCCTCCATCCTCCTGGAATTCCCCAGCACTGACGTCAGCTTTGCTGGGCCGTAATTGTGCCGGGGAGGAGGAAAAACGTCTTTGCTGGTGGAGTGGTAAGTTGTAGAACCGTGTGGCCACGGCACTTGGGACCAGGGTTTGGTGCCCGTGGTGGGGTTGGTTTGCTGCTGGGCTGAATGATGGATTTGGCAACCCAACCCATTCTGTGGTTCCATGATTCTTCGGAGCAAGCACCAAAGCAAGGGCTGAGGAGGGCCTTGGTAGGCTCCCCGCGCAGCTCCTTGCTCCCTGGGCAAGCTTCCTGTGCTGTGCTTTCATGACCACAGCCCCGGCCCTTGGTACGCAGCCGAGGCTTGGCCAGCAGGGGCTTGCTGAAGGCAGGACGAGGCCTCCAGCGCTGCAGGCATTCAGGCTGGCAGCAGGAACCGGCACAAAACCTGTGCAGGGGCAAACACAGCGACCCTACCGCCACATCCTGCACCTTGACTTTCCCTTTCATCCCAGGGCCCAGCAGAGTACAGAAGCATTTCCCCCCCCTGCCAACGCCCTCACTGCAACGGTGAAGATAAGGTCCAGGCAGAGACATTTTGTCTGCCTCTGGAATTGTTTTTGTCCAGCATTTCCCCAGGGCTGCTGCCTTCACTGGGAAAGTACAGCACTTCCAGACAGCATTTTCTTCCCAGAGAGCAAAAATTCCCCAGGTTTCCACTTGAGGTATTTTAAAACCATTTCATACCCAGAGAGAACTCTTTTCGTTGGGGAAACCACCCCCCCCCAAGAGCATCCAGTCCAGCAGCAGCCCAGCACCACCACGGGCACCAAACCCTGGCCCCAAGTGCCATGGCCACATGGCTCTGCAACACCTCCAGGCATGGGCACTCCACCACCTCCCTGGGCAGCCTGTGCCAATCCCTGATCACTCCACCAGCAAAGACATTTTTCCTCCTCTCCAACCTAAACCTCCCCTGGCACAATTCCAGGCCAATTTCTCTCCTTCTGTCACCTGAGACTGGGGAGAAATAACCTGCCTGTAAGTTCAGCCTTTGCTTACACGGCAGAGCAGCTCAATTCCATTTCAGGGAAGCAGGATATAAGAAAGATTAAAGAGTCCCTTTGATCCAACTGGAGCAGAAGAGGCAGCTGCAGCCCTTGGGGTGGTTTCTGGCACCTTCTCCTAAGGCTGTTTGCCCAGAATGAGCAGAGCCTTACAGGAAACTTTCAGCCCAGGAACTGCCCTGAGGCACCACCTTGGCTGCTGCAGCTGATGACACTGCCCATACATGCCTACATATGCCCTCAAGAACAGGTTTTGCTGCCTCTTCCAGTGGTGGGTAAACCTGAGGAAGGGCCCCAAACTGCTCAGGATGGGGCAGGGTGAGGACTTTGTTTGCTAAAGGCAGGGTTGGCTGTGGGCGGTGGTGGTTGAAGGCAAAAGAAGCTCCCTGGCAGGGGAAAGTAGCTGCTTCTCCTGCACATGCTGGGCTGGTGCTGCTTGCCCAGGCAGGGGACTCCTCTGGGAGACTCTCTGAGACCTCTCTGCTCCTGAGCTTGGTAGCTGGATCTGGAGTTGGCATCTGCACAAGGAAAGGTCATGGCAGGAAGGTGGAGGGCAGTGGGAGATGTCAAACCTTCAGGTGCCAGCTGCAGTGTGCATCTAAGGGCCACAAAGGACTGTGGAGCTGGAGTACCTCTGCTGTGAGGCCTGCCTGAGGGAGCTGGGGGTGGTTAGTGTGGAGAAGAGGAGGCTGAGGGAGACCTCATTGCTCTCTGCAGCTCCCTGAGAGGAGGCTGCAGCCAGCTGGGCTTGGGCTCTGCTCCCTGGGCTCAGGTGACAGAAGCAGAGGAACTGTCCTGGAATTGTGCCAGGGGAGGCTTATGTTGGCGAGGAGGAAAAATGTCTTTGCTGGTGGAGTGGTCAGGGATTGGCACAGGCTGCCCAGGGAGGTGGTGGAGTGCCCATGCCTGGAGGCGTTGCGGAGCTGTGTGGCCATGGCACTTGGTGCCAAGGTTTGGTGCCCATGGTGGGGTTGGGTTGCTGGTTGGACTGGATGCTGTGGGAGGCCTTTTCCACCGCAAACAATTGTGTGAGTCCATGACAAGAGCAGACAGATGCAGTGTGGGGGAGGGACTGCAGCTGAGCTGTGCTGTGCGTGAAGGTAGGGAAAGGAGGACACCGCCGGTCCCAGGCCATCTGCACAAACCAGAGCACCCAAGCAAAGGCAGCCAGGGAAGCCCTACAGATATTCAAGATGAGCCTGGACAGGGCTCTGGGCATCCTGATCTAGTTGAGCCTGTCCCTGCTGACTGCAGGGGTGGGGGGTGTTGGACTGGGTGACAGTTGGAGGTCCCTTCTGCCCCAGAGCATCTTGTGATTGTATGAAGAGCAGCCTCTAAGTGAATAAAGAGTGGTAAGAGTGAGTCAAAGGGAACAGTGATTGCTAAGGGAAGGCATCCAAATGAACCCAAGCTGCCCAGGAGCAAGGAGGTAGAAAATCCACTCTGAAGGTCACATCCTTCCAGGGAACACTGTGGGCTGGGGCAGCTTAGCACAGCCCTTCCCCATTCTTCCTAAGAAGGACTAGCAGGAGGCTTTTGGAGGTTCCTCTTAGCACCCAAAGGTTCTCTGGTGTAGAAAAGCAGAAGATACTAGGAAAAGAGTTGTTGGGTTTGGGGGCTTTTTTTGTTTGTTTGTTTTGTTTGTGGTTTTGTTGGGGTTTTTTTGGTGGTTTTTTTTTTTTTTTTTTCTTCCCTGGTGTAACTTTAGCTGTAGCAGGAATGAGGAAGGCTCTGGGACAGAGCTGAAACCACTGTCACAGTGCTGGGCTGCAGCCAGAGCAGGGAGAGAGCAGCAAAAAGAGGGGATTCTGCCCCTCTGCTCTGCTCTGCTCAGACCTCACCTGCAGCACTCCTCCAGCTCTGGGAACCCAGCACGACAAGGACCTGGAGCTGCTGGAGAGGGTGGTGATCTGGGAGCAGCAGGCAGTTAGGAGAGGTGAAGGCAGCACCCACACTTCCCTGGGCTTGGCTCTTCCTTGGTGGTTGCTTGTGGCCACTCTTGGAGGTAAGAGATGCTGAGCTTGGAGGCCTTGGCACATCACATCCAGAAAGAATTGTTGGCAATGAGGGTGGGAAGAGACTGGCACAGGTTGCCCAGGGATGCTGTGGATCACAGAATCACAGCTTCCCTGGAGGTGTTCAAGGCCGAGTTAGATGAGGCCTTGAGCAACCAGGGAGGTGTCCCTGCCCTTGGCAGGGGGGTTGGCACTGACTGATCCGTGAGGTCCATTCCAACCCAACCCATTCCATGAATCCATGCCCATCTGAGTCTAGGCACCTGCCATCAAGTGTGGACAAGAGGGACCACACAAGGACACTGTAACCTCTGGGCCATGTAACAGAGCTCCAGATGTGGTCCTCAGCACCCACAGAGGGACTCAGCACTGCTGCCATAGCCAAGCCTGGAGTCTGTGGTCTCTGGCTCTGGTTCCTGCTGTGCTCTGAGGACAGTTTCTCACCCAGGTGGTGCTGCTGCTTGAGTGCTGGCAGTGCTGTGCTGGTAGCTCTGCTGCGGAGGGGTTGTGGTGGCAGTGCAGGGCATGCCCAGCAGCCTGATCAGATGTCCTGCCCCTAACCTTTGGTTAATCACTGCCAACCATGAGCCAGGAGCTAGGCTCATTGCTCCACATCAGATACCGTGGGCCAAAGGGCCCAGATGTCATCTTCCCCAGGAGTGAGCAACTCCCAGGCACTGCAGCTCTGCCTGGGCTGTTCTCAGGCAGGTGCCTGAGCTGTGCACAGGGTAAAGGTTCTCTCAGGTGAAAGCAGCACATGAGTCATGCCAGGACAAACTGCCCCCGGGCACAAACACCACAAACAATCTGCAAAGAGAACCAGGAGTATGTCCCTCACAGCCTGGCAGAGTTGGGGCTGTGCATCCCCAAGAGGAGAAGGCTCCAGGGAGACCCTAGAGCTGCAGAGGACCTGCAGGCAGGCTGGGGAGGGACTGTTCAGAAGGGCCTGTGGGGATAGGCCGAGGGCAATGGTTTGGAACTGGAGCAGGCCAGAGTTAGGTTGGGCATCAGGAGGGAGTTGTGCACAGTGAGGGTGGGGAGAGACTGGCACAGGCTGCCCAGGGAGGTGCTTAAGGCCCCATCCCTGGAGACGTTCAGGATCAGCCTGGATGTGTCCCTGTGCAACCTGCTCTGGCTGGAGCTGTCCCTGCTGCCTGCAGGGGGGTTGCACAAGATCCCCCTGGAGGGTCCCTTCCAGTCCAGTGCCAACTGAGAAGCTGTGGAGAGACTTTCTGCAGAGCTGTGTTGGAGTTCTCTTTTGTCAGGTCCCTGGGCACATGTACACTGCATGGGTCTGTCTGTCTGTGTCTGTGTGTGCACAGGTGGGAGATGCTTTTCTGGCCACGGGACAAAACTCTTTGTCCCACTCAACCCAATGCAAGCTGTGAAGCTGGGAATTTGTCTTAAATCCCCCAGGACCTGGCCTCAGAATCTCCTCCAGGGTATTTCCATGCTGGACATCTGTGCCTCCCCATGGCAGGAGCAGCCTGTGCTGATTTGCACAGTGGGTTTGTCTTCCTGGAAATCAGGTGGGGACTGGAGAGGAACAAAAAAAAAAAGAGTCAGTGAGTGAGATGTAGGAGGCTTTGTGTGGGCTGGGAGAAAGAGCTGCCAGAGCTGCTCAGACGAGGATGACTCCTGCACAGCTCCCAGGACCTCCCAGCTGGCTTTTCCTGGAGCATGGATACCCAACACCTCTGCCAGCAAGTACTGCCAGCACCTGCTTGTGCAGGATGTTGTCCATGAGGCTTGCTGGATGGAGGCAGCTTTGGGGAATGCCCAGCTGGGCTCCAAGCTACACAGAAGAGAACCTGACCCAGGACTACAACTGCAGACACAGCCTAAGATTCTCTTTTCCCTCCCAAGGCTGCCCTGTGGGAGCCCTCCCAGCCCTTCTCAATGGGGCTGGCAACTCAGGCACTGCTCTGATGTAATCCCCCTTTCCTGCAGCCCAGGAGGGCTGCATTCAAAGGATCATTATGGTTGGAAAAGACCTCAGGACCATCAAATCAACCATTCCCCCACTCTGCCAGGGCCACCACTACACCATACCCTTGGGCACCATATCTAGATGGTTTTTAAATACCTAGGACCACAGAGATGCTGAGATTGGGAGAGACATTTGAAATCACTAACACCAACACTCACCCAGAGCTCATGCTGCCACCACTGCTGCTCAGCCACCACCACTGCACCACCACCTCCAGGCAGCTTCTAAACCCCTCCAGGGATGGTGGCTCCCACACCTCCCTGGGCAGCCTGTGCAAGGGCCTGAGAGCCCTTGTTGGAAAGTCGTTTTTCCTGATGTCCAACCTGAACCTGCCGTGGCACAGCCTGAGACTGTGTCCTCTTGTCCTGGCGCTTGTTAAACCGGCAGAGGGGAGATTTAAACTGGATATTAGGAAGAAGTTCTTTGTAGTGAGGGTGGGGAGAGACTGGCACAGGTTGCCCAGGGAGGCTGTGGAGCACATTCTGTATCCACAAGCTCCCTGGAGGTGTTCAAGGCTGGATTGGACAAGGCCTTGAGTGACCTGTTCTAGTGGAGTGTCCCTGCCTATGGCAGGGATTTAGAACTGAATGAGCTTTGAGATCCCTTCCAACCTAAGCCAATCTGTGATTCATTTTGTGATTGTTGCATGTGACCAGAGCCAAACCCCAGCTGGCTCCTCTCAGGGAGCTGTAGAGAGCAATGAGGTCTCCCTCAGCCTCCTCTTCTCCACACTAACCACCCCCAGCTCCCTCAGCTGCTCCTCCCCAGCCCTCTTCTCCAGACCCTTCCCCACCTTTGTTGCCCTTCCCTGGACCAGCTCCAGTTTTTCAATGTTTTGCCAATGAATGACATGGCACAGGTTGGTATGGCCCAGAGCAGTCTAGAACCAAGCCAACAACCTCTCTGCTGCCCAAGGCAAGCAATGCCAGGGTCAGGAGATGGCTCCTTAGAGCCCAAAGTGGTTTCTGGCTGTGGAGATGGCCTCAGCCTATGCTTCCTGCAGAGTTTTGGGCCATGGCTGTAAGAAGGGAGAGGATGAAACGGCAGAGGGGAGCAGAAAATGTGCTTGGCACTGCAGGATGTTAGACTTTCTCACACTAAAAGCTAACAGCAGGAAATGAGGAGCAGATGTGCAGGGCTGTCTACAGACAGCATCTCCTGGGGGGATGAGCAGCTCCTCTCTGGGAAGTCCCAGGCAGTGTGGGCCTGGTGGCTGCAAGGAGCTGCTCTGCTTGGAGAGGGCTGTGAGAAATAGCAAAGAGCGCACAGGCTTTCACTTCTCTGAGCACCACTGCTGCCTCCTTCCCCCTGGGTGAGGACAGCCTCAACCTGCACACTCTGTGCTTTCCCACAGCTGCTGCCCAGCACCCAGGGTGCAGGGAATGCAGAGATGAGCTTACACCGAGCACTGCCAGCCCAGCCTCAGCCCTGCCCTGGGCTGAGCCCCAGCACCGTGGGCAGCAGGGGCAGGGAGGGGATTCTGTCCCTCTGCTGGGCATTACTGAGACCTCCCCTGCAGTGTTGGGGCAGCTCTGGAATCAAAGAATTATAGAATCGTAGAGTCGTAGAATCACAGCATCACAGAATGTCAGGGGCTGGAGGGGACCTCCAAAGCTGATCCAGTCCAACCCCCTGCCAGAACAGAGTCACACAGAGCAGGTCACACATAGAATCGTAGAATCATAGAATGGTAAGGTTGGAAGGGACCTCAAGGATCATCTAGTTCCAACCCCCTGCCATAGGCAGGGACACCTCCCACTAGTACAGGTCACTCAAGGCCTCATCCAATCTGGCCTTGAACACCTCCAGGGAGGGAGCAGCCACAACCTCCCTGGGCAACCTGTGCCAGTGTCTCACCACCCTCACTGCAAACAACTTCCTCCTAACATCCAGTCTAAATCTCCCCTCTGCCAGTTCAAACCCACTGCCCCTTGTCCNGGACCCACTCCAACACTTCCATGTCCTTCCTGTGCTGAGGGCTCCAGAACTGCACACAGTACTCCAGGTGGGGTCTGATGAGAGCAGAGTAAAGGGGCAGAATCCCCTCCCTTGCCCTGCTGGCCACACTGCTCTTGATGCAGCCCAGGACTCGGTTGCTGTCTGGGCTGCATGTGCACACTGCAGGCTCATGTTGAGCTTTTCACCAACTCAGAAGAACACATCCAGGCAGGATTTGAATAACACCAGAGAGGAAGATTGCACAACCTCCCTGGGCAGCCTGTTCCAGGGTTCTGTCACTTTCACAGGGAAGACAATTCCTCCTCAGCTCCACATGGAACCTCCCATGCCTCAGCTTCCACTGTTGCCCCTTGTCCTGTCACTGGGCATCACCCAGCAGAGCCTGGCACTTACCCTGCACATGCTGATAAATATTGATGAGGTCACCTCTCAGTCTCCTCTCTCCAAGCTCCAAACCTCAGCTCCCTCAGTCTCTCCTCCTAACAAAGCTGTTCCATTCCCTTCATCATCTTTGTGGCTCTGTGCTGGACTATGACCCCCTTGAACTGGGGCCCAGAATTAGACACAGTACTCCAGATGTGGCCTCATCAGGGCAGAGTAGAGGGGCAGGAGAACCTCTCTCGACCTGCTCACCACAGCCTTCTAATGCACCCCAGAATGGCATTGGCCTTCCTGAGTCATCAGCACAGAGAGGGATATGCTGGAGCAGGGCCAGAGGAGGCCACAGCAGTGATGCCTGACCGGGAGAGCTGGGGGTGTTCAGCCTGGAGAGGAGAAGGCTCCAGGGACACCTTCTGGTGGTCTTGCAGTGCATGCCCTGATGGCATTCCCTGGTCTCCTGGGGCAGAAGCTGTCAGATCCCTCCTATAGAAATGGGACATCACAGCCCTGCAGAGCAGAGCTACCACCCTGCTTCCTGTCAAGCCTGTGCCAGGGACACAGAGCAGTGACAAACAAACAGCCCCAGGAGCCCAGCACCCTATGAAGCAGCACAAAAACACACCAGGGAAGGGCTGGGTGGGGGAACAAACCCAGGCAGGTGCCCGAGGCTCACACTCTAAACCCTTCTCAAGCCTGCAGTGGGAGAGCACTCCCACCAGGGGAGACACCTCCCCCCAGCCCAGGGTGCTCAAGAGCTCATCCAGCCTGGTCCTGAACACCTCCCTGGGCACCCCGTGCCAATCTCTCCCCACCCTCACTGCCAACAATTCCTTCCTAACATCTACTATCTGGAATATCTAATATCTAATAATACCTAATTTCTAGAGCATCTGTCAATAAATAGCATCTACGACTCCATGGCCAGCCCCATTCCACACCTCCAGACCACCACAGCTCAGGCTGGTGCTGGTAAAATGTAGGGAAGAGCCCAACTGTAGGCAGCAAGACCCCCCTGCCCAGAAACCCCTCCCAGAGCTGTGACAGAGGGGATGAGGGAGCAGCAGTGAGTAGGCAGAGCCAGGGCTGTCTGCAGGAGGGTGCAGCTGCCTGAGGAAAGCCTCCCTGCAGCTAAGGCTGTACCACTTCCCCTGGGCACCCCACGGATGCTTGGGCAAGAACAAACCCACCCAAAGCACTCCCACCAGCTGGCCTCAGCCGGGGCCCCTCGCTGCATCACCCCAGCCCCAAGGGAACAGGGAGCAAGAGGAAGGGCTCTGTGGCCCTTGGAAAGTGTCTGGCNTAAGGGAGGAGAGGCAGAAGCAAGGGGCCTGGTCCCTCAGTGCTGCCCAGGACAAGGGGCAGTAGACGCAGAGTGGGGGGAAAATTCCTTCCTTTGAGGGTGGCAGAGCCCTGGAGCAGGCTGCCCAGAGAGGTTGTGGAGTCTCCTTCTCTGGAGGCCTTCAAATCCTGCCTGGACGTGCTCCTGGGTGATGTGCTCCAGGCAATGCTGGTGCAGCAGAGGGGTTGGACTGGGTCATCTGCAGCTCTTCCTTCAAACCCCTGCCACACTGGGTCTCTGTGAAGGCTCCTGCAGTGTGCTGAGCTGGAGGGGCCTCTGCAGTACCCAGGTGTGCATCAGGAAAAGTGTGGCCAGCAGGGCTGGGGAGGTTCTTCTGCCCCTCTGCTCTGCCCTGCTGAGACTACATCTGCAATGCTGTGTCCAGTTCTGGGCTGCCCAGTTTCAAAAGGAGAGGGACCTGCTGGAGAGAGTCCAAGGGAGGCTCTGAGGATGGTTGGAGGACTTGAGCATCTCCCCTGAGGAGAGAATCTGAGAGCCCTGGGGGTGTTTAGCCTGGAGAAGACTGAGAGGAGACCTGATTAATGTCTAAGTATCTGAGGGGTGGGTGTCAAGTGAAGGGAGCCAAGCTATGTTCAGTGGTGCACAGCAATAAGACAAGCAGCAATGGATGCAAACTGGAACACAGAAGGATTCACCTCAACATGAAGAGAAACTTCTTTATAGTGAGGGTGACAGAGCCTGAAGCAGGCTGCCCAGAGACTTTTCAAACCTACCTGGATGCATCCTTGGGTGCCCCTGCTCTGACAGAAGTGTTGGACTGGTTGATCTCTGGAGGTCCCTTCCAACCTCTATAGTTCTGTGGCTCTATGTCCTGCCGCAGCAGAGGATGCCATCCTGTGGTGGTTCTTCCTCAGCTGAAGCACCCGCGCTGAGCAGTTCTGCTTCTGTCCTGCGGTTCCTCAGCAAAGCCTCTGCCCTGCTGAGGGGTTGCCACAACCACAACACACAGGTAGAGCCCCTGGTTGGCTGTTGGTAACCTGTACCTGGCAGAGATGGAACAGGGCTCCCAGACGTGACACTGGGAGGTTTGGCTGAGACACCTGGAGGCTGTGAGACTTGGACAGGCTGAGTGCTGGGCAGAGAGGAACCTGATGGGGTTCAACAGGGATCAGTGCAGAGTCCTGCACCTAGGAAGGAATAAAAACTGCACCAGTACAGGCTGGGAGGTGACCTGCTGGAGAGCAGCCCTGGGGAGAGGGAGCTGAGAGCCCTGGTGGGCACCAAGTTGCCACGGCACAGCAATGTGGTCTGGTGGCCAAGAAGGCCAATGGGGTCCCAGGGGTCATTAAGAGTGTGGGCAGCAGATGCAGGGAGGTTCTCCTCCCACTCTGCTCTACCCTGCTGAGGCCACACCTGGAATATTGCATCCAGTTCTGGGCTCCCCAGGTCAGGAGGGACAGGGATCTGCTGGAGAGAGGCCAAGGGAGGGCTACAAGGATGCTGAGGGGACTGCAGCACTGCCTGGTGAGGAGAGGCTGAGAGCCCTGGGGTTCAGAGTGTGGAGAGAAGGCTGAGAGGGGATCTGAGCAATGTCTGGCAATAGTTGAGGGCAGGAAGTGAGGCACAGGGACAGCCTCTGCTCACTTGTGCCCTGGCACAGGACAAGGGCAAGGGATGGGAACTGCAGCATAGGAAGTTCCACCTCAACACAAGGAAGAACTTCTTGACTGTGAGGGTCCCAGAGCCCTGGCACAGGCTGCCCAGAGAGGTTGTGGAGTCTCCTTCTCTGGACTGGAAGGGACCTCTGGAGAGCTTCCAGTCCAACCCCTGACATCCTATGAGCCTGTGATCCTGTGACCTCCAGAGGCTGCGCTTCTCTCTTGGGGCCTCCTGGGACAAGCCTAATGGATGGAGGTATCAGGCCTGAATCTACACCGCAATGGGCCAGGAGGAGGAGATGACTTCAGCGCTGGGCCAGGAGGAGGAGATGACTTCAGCGCTGCTGCATCACTTCCTGCTGGGTGAGCTCAGGCCCAGGGACTTTCTCTGCAGGGCAAGGGGGTACTGAGAAGGTCAGGCAGGAACTTTCCCTGCTGCTGTTTGTGTTGCTCTGGAGTGTCTTTTCAATCTCTCCATCCATCACTTTGCCCTCCTCTGGCTGCTCTCCCAGCTTCTTTTGTAGCGATGGCCAACAAAAACAGTTCAGAGCTGTACCCGTGGGCAGGCAGGGGAGGAAGCTGCAGGAGGCCTCAGGACAGGTCCTCCTCCAAAGTGCCTGCTGAAGGGTTTCAAGGAAAAACCATTTCTGGGAAGGATTAAATCAAGCCACCTGGAACTATGTGCCCAGCAGCCAGGCCTGGGCATTGAGTCATAATCTAGGGCTCAACTTGAGCTGAGGGAGTTCAGCTGAAGCAGCATCATGGGGAGATGTGCAACCAAGACTATGCCCCCCCTCCTGCCTTGGCAGGGCACAGTCCTGCCTGCCAGATGTCCTGCTCTGTCCTTTGGTCCCCTAGCGGTCTCCATTGCTCCAAAGCACATCATAACACATCACAGACCCATGGAATCATGGAATGGGTTGGGTTGGAAGGGACCTCAAAGCTCAGCCAGCGCAACCCCCTGCCACAGGCAGGGACACCTCCCACCAGCCCAGGATGTTCAGGGCGCCAGGCTTTGAACACCTCCAGGGAGGCAGCAGCCACAACTTCCCTAGGCAGCCTGTGCCAGTGTCTCACCACTCTCACTGCCAACAATTTCTTCCTCCTCTCCACTCTCACTCTCCCCTCTCCCAGCTCAAAGCCATTGTCCCTTGTCCTGGCACTGCCAGCCCTTTTCCAAAGTCCTTCCTCAGCTCTCCTGCAGCCCCTTTGTGTCCTGCAAGGTTGTTCTGAGGTCTCCACGGAGCCTTCTCTATTCCAGGCTGCACAGCCCCAACTCTCACAGCCTGGCCCCACAGCAGAGCCGCTCCAGCCTCTGATCGTCTCCATGGCCTCCTCTGATCCCTCTCCATCAGCTCCAGGTCCTCCTTGTGCTGGGTTCCCAGAGCTGGAGGCAGTGCTGCAGGTGAGGTCAGAGCAGAGCAGAGGGGCAGAATCCCCTCCCTGTGCTGCTGCTCTCCCTGCTCTGGCTGCAGCCAGCACACAGCTGGCTCTGGGCTGTCAGCAACCAGTGCTGGCTCCTGGGCACTTTGGCACCACCTGACCCCCCTAAGGCCTTCTCCTGTAGGCTGCTCTGCAGACACTGCTCACCCAGCCTGGCTCTGTGCTTGGCTGCAGGACCTTGCCCTTGGCCTTGCTGACCTTTATGAGACCAGATTAAATACACTCCAGGGAAGCAGTGAGAGCTGCTGAGAGGTGTTGAGAGCCCTTGGGCTTTTCTGTGGAGAAAGTCACCCTCTGACTTCTGCCCCGAAGTGTTGCCAAGGCCTGGCCCAGGTTGCCCAGGGCAGTGGTGCAGTCCCCATCCCTGCAGGGGTTTCAAAGGTGTGGAGCTGTGGTGCTGAGGGCCAGGGTTTGGTGCTGCCCTGGCAGTGCTGGGTGAAAGTTTGAACTGGATGACATGAGTGTCCAACCTGAGTCTAAGACCTCTCTGCGCAGCACTGTGCAGGCAGAGCTGTCTCCATCCCACTGCTCCTGTGTCTGTCCAGCAGAGCTGTCACTATCAGTCTGTGGCACAGGAGGTTGACTCACACTTCCTATCATTGTGTGGCCCTCTGGAGTTCCTCCTCGATCTCCTGCCTCTGTCACCAATCCAGCCTGGAGGGACTTACCCTTGGGATATTTCTGTAGGGGGTGGAAGTGCTGACATCTTGCCCTTCCTGCTGCTTCCCTGGGCACGGCCAGGCAGGTCGTGTCCCTCACGGGCAACACAGCTTGTCCTATGTCAACAGCTTTACACCTCTGGGAAGCTTTTTGCCCTAGGAAAACCTGTCACAAGCCCCTGAGGATGTGACAAAGCGAGGGTGATGGCACTGTGGCCTGAGTACAGAAGGGCTGTCAGGGTCCCAGTCCCTTACCGGTGGCTCTCGAGGCGACAAGATGCAAACCCCTGAAGCCAGTGAGTCCCCTGAACCGGGGAGCCAGGGAAGGAGCCGGGGAGAGAGCTGGGGAGCCTGTGAGAGAACCGGGAAGCCACGAGGGGGAGCTAGTAAGGGAGCCAGGGAGGGAACTGAAGGTGCCCAATTGGCAGCGCTCGACGCTCGCGGCCCTCGCTTGGGAACAATCCAAGCAGAGAACGGCGCCGGGGC
>VWZE01023413.1:81508-92883 GCA_013396675.1 Eubucco bourcierii | reverse complement strand
GTTTTTAACTGCCACTGCCCTCTCCAAGCAAAACCACGGCCGTGCAGACCAAAACAGAGCTGTCAGAAGTGGGATTCGAACCCACGCCTCCAGGGGAGACTGCGACCTGAACGCAGCGCCTTAGACCGCTCGGCCATCCTGACCAGCCGCTTCAGCCGTCTCTCGCTGCCCACCCATCACCAGGGACTGGTCGTTGTCTCTGTGCCTAGATTGGGCTGTACCTCATACCCCAAAGCACAGCTGGGGAGCTGCGAGAGAAGCAGCCTCACCCATGCACCTGGAAACTAGTGAGATCCCCACTTCGGAGCCAGCCTCAGCTATAGCATGCAGCCAGCACAGCTTCCCCTGCTGGAGGACACCAGCTTGGTAAACTTTAACAGCAAAATGCTGGGTCTGACAGATGTCTGCTGAGGCTTGTGTAGGGCCTTGAACACAATCTCCCACAGCATCCGACTAGAGAAGCTGTGGGTGTCCAAGCACAAAGTCTAGCTGAAGGTTAGTCACTAGCGGTGTACTTCCAGGGGGGTCAGTACCAGTCCATTCCCCATTAAGATGGTCATTAACCATCTGGATGATGAGCAGAGCTCAGCTTCATCGGGTTGGCAGATGACACCAAAGTGGTAGGAGGAGCTGATGCTCCAGGGGGTTGTGCTGAGATCCGGAGGGACCTGGACAGCCTGGAGGAAAGTGCCAGCAAGAACTTCCTTAAGCTGAGAGTGGTAGAACACCAGCACTGGTTGTCCAGAGGTGCCCTATCCCTGAAAATATTCCAGGGTAGGCTGGACAGGGCTCTGAGCAGCCTCACTGATTGGGGGATGTCCCTTCTCATTGCAGAGAGGCTGGACTAGATGACCTGGAATGGTCCCTTCCAAGTCAAACCAGTCTTTGATTCTATTAGGCTTCATTCTGCTCTAGGGCCCCCAGCACAAGAAGGACATGAACCTCTTGAAGCCATGATGATGATCCAAGGGCTGGAAGCTCTCTGCTGTGAGGCCAGACTGGGAGAGTTGGGCTTGTTCAGCCTGGAGAAGGCTCCAGGGACACCTTCTGGTGGCCTGTAAGAAGCCTCTAAGGAAGCCGGGGACAGACTTTTGAGCAGAGCCTGCCGTGGCGGGCCAAGGGGTGGTGGTTTGAACTGGGAAAAGGAGATTGAGAGTGGAGAGAAGGGAGAAATGTTTGACACTGAGGGTGGGGAGAGCCTGGCCCAGGCTGCCCAGAGAGGTGGCAGATGCCGTATGGCTGGAGATGTTCAGGTCCAGGTCATCTGAGCTTTGAACAACCTGCTCTAGCCCGTGGCAAGGGGGTTGGCACTGGATGATCTTTAAGGTTCCTTCCAACCCAATCCATTCCATGAATCTCCGATATTGCAAAGTTCTGGCCCAGGCCTTGGGGTGCTGGTGGGCCCTACGTAGGACAGGAGCTGCAGAGAAGCCCGGGGGTGCCCTGAGCTGCCTGTGGCAGAGCAGTAACAGGATGGGGAGGAATGTCCTGCCACTGGCGGGGCTACCCCAGGAGTGCTGGGTGCGGTAATGGGTGCAGTGCCAGGTGCGGTGTTGCGCTCCCCAGGACAGGGCAAATGGGAACGCACCGGAGAACCCAGCGGGCAGAGGGACCGCAGCATCCCCGGGAGGAGGTGCCAGGTCCCAGCCCGGTGCGCGGAGCCGGGGCCGGGCCGGCTCCGCCCGCGGAGGGAATGCGGGGAGGAGTCCCGGGGCCGCGCCGTGCCCCTCCCGCTGCCGATGCCCGTGGCATGGCGAGGCTGCCCGGAGCAGCGCGGAACCGGAGCGGCTCCCCGGGCTCCTCCCTGCCCGCCCTGGATGCCGCCTTTCTCCTCTCGCCCCTCGGGGGGCTGATGATTGCTCAGATCGTGAGTACCGGGGAGGGGGCATGGGGGGGGGGGGCCGACCGAGCGCACCCCCCACTCTGACCCTTCACTGCCCGGGCTGGAAGCAGGTTACCGCTGGCTGCCATGCCCGTCCCACCTTCATTCCCTAATCCCAACGCGTCTCTAACCCTGGGACACCGCAGACCCTTCCCTCCCAAAGGCCAGAGGAAAATTCGGCTGCCTCTCCTCTTACCCTTTAACCGGAGCTAACTCGACCTGGCAGCTGCCAGCGCGGGAACTGGACTGGTCCACACGGACACGTACAGGGCACTGGTGAGGCTGTACCTTGAATGCTGGCATCAGCTTTGGGCCCCTCACTCCCAGAAGGACATTGAGGGGCTGGAGCAGGTCTAAAGAAGGGCAACAAAGGTAGGGAAAGGTCTGGAGAGGAGAGCTGGGGAGGAGCAGCTGAGGGAGCTGGGGGTGGTTAGTGTGGAGAAGAGGAGGCTGAGGGAGACCTCATTGCTCTCTGCAGCTCCCTGAGAGGAGGCTGCAGCCAGCTGGGCTTGGGCTCTGCTCCCTAGGCTCAAGTGGTCGAGGGAGAGGAACTGGCCTGGAATTATGCTGGGGAGGCTTAGGTTGAAGGGGAGGAAAAATGTCTTTGCTGGTGGAGTGGTCAGGGATTGGCACAGGCTGCCCAGAGAGGTGGTGGAGTGCCCATACCTGGAGGTGTTGCAAAGCCATGTGGCCATGGCACTTGGGGCCTGGGTTTAGTGCCCACAGTGGAGTTGGGTTGCTGGTCGGGTATCTTGGAGGCCTTTCACAGCTGAAGCAGTTCTGTGATTCTATGACACCCCTAAAAGGCATGGGCCAGTGGGTCCCATCCTGGCACCCAGAGCCCCTGGCAGGGTCTGGAGCGGTTGTATGAAGCAGAGTGGTTCCGAGCAAGGTGTTGCTGGTGATGCTCCTGGAGAGCCTGCAGGGCTCTCCCAACCCCTGGGTGCTCCCAGCCCTCCAGGTCATCCCTTTTAGTGCTTGTGCCTTGGCCCAAGGCTCTCTGCACTGTCAAACTGAGCAGCACCAGCACCAGCACCTCTCAATTGCTTCAGTTCAGAGGCAACCCTGCTACTCCTCTCCCCTTCCACCATTCCCTCCTGCTACCCCTCTCCCCTGCTGACCCTCCGTCCTCCTACCCATAAGGCTTGCAGTTCAGCTGCATGTGTGCCCACAGGTGACCTGCCCTGCTGTGTGCTCCTGGGGCAGCCCCACTGCCATGGGCACCCTGTTTGCTCATCCCTCTCTTGCTCTTGTAGGGAGGTGGCAGTGTGACGTGCCCTGAGCAGTTGTTGGGCAGAACCTGGCTCCCTGCTGCAGATGCCAACCCTTGGGCATGGCTAAGCTGGTTGTGACAAGGGAGGCACTGGGGGAAGGATGCTGCCAGGGGATGGTCTACAGAGGCATCGGCAAAGGGAGCTCACAGAACGGCAGGGCTTGGAAGAGACCTCTGGAGGTCATCGAGACCAAGCCCCCTCCTGGATCAGGGGGGAGTAAATCCCACGGAACACCAGCAGATGGGTCTGGAGCCTGCAGAGGAGACTCCTCCTTCAGCCCCTCTGGGCAGGGCTCCGTTACCCTCACAGTGAAGAGTTGTTTTCATATCTTTACGCAGAACCTGCCCTGTCCAAGGTGGTGCTAAGCTCAGTAGAAGGCACTTTCATATCCTCCCCTGGCACCATCTCTCCAGCTTATTGCTGGGGCCTTCCATTAACCACTCTCCCTCAGCTCCTGTCCATCAGGACCTATACCTCCCACATTCTCTCTCCGGGGGCTCCTGCAGCTGTGGCGAGGCAACTGGCACATGCCACCTCCCACTACCAGAGCACAGGCAGCTTTCTCTTGGGCACATACTCTGCAATCACGAGTGGCAGAGCTGGATGGGATGGACAAGGAGGCCTTGTTGGGGCAGCAGGGCATTGTGCCTGGAGAGGACAAAGGCTGTTGTGTTTCTCCCACGACAATAAGTGATGCAGGGTGGCACAGAGGCAGAGCAGCTCCCGAAGGAGCCTTTCTGCTCCCCCCGGGCTGCCACTGCACTCCCCTGCCAGCCAAGCCAGATGGTGCTGGTGGCTTCACTTGGCTCTCCCCAAAATGATCCCAGGCCCAGCTGGGAAACAGCTGCACATGGGGCATCCTCTCAGCCCAGCCTGGTCGTGAGCATCTCCCGGTGACATCTGGTGATGCTGGGGGCATATTCTCAGCCCAGCTGTGACATGGGCACCTCCCGGTGACATTTGATGATTCTGGGGGTGTCTTCTCACTCTGCTCTGCTCCAGACAGGAGACACTGAGGGATGGGAAGCAGAGCCCAGCACTACCCTACAGCTGCTGAAGGCTCAGCTCCATGTTTGGGTGCACAGCTGTGGCTGAGGCTGCAGAACCAAGCAGCTTCCTCTGCTTTGGCCTCAGGCCTCTCTCTTCTAGGTGCCTCCCCCCACCCCGCTCTCTCCATCAGGTTTTCCAGATCAGACAACGTCCCCAAAGCTGCTGCTGCAGGGAGCTCCTCTGGGAAGTGGATGGTGGAGGTGCTGCTCTCTGATCCCCATCCCTGCAGCAGTAGTGGAGCAGCAGCTCCAGAGTCCAGAGATTGGGTGGGGTAGTAAAAATCACCAACAAAGGAAATATCACTTGGGCTGGGCTCTTCCATTGCTGCCTGCCAGTGGGGCAGGAGCAAAGCCTGGATCAGCCCTGGCCCTGCTCATGTCTGCTGGAGCAGAGCCAGAGGCAGGCTCACCTGCCCAGGCTGTGCAGAGGCAGGTGGTGCTGCCAGTGCCACACAGCTGGACCTGCTGGCTGCTGCCAAGGGGACCCAAAGCAGCTGTGGGGCCAGGAGATGGAACCCAGACTTGGGCAGCCCTCAGCACACACTGCAGGGGGCTGAGAAGCTTCAGTTGTGCCCTTTTTGTAAAGTGATACTGCAGCTGGAGGGGGGCAAAGCTGAGCCCCCCATAGCATCACAGAAGTGTCGGGGCTGGAACGGACCCCAAGGACCATCCAGCTCCAACCCCCTGCCATGGGCAGGGACACCTCACACCAGAGCAGGTTGCCCACAGCCAGCTTAGCACTAAAAACCTTCAGGGATGAGGCTTCCACCACCTCCCTGGGCAACCTGTGCCAGTCTCACACCACTCTCATACTGAAGAACTTCCTAACCTCTAATCTCACTGTGCCCTTCTCTACCTTGGCTCCATCCCCCCAGTCCTATCCCTCCCCACACCCTAACACATCCCTTCACAGCTTTCATGTAGCCCCCAACAGACACTGGAAGGCCTCAAGAAGGTCTCCCTGGAGCCTTCTCCTCTCCAGACTGCACAGCCCCAACTCTCCCAGCCTATGCCCACAGCAGAGCAGCTCCAGCTCTCTGATCACCCTCGTGCCCTTCTCTGGACACCTTCCAGCCCCTCCAGACCTTTCCTGGCACAGGGCTTTAGGTGAGGTCTCAGCAGAGGGTGCAGAGGGGCAGAATCCCCTCCCTTGCCCTGCTGCCCACACTGCTCTTGCTGCAGCCCAGGCTCTGCTTGGTTCTCTGGGCTGCCAGTACCCACTGCTGGCTCAGGTTGAGCTTCTCATCCACCAGCACTCTCAAGCCCCTGTATCAGTGCCTGGCATGGCCCAGACCCAGCTGCAGGACCTTGCACTTGGTCTGGTCGAACTTTATGAGGTTGGCTTGGGCCCATCTCTCATCCAGCCTGTGAAGTGCCCCACAGCAGTCTCTTGGAGAACCTGGTTGCCCAGAGCTTGGAGGGGTGGGCACGTTGCTGGGTTAAGAACTGGCTGATGCCTGGGCCCAGAGAATGGTGGGCAATTGAGTGAAATGCAGATGGTGGCAGCAGTGATGTCCCCAGGGCTCAGTGCTGGGGCCACTTCTCTTCAACATCATCACTGATCTGGCAGAGGGGATTTAGGCTCCCTCAATCAGTCTGCAGATGATGCCAACCTGGGTGGCAGTGTTGATTTGTTGGAGGAGAGGAAGGCTGTGCAGAGGGACCTGACCCCAGACCTATCCCCAGAATCCAGCTCTGCTCTCTGGATCTCCCAGGCTCCTGCTCTGCTGGAGCCAGGCAGACCCAGCTGCTGCAGGCACTAGTGGGGCCAGCTCAGGGGTGATGTTCTGCATCACACCTGCAGGAGCCTCTCCCCCTGAGCACTTTCCCCCATCTCACCCCACAGGTGCTGGGCTTATTGGTGTGGGCCCTCATCGCCGACACAACGTACTACCTCCACGCGGCCTACGGCTGGGTGATGTTTGTGTCCATCTTCTTCTGGATACTAACAGTCCTCCTCCTCGTGACTTACCTCCTGCAGCTCCAGCTCAAGTTCCACGTGGTCCCCTGGGCCCTTGTGGTACGTGGCCAAGAGGGAGCAAGGGGGGCCCCAAGTGGAAAACATCCTGGGTAGATGCTCGGAGGGGACCAAGGCTTCAGGCTGTCCTGGGTTGATGGACCAGAGTCCCCTGCCTGTTGCACAATGTCCTAGTTTCATTGTATGCCTCCACCACTTAAAAGACTTTCAGAACAGAGAGCTCTTTGTCAGGCCAGAGAGCTGCAGCTGCCACATCACTGCTGCAGCCGCGGTGCCAACCACAAATCCTCAGCACAGCCTGGGGTGCCCTCAACGAGACGCTAACCTGGGGCTTGTTCCCAGCCTGAGGGGCTGGACCTTGCTTCCTCTGCTTCTCCTGGGGAAACAGAAAACTGAACCCTCAGCCCAGTGCCCAGAGCTCACAACCTGCTCTCTGCCTTTCCCCAGCTGATGATTTTCAACCTGGTGGCCACCGTGTTGTATATTACCGCCTTTGTGACCAGCGCCGCCGCCGTCCAGCCCACGTCCTGGCGCCAGTGGGACTACAACCGCAGGGCTGCCGCCTCTGTAAGTCACTGTGGGCAGTCAGGGGGGCTGGGCCAGGCACTTTGCTCACCTGTGGGCTCTGCTCCTCTTGCAGTTCTTCGCCTGTGTGGTAATGATCACTTACGGGGTGAGCACCTTCTTCAGCTTCCGCGCTTGGAAAGGGCTGGGCAGCAACGCGGCCACCAGCCAAGTGAGCGACCATGCGTAGGGAAGCGCGCAGCAAGGCCTGCCCGGGGCACCTCAGCTCGGCTCCTGCCGGGCTCCCAGCCTGGGGTGCCACCAGGGTTTGTCCGTGCTGGCAGCCATGGGTACATGGACGCTGCTCTGTGGTCTCTGATGATGCTTCCGGCTGATGTGCCCACAGCAGGAACCCACTAGCGGTGCCATCGGGAGGACAGAAGCTCCTGCTCTTTGGTGGGGCTCATGCAGATCCCTGCTGGAGCAGCTGTGCTGAGGGAACTCCACCAGCCTGCCACACTCCAGTACTAAAATTCACTAAACAAACCTGGGCTCCTCTAGCTGGTCATTTGCAGCTACAGTGCAAGCAATTACAATTAACATGATCCATAGGAGAAGGCTCTGGGGAGACCTTAGAGTGGCCTTCCAGTACTTGAAGATGGCTACCCAAAAGCTGAGGAGGGACTTTGTCAGGGAGTGCAGGGATAGAACAAGGAGTTTACACTGGAAAAAAGGGAGATCTGGATTAGATATTAGCTATTCCTCACTGTGAAGGGGGTCGGACCCTGGCCCAAGTTGCCCAGACAAGATGGGAGATGCTCCATGGCTGGAGCCACTCCAAGTCAGGTTGTTTGGGGACAACCTGCTGTAGTTGCAGATGTCCCTGCTCACTGCAGAGGGGTGGAACAGATGACCTTTACAGGTCACAGAATGGTTTGGGCTAGAAGATCATCCAGTTGCACCTTCCCTGCTACAGGCAGGGACACCTCCCACCAGCACAGGTTGCTCAAGGCCTCATCCAGCCTGGCCTGGAACACCTCTGAGGAGGTTGTGGATCACAGAATCTCAGAATGTGATCAAATTCTGTGATTCTGTGATTCACAACTTGGTCAGCCTGTGCCAGTCTCTCCCCACCCTCACTGCCAAGATGTGAACATGGAACAGATTGGTTGGGGAGGGAACTCAGGGAGCAGCTGCTCCAACCCCCTGCCATGGGCAGGGACACCTCTCACCAGCCCAGCTTGTTCAAGGCTTCATCCATCAGGGCAGGCCTGGCCTTGAACACCTCCAGGGAGACAAGTGCCTTCCAATCCAAACCATGACTCTTTAAAGGGTGGCAGAGGTGGAAGACAAAGGAAGCAGCCAAAACTGTTCTTTGTATTGGTTTCTAACAAATTGAAGCACAAACTTTATGCTTTAAATAAAACTCTTCCTAAATCCAGCCCTGGAGTCTGTCGGGAAAAAGTTTGTTTCAGGAGAAGGTGGCACAGAGCAGATAGGAGAGATGTCCCTGGCAGAGGTGTCTGCCCATTCCCATCATGATGGGCAGTACAGCCTGGTCTCAAGGGAGGAGGAGGAGGAATCCACAGGGACTTAAGTGTGGCCATCCTATCCCTTGCTGTGCTTTACCTGCACACAAACAGGTAGCACACATAGAGCCTGCATCCCAGACTGCAAGAGCATGGAGGAGGTGCCAGGACTTTGGTGTCCTCCTCTAGGCTCAACACCACACACTCCACAGGGTGAACAGGACCTTCTCTTACCCACCTATAAACCTGGGGACCACCTCCCCAGCAACAAAGTGCAGAGGACTTCGTTCCAAAGCAAAGAGACTTTGCTGTGTTTCCAGAGCTTCCAAACTGCAGAGGACTCTGTGCCACCAGCCCAGGACAGCGTGAAGCCCTGATGCTCTCCAAGCATCTCCTCAGGACATTTCTCCCTCTTGGCTCTACACCACAAGGGACCAGGGGATCAAGTAAAACCTCAGCTAAAGCTGCAGGAGGTAAACTGTGAAGAAAAAGAACAAAGAAGATTAAGCTATACCCACCACAAGTCCTTTCTGCCTGTTAGCCCAAGCTGGCCTTCAGAGATCCAAACCAAGCCTGCAAATGCTCTGGGAGGACACTCAGGGTCAGTACCCCAGGAGAAGGCTGCTCCCTCCCTAGCAAGGTCGTCTTTTATTGCCTGGGGGCACAGGCAGAAGCAGAAACACCACCCTTGCAGATGCAGGAACTCTCCCTCCACACCCTCCTTGCAGGAGCTCATAAAGAGAGGTGAACTGGGCTGGCAGGAGCTCATAAAGGGAGGTGGACTGGGCTGCCAGGAGCTCATAAAGGGAGGTGGACTGGGCTGGCAGGAGCTAACCAAAACAGGTGAACTGGGCTTGTTTCTGGGTGCTTATGCCCAAGGAAGGTGGAGCAGGGCCACAAAGGCTGCATGGGAGGACTTCTAAACAGCTGGGCTGCAGTGGATCAGGGGATTCAGCAGGGTATGAAATGGAAGGCAGTGGACAAACCACACTAGCCCCTGGATGATCAACCTTGATTTGTTTCTCAGTAAGTTCAAGGAAGGGTCAGGTTTCCACAGCTCTGAACACACATGTGCCAGGTGAGGAAAGGCTTCAGAGCTGGGATGGTTCAGCCTTGAGAGGAGAAGGCTCAGGGCAGACCTTATCACCATGGACCAGGACAAGGGTAGCTACCAGGAGTGCCACAGAGAAGACAAGGTATGCTGGGGACATTTCCAGTGGGCTCCAGAGGGAAATGTTCCCCCCTGAGCACAGCCAGACACTGAAATCATCTCCCAGGGTAAGCAGTGGAGTGTCTTGACACTGAGTTTTCAGCCCCAGCTTGCCAAGGTGCTGAGCCAGATCATTTCAACTCCACCATCCCCTAGAAAGGTTGGCTGAGGTGGTCCTTTGTGTCCCTTCCAGGCTGGCACTCTGGAATCCTGTGATCTATCTACCTATAAGATCAGTGAGCTCTTGTCATGCCTTGTTAAGGCTCAACCTCTCCAAATACAAAGCCGGTCTGACAGTCCAAGATATTTCACCTCTTTGCCAAGCCCCTCTGCCTGTTGCAGCAGCCAGGGATGTCACTGAGGGATGAGTGGCTCTGGGAAGGAGTCAGGGAAGGTATTGCAGGGCACAGCTCAAGATCCAGTTCCCAAGCAGAGTGATGTGCTTGGGGTCACAGAAGGTCAGGGGCTGGAAGGGACCTTGAAAGCTCATCCAGTCCAAATCTCACGCCAAGAGCAGGATCACCTGTACCAGTTCACACAGGAACACATCCAGACAGGTCTTGAATGAGAGGGAGACTCCACAACACACCCTGGGTAGCCTGTGCCAGTCTGGGGCAGGCTGATGGCTACAGGTCCACCACCAATCTGTTCAGCTGGTTTGATGCACCCATGGGTGCTGAGAAGTGCATGGCAGTAGCCACCCTGCCCACAGCCTGACACCAAACATCCAGGTCTTCACGAGCAGTAGTTCAGAGCACCCTCAACACCTCTGTGCCCAGCCCACCACCAAGCTTCTCACTAGAGCCAAGGCAGCTCTACCTCTGCAGCAAAGGGAGTGAGCACTCCACAGCCAGGCCAGGTTTGGGGTTACCCTGGTTACTGACCCAGTATAGAAGAGCTGAAGCCTGAACAGAAGTCAAACAGAGAAGTGTGCACAGTAAGGAGGAGACTTTGGAAAGCCAAGGAGCAATCAAGTTTATAGGCCAATGTACCAACTGCCACAGCTGAGTCACCTTTAGTGTTCTAGCGTCCAAACAACAGCACAGCTCTCACGTGGAGAGGGGAAGGAGTGCAAAAACCTCTTCTAGGAGGAGGATACTGATGATTTGTTTAATGAAGTCACCACTAAGCCACTGCTCAAGTCCAGGCTTCGACCTTCTTTTTCCTACAAACAGGGAAAAAAAAAAAGAAACCTGTGAATTCTAAACTGCTTGCAAGAAGCATTGTGGAGAAGAGAATGGGCTCTGCATGCATTGTTTGGACAGGTGGGCACTGTGTTAAGTTAAGAACTGGCTAGGGTTCTTAAGAAATCTTTGGGGTTCACCCAAAGAGTACTGGGGATTGGAGTTAACTCCAGCTGGCAGCTGGGCACCAGTGGGGTTCCCCAGGGCTCAGTGCTGGGGCCACCTCTGCTCAATATCCTCACCAACAGTCAGGGTGAGGGGATTGAGGCTCTCTCAGTCTGTAGGCAACACCAGATTGGGTGGCAGTGCTGATCTGCTGGAAGGCTTTGCAGAGGGACCTGGCCAGGCTGCATCCATAGGCTGAGGCCAATGGGATGAAGTTCAACAAGGCCAAGTGCTGAGTGCTGCATTTGGGTCACAACAATCCCAGGAAGGCTCCAAGCTGGTGGCAGAGTGGCTGGAGACTGCCCAGTAGAGAAAGACCTGGGGGTTGATCCCTGGTTGAAGATTTTTAGTTTAAATAGCCCCTCAGTGATTTTCCTTTTGACACTGGAAGAACCTTTGAATAAATGCTGCTACCTACTGGCACAGCACAACAAGGCCCTAAGTAGCCTTGCTTGAGCATGAAGTTTGGATCAGATGACCCCCAGAGGACCCTTCCCATCTGGATTGCTCTGTGATTCTGAGGTGTTTTTTGGGGTTTTTTTCCTTGTTGGTTTTTTTTTTTTTTTTTCCCCACCCAATCCAACATTTGAGGAGGGGAAT
>VWZE01023413.1:56887-72550 GCA_013396675.1 Eubucco bourcierii | reverse complement strand
CCCCCCACTGCAGCGCGGCCTCCCTTCAGCGAGCGGGCCCGGGAGGGCGGAGGGCAGCTGGGGTCACCCTCCCACCCGGGAGTGATTGGGGCACCCCGACAGAATCTGTGCTTGAAGGTGTCACACAAGCAGTGACGCCCGCCTGGCGCCGCTACCACCTCAGTGCCGACTACAATGGAAGGTTCCCTCTCTTCTGCAGGCTGCCTACACCGTACATTCGTGAGCCAGGCTCTCAAGCGAAAGAATTGCAGACCAATAAATAGCCTTCGAGACGTTTTTATTGTTGAATGGACAACTTTGCTACAATTCATTTCCCCTTCCGAGGGCCTGCGGAATCACCACCTCTCCGGCCCCGGAGCCTTCAGGGCCCCAAGGGGAAACACTGAGCTTGGCCAAGGCGCCCCCGCGGTGGATTTCAGCAGAAAGCCAGTCAAACTGTAAGTCTTTCCCCTCCGTGAAATGAACAGGACAGTTCTCTGCACGACAGCTGCCTCCTCCAGCTCCACTGGCTTTCTCTGCCCAGCACCAGCTGCATGGAAGACTTGTCTGGGGCAAAATTTTCCAAAGCGTTCCCATCTTGGCAAGAAAGAATGCATGCACTTAAGCTGCTGTGCCCACAAAGGCAGCCAGGCTCCTGGGTCACCCTCGGGCCGCCTGGGAGCCACTCTGGGCACAGGCCCTAAGAGCTGAATCTCATACAGCAGTTGATACAAATCAGGAGTCCTAGGCACTTCTGAAAATTTTACCTCAGTTAAATCCTGGCCAGGGCAAGTAAAGCCCTGAAGTTACTATTTAAGGCAGAGTTAAAAATGGTTCTGTCCCACACCTCTTCCCTAAAGTATGGTTTATACCTTAGGGATGAAAATAAAATAACCAACCCTATCATTGTGTTTTGGAAGCCTTGAAAACTTCAAGTGATTCTGAAATGCTGAGATCCTCATGGCAGTGATAGTGTGGACATGGTTGCTGGGTCAGCACCCAGCAGGAAGGGACTCTCTGAATTGCAGCAGAACATGGTACAGAGGACAGTAGGTGAGGAAATGAGGTCCTCCCTGGCACCGATCCGCCAGTCTGACTGGAATGAAAACAGGCAGCTGAGGTGAAGTGAATTCACATAGTAGCAAAATGACGTAACCAGCACTCTGAGGTTGGGTTCAGTATGGATTTGGGGGGAGGAAAAAAAAAAAAAAAGAAAAGGACAAAGTGATGGGTAGAACTTTTCTAATTCACACTGTGCCCAGAGCTTCGATGGAGCCATTTTTTTCCACCTTTTTTAATGTCTCTGGATAAAATTCAGCACCTCGGAGTTAGCAAAGGCAGAAGGTGAAATGATGTGATTTTAAAGTCTCTCAGCTTCTATTTAGGTTGGGAGGAAGCTATAGTACTCAGCAGGAAGCAGCAGCCTCAACTCTGCTGTGTTCATAGTAGCAGAAAATAATAAATGGCTTAAAAAATATACTTAGCAGCAGGAGAGTTCACTACAACAGCCTCTGCTGGGCTTGGGAGCAGCTCTGAAGAAAGACTTGCATGAATTAATTGCTGAGAAGCTCCCCAGGAGCCAGCAGTGCCCTCATGCAGCTGTGTGCTGGCTGCAGCCAGAGCAGTGTGGGCAGCAGGGCAAGAGAGGGGATTGTGCCCCTTGGCTCTGCTCAGACCTCACCTCCAATCGTGCCTCCAGCTCTGCTGTTCCCCATCACAAGGAGGACACAGAGCTGCTGGAGTGAGGCCCCAGGAGGCCTCAAAGGTGATGCCAGGGCTGAAGCAGCTCTGCTGTGAGCACAGGCTGAGGGAGCTGGGGGTGTGCAGCCCGGAGAGAAGGCTCCAGGGGGACCTCAGAGCTGCCTGCCAGTGCCTGAAGGGATCCTGCAGGAAGGCTGCAGAGAGACTTTTGCTGAGGGTGTCTGGAGCCAGGCCAAGGGGGAATGGTTTGGAGCTGAGGCAGAGCAGGGTTAGAGTTGAGCTGAGGAAGAAGTACTTCAGGTGGTGAGACTCTGGAACAGGTTGCCCAGAGAGGTTGTGGCTGCCTCCTCCCTGGAGGTGTTCAAGGCCAGGTTGGATGAGCTGCTGAATGCATCTGAGAGATATCCCTGCCTATGGCAGGGGGTTGGAGTAGATGAGTTCTGAGGTCCCTTCCAACCTGAGCCTTTTTTACCTCTTGTGCTGCTGAATCACTGCCAAGGAGTGAGAAGGTTTTGGTGTCTGTGTGTGAATTAGTAAAGTTCTACCCTACTTTTAAACAACAACAACAACAAAAAAAAGCCATAACCCAACAACCCCAACCTGTGCAGGTCTTGGAAGAGACTTGAGTCATAATCTGAAGTTGGTGCAAACCAAGCAGAACCTCCACTGATTTTTGTGCTGCTTTACTGACACCAGCTGTGAACCCTGAGCCCTTGGAGAGGCTTGACCAAACATGCACAAGCTGCCTGCTGAAGCACATCCTCAACATGACAAACATCACAAACATGGCATTTCCCTGGACAAGAGGTTCCTACTCTGTGATCCCTACTGCAACAAACACAAAGTGTGGCCCCAAACCTGCTGAGAGCAGGGCAAGCAAGGTACATTTTGAAGGAGTTACAGAAGATGAGTGAACTTGCTACACAAAGAACTGGTATTTGTCTTTTTTTTTTTTTTTTTTTTTTGGATTGCTTTTTTTTTAAAAAGAAACTGGCCCCAAATTCTCCTCCAATAACTCAAAATTTCCCCAAGTGAACAGAACTCTTCAAAAAACCAAAATAACAAAAAACAAAACCAAACCCAAAATAACCTAACACTGATTTTAAAAAATATGTTTGATGAGGTTTATAAAAAGACCCAGAATTATCAAATTAATTCCAGTCCGGCCTTGGGATTAGTTTGGAAGGATTCTTCCTAAAAATGATATCCAGACACCAAAAAAAAAACAACAAAAAAACCAACCCAGATGTGGGGATCTGAAGTTTAAAAGCATCCTTAATGTACTTGAAAATACCCAGCCCATCTTGGAAAGGTTTTTAAAAACAGCCTCAGAACATTCTTTGGAATCATGAAGGGATGAGAAGCTGGGAGGTGCCTCCAGTCTCCAGTGCTGTCCTTTGGCTACAGAGGCAGCCTGGGAGCAGTCTCAAACACAAAGAGGCTCTGACCAGCAGGAGGCTTACACAGACCAGGAAATCTTCAGCTTTCTCTTTTTAGGGATTGACCTGTGCCACAAAGAAGAGCCTCTGGAGCAGGGGACAGGAGGGCCCTGCTGCAGGAGGTGTCTCTTTGCTCTTCTAAGCTGCGTCGTTGGTGTATTTCCAGTGCGCTCACAACAGGCGAGAAGGGGGGAGGAAGATCCCCTCCTGGGATCTTGCATGGAGGAACCAACGGCCATAGCACAGCAACGTCCACACCAGCTCTCCTCACTGCTCAGACTGGCTCCCGTGGCTGGCACCCTCAAGTGGCTTCTCCACAGTTGTCATTTTGAAGAGAAACAAGATGACAGCTGAGCACGAACTCTGGCTGTGGCTACAGCTCTGTGTACGCGTAAGTTGCTTAGAGATGTTTGGGTTGTTGGTTGGTTGGGTTTTTTTGCCCCCCTCTTTCTGGTTAGTTCACTAAAAAACAAGTCTGTGGCCTTTCTCCACCTGTGTCATGAAATGTGGGAGATCTGTCTGACTCGGGTTTGGATTTCCTGGCGACACAAAGGGCAGGTCTCCAGTTGCAAGGCACACTCCATGCACAAGTCGCTACAGGAGATGAAAAATGACTTAAAGCTTGCACTTAGAGCATGAAAAATTAAGCACACACACCCACCAGCCCCCAGCATCAAGCAGCTTGGTCAGCCTGCCAGAAGCACACTGGAGAGAACGCTGTCAGTGTGCAGGATTAAATTTGCTCAGGTCTGGGTTGAGGACAATGGTGGGAAGCTCTTAACCTCAACCTGTCACAACCTTAAAAGCAAAGGTTCTGTCTTTATGCCAGGGAGCAAACCAACAGAATCAGGGACTGCATCTGGGCTCTTTCTAATATCCACTCTAAATCTACCCAGGTAGATTTAGACTGGATGTTAGAAATAAATTCTTCAGGGAGACCTCAGAGCAGCCTTGCAGTAGCTGAAGGGGCTCCAGGAGAGCTGAGCAGGGACTTTTGGCTAGAGCTGGCAATGCCAGGATAAGAGACAATGGCTTTGAGCTGGGAGAGGGGAGAGTGAGAGTGGAGATGAGGGAGAAATTATTGGCATGTGAGGGAGAGTGAGGGCATGGAGAGACTGGAACAGGTTGCCCAGAGAGGTTGTGGATCACAGAATATGATCACAGATCACATTCTGTGATCCATAATCTCTCTGGAGGTGTTGAAGGCCAGGCTGGATGAGGCCTTAAGCACCCTGTGCTGGTGCGAGGTGTCTGCCCATGACAGGTGGTTGGCACTAGACGATCTTACAAGGCCCCTTCCAACCCAACCCATTCTGTGGCTCTACGGATGTGGGACCCATTTTTCTGTCTCCCTGGCTGTAGGAGGGCTGTTGTCAAAGCCTTACCTGTGCCCACACGGCCTGAGTTCTGTGTCCGCTACCTCGTCGCAGCAGAGTGTGCAGCAGTTCTCGCGGATGCTCACCTGCTTCAGCAAGGCCAGACGCCTGTGTCTGCAGACAGAACCACACACGGGCTGACACAAAACGACACACGCAGAACTATTCCGAGGGCTGCACAGTGCCCACCACAACCCTGAGCCTGTGCTACTTGACACCCACTGCTGATAAACGTCAACCACAAGGCCCTGCCAAAGAGGTTTAACACAGAGTGGGACGGTGACTTGTCTACAGCATGGGCAGTGTGGTTGGGGCACCCTCAGCAATCCAAGTCCCTTGGATGACACCAGGCTGTGTCACAATGTGGGGGAAGGGATCCATTCAGAGGAACTTGGACAGGCTGCAGAGATTGGGCCAATCCCAAGTTCAATAAGGTCAAAGGCAAGGTCATGCAGCTCGATCAGGGTAATGCCAATCACCAACCCAGGCTGGGTAAGCAGTGGCTGGAGAGCAGCCTGTAGGAGAAGGCCTTGGGGAGTGTCAGGTGATGCCAAAGTGCCCAGGAGCCAGCACTGGTCACTGGCAGCCCAGAGCCAGCTGTGTGCAGGCTGCAGCCAGAGCAGGGAGAGCAGCAGCACAGCGAGGGGATTGTGCCCCTCTGCTCTGCTCAGACCTCACCTGCAGCACTGCCTCCAGCTCTGGGAATCCAGCACAAGGAGGACCTGAAGCTGCTGGAGAGGGTCAAGAGAAGGCCACCAAAATGATCAGAGGCTGGAGAAGCTCTGCTGTAGGGCCAGGCGGGGGAGGTGCTGTGCAGCCTGGAGAAGAGAAGGCTCCAGGGAGACCTTAGATCTGCCTTCCAGTACACCAGTACCCAGTCTGGGGTACACAATATCCCACATTCCTGCTATTGTTTGCGTTCCACTGGGTTTGGTTTTGGGCACCTCACTCTCAAAAGGACATTGAGGGGCTGGAGCAGGTCCAGAGAAGGGCAAAGGTAGGGAAGGGTCTGGAGAAGAGAGCTGGGGAGGAGCAGCTGAGGGAGCTGGGGGTAGTTAGTGTGGAGAAGAGGAGGCTGAGGGAGACCTCATTGCTCTCTGCAGCTCCCTGAGAGGAGGCTGCAGCCAGCTGGAGTTGGGCTCTGCTCCCTAGGCTCAGGTGACAGAAGCAGAGGAACTGGCCTGGAATTGTGCCAGGGGAGGCTTGGGTTGGATAGGAGAAAAATGTCTTTGCTGGTGGAGTGGTCAGGGATTGGCACAGGCTGCTCAGGGCAGTGATGCAGTCCTCATGCCTGGAGGTGTTGCAGAGCTGTGTGGCCATGGCACTTGGGGCCAGGGTCTGGTGCCCATGGTCGGGCTGGGTTGCTGCTGTACTTTTCCAACCAAAACAATTGAGTTATTTTATCACTCATGACCTGAACCAGACAGGCTCTTTCATTCCTGCCAGACATTTGGTAAATCCAGGAACAATTTATCCAAATCCTTTTCCCTCCTGCTTGATTTGTCTCTAGGTGGGGAAGTCCTTCTGAACTGGAATAACCTCTGCCAGGTACACATAAGGATGTTTGCATCTGGATCAGGGAAGGACAACTCCAAGCCTAACAATGCCTCAGGCCTTCCGTGCTGACACCTCACAAATCAGGTCAAAGTTAATTAAGACATCTTGATTGAATTAAGGCTATCCCTCCTCAACCTAAACCATTGTCAGGCATCAGGAGGCAGCTGTACTAAAGACACTTTACTGTGTGCTAATTACTGATTCATTTTCATTTAGCCTGATATTACCAGAAACTGCCCTAACTGAATGGGTTTTGATTGGGTATCTCTTGCCCTGCCCATTCAGTTGCACTGCAGTTTGCAGTCTAACCATGTCCTGAAGTGATCTATGGAGTTGTGATCCCTTAGCAAAGGTAACTTTATTAAGTATAGGCTTTGGAACAGCCTAGGAAGTGGTGGAGTTGCCATCCTCCCTGGAAGTGTTCCAAAAAAGGTGTGCTCATGGCCCTTTGGGACAGGATTTAGTGCCCATGGTGGGATTGGGTTGCTGGTTGGACTCCACAATTCATAGAGCGGGTTGGAAGGGACCTCAAAGCTCATCCAGATCCAACTCCCCTACCATGGGCAGGGCCACCTCCCATCAGCCCAGTTTGGTCAAAGCCTCATCCAGCCTAGCTTTGAACACCTCCAGGGAGGGAGTAGGGATCTCTGAGGTCTTTTCTAGCTGAAACAGCTACAGTTCTACAGTTCTAGGAGTGTCCAAGTCAGAAGCAAAATATTTTTGAGGTCACTTCCAACCTAAACTATTTTATGATTCTATAATTTTGCTGCTCTGCATACAAAGCCTGCAAGCAGGCAAGAGGCTTACCTGGGCAGAATGATTTTCTCTTCTGCTGTCAGAAAGGCATAATCATTGAAAGTATTGAACTTCAGTGCTGGAGGGTACTTGAAAGGCTTTGCCCCAAAGTTGAACTCACATTGCTGGTAGGACATGAAGCTAGCTGCAGCAAAGAACCCAGACCTGCAACAAGATGAGTAACAAGACCTTGGAGTCATCTTCAGCAACAACTGAGCTTCACTGCCACCTTGAGAGACAAGTTCCTGTACCAGAAGGCTTATACAGCCAGCTAGGAGCAAAGTCTTTGGCAGGGCCAGCTTCAGCTGCAAACTTCCCTTGGTTACTCCTCGGCTTCCTCCTTCACTGCCAGGGTTTGTCTACGTTCACCGACCAGTCAGCCAGTGAAGGCTGCCCACTGTACAGCGGGGCATGGTAGCATGGACACAGGAGCAGATATAAGGTTCAACCAGACCAAGTACAAGGTCCTGCAGCTGGTTCAGAGCAATGCCAGGCACCGATACAGCCTGGGCAGTGCCAGGCTTGAGAGCAGCCCTGAGGAGAGGGACTTGGGGGTGCTGGTGGATGAGAAGCTCAACCTGAGCCAGCAGTGGGCAGTGGCAGCCCAGAGAACCAAGCAGAGCCTGGGCTGCAGCAAGAGCAGTGTGGGCAGCAGGGCAAGGGAGGGGATTCTGCCCCTCTGCACCCTCTGCTGAGACCTCACCTAAAGCCCTGTGCCAGGAAAGGTCTGGAGGGGCTGGAAGGTGTCCAGAGAAGGGCATGAGGGTGATCAGAGAGCTGGAGCTGCTCTGCTGTGGGCATAGGCTGGGAGAGTTGGGGCTGTGCAGTCTGGAGAGGAGAAGGCTCCAGGGAGACCTTCTTGAGGCCTTCCAGTGTCTGTAGGGGGCTACAGGAAAGCTGTGAAGGGATGTGTTAGGGTGTGGGGAGGGATAGGACTGGGGGAATGGAGCCAAGGTAGAGAAGGGCACAGTGAGATTAGAGGTTAGGAAGTTCTTCAGCATGAGGGTGGTGAGAGACTGGCACAGGTTGCCCAGGGAGGTGGTGGAAGCCTCATCCCTGGAGGTTTTTAGTGCTAAGCTGGCTGTGGGCAACCTGCTCTGGTGTGAGGTGTCCCTGCCCATGGCAGGGGGTTGGAGCTGGATGGTCCTTGGGGTCCGTTCCAGCCCCGACACTTCTGTGATGCTATGGGGGGCTCAGCTTTGCCCCCCTCCAGCTGCAGCATCACTTTACAAAAAGGGCACAACTGAAGCTTCTCAGCCCCCTGCAGTGTGTGCTGAGGGCTGCCCAAGTCTGGGTTCCATCTCCTGGCCCCACAGCTGCTTTGGGTCCCCTTGCAGCAGCCAGCAGGTCCAGCTGTGTGGCACTGGCACCACCTGCCTGCAGAGCCCTCTGGGCAGGTGAGCTTGGCTCTGGCTCTGCTCCAGCAGACAAGAGCCTGCTCCAGTGTGGTGTCCCTGCCCATGGCAGGGGGTTGGAGCTGGATGGTCTTCGGGGTCCCTTCCAGGACTGACAATGCTGTGATTCTATGTTGCCCTCCTCTTTGCCCACTCAATCCTCCCTGCGCCCTAGCAGCTCAGGCCTTTTCAACACTGTGACTAAGGCTTTGCCTTCCAAACAGCTGCTGTTCCAGAGCACTGTGAGGAGAACCAGCTGCAAGGGTCATCTCCCTTCCCCACCAGTGCCAGCTGCAGGGGTCACCTCCTCTCCATGCTCCTGCTGCTTTATTTGACAAGAACAAACCTGGGGATCTTGCAGCTCTTGTGAAGCTGCTGTGTGAGAGCTGTGCAGGATGAGTGCAGGGCTGAGCTCTCTTCACACAATGCCATTCTGCTGGGCCTGGGCCTTGCCTTGCAGGATTACTTCAGGACAGCTGTCTTCATTCACAGCCACCTTGTAAACACCACCACAACTACCACATCTTTATGTTTGATATTCTAGAAGGGCCCAAGTTGGCCCAAAGTTCTAACTTTGGGAATCTAGAGAGGGGCAAGAGGAGGCTGTGAAGATGATCAGAGGCTGGAGAAGCTCTGCTGTGGGCACAGGTTGGCAGAGTTGACGCTGTGCAGCCTGAAGAAGAGAAGGCTCCAGGGACACCTTAGAGCTGTACTTCAGTATCTGCAGAGGACCTGGAGGCAGGCTGGGGAGTGACTATTCAGAAGGGCCTGTGGAGATAGGCCAGGGGCAATGGTTTGGAACTGGAGCAGGGCAGAGTTAGGTTGGGCATCAGGAGGGAGTAGTGCACAGTGAGGGTGAGGCTGCCCAGGGTGGTGCTTGAGGCTCCATCTCTGGAGACACCCAAGATCAGCCTGGATGTGTCCCTGGGCAGCCTGCTCTGTTTGGAGGTGTCCATGCCTGCAGGGGTTGCACAAGATGCCTTTGGGGGGGTCCCTTCCCCTCAAAGTAGAAAGCATCCAGCTGAAGCCACCCTTACAAAGGTCACAGAATTCATTCTGGACCCTGAAATCCCCCTATAAAATGATTTCTCTTCCTTTTCACTCCTAAGGAACTTTTGATTGGGAAACCTGCTTGAAGATGACTTTAGGTCAACCACCAGCAGCATTTCCTCCTCCAAAGAGAAACACTTCGGCTAATAAAAGCCATTCCCCACCCAGGTGGCTGTCCCTCCCTGGGAGCAGGTACTCACACAGCAGAGGAGAACACTTGCTTCTCAGCAGGCAGCTGGTTGCCATTTAAATAGAAGATCATCTGCTTTTCTTGCAGGTCCAGAAGAAATCCTATTGTGTCCCCTTCAGTGCAAAACAAAAAGGTGATTTAAAGCTTTCACTTCTGTCAAGCCCTGCCAGCTCAGTCAGTCACTGCTAGAGGTGTCCTGTATCTCACTAGAGAAGCATGTAATGGGTTGGGTTGGAAGGGACCTCCAAAGGGCATCTAGTCCAACCCCCCTGCACTCAGCAGGGACATCCTCCTCTAGAGCACGTTTCCCAGAGCCCTGCCCAGCCTCAACTTGAATATCTCTAGGGATGAGATCTCAACCACCTCCCTGGGCAACCTGCTGCAGCATTTCAGCAGCTTCCTGGTGCAGAACTTGTTCCTCACATCCAATCTCAATCTGCTCTGCTCTCATTCCAAACCATTGCCACAGTCCTGTCCCTGCAGGCCTTTGGGAACAGTCCCTCTGCAGCTTGCTTGTAGCCCCTTCAGGTACTGGATGCTTGCTCTGAGGTCCCCCTGCAGCCTTCTCCTCTCCAGGCTGCATGCCCCCAGCTCCCTCAGTCTGTCCCCAGAGCAGAGCTGCTCCAGTCCTGGCATCACCTTTGTGGCCTCCTCTGGCCTCACTTCAGCAGCTCTGTATCCTCCTTGTGCTGGGGACACCAGAGCTAGAGGCAGGATTTGAGGTCAGGTCTTAGAGCAGAGCCAAGAGGCACAATCCCTTCTCTTGCTCTGCTACCCACACTTCTCTGGCTGCAGCCCAGCTCACAATTCCCCTGCAGCACTTCAAAAGGAACTGCTTACAAAAACACAAAAAAGAAATAGTGATGCAGGTAGCAACTAAAAAAAAAAATAAGACAAACAAAACATAGGATAAAATAGCTTAAAAGATTGCAATGCTTCTAGTCCTGCAGAGCATGAACAGTGCACAACTGGAGAAGTACTGCAGAGTTATTTTCTAAAGCCAGAAACAAACAGCTGAGGGTGAGGAAAGACTGGCACAGATTGCCCAGCAAAGTGTTTGGGGACAGGCTGGATGAGGCCTTGAGAATCCTGTGCTGGTGGGAGGTGTCCCTGCCCATGGCAGGGGGTTTAGAACTGGATGATCCTTGAGGTCCCTTTCAGTCTGTCAGGTCCCTGACAGTTCTGTGATTGTGCAGAAGCTGATTTTGAAGAGATGTTACCATTTATCCACCCTTGGGAGCAGCTTCAGACAGGAATAGGGGCAATGGTTTGGAATGAGAGCAGAGCAGATTGAGATTGGATGTGAGGAAGAAGTTCTGCACCAGGAGGCTGCTGGAACACTGCAACAGGTTGCCCAGGGAGGTGGCTGAGGCCTCATCCCTGGAGATATTCAAGGTGAGGCTGGACAAGGCTGTGAGTAACCTGCTGTAGTGGAGGTTGTCCCTGCTGACTGCAAGGAGTATTGGACTGGATGCCCTTGGAGGTTCCTTCCAATCCAAACCATTCCATTATTCTAATGACTCTAAGGTGGCACAGCTCACACTAGCATGGCACATACAGACTCCTACCATGAGCTCAGAGCTGATTTTTGCTGCCCAAGCAGTTACCCAAGAGTTTTGAGAAAGCAAGGCAGCACAGCTGCCCCTTTACAGTGACCTCCACATCAGACATTTTCCTTCCACCTCTCTAAAAGAGCTCTTTCCATCCTCAAAGGAGCACCTACTGCCTTCTCTGGCAGGGGCACTGGACTGGATGATCCTTCAAGGTCCCTTCCCTGAAGGCGACTCTGAGGCTGCAAACAACTCCAAAGCTCTCTTCTGCTCCAGTGGCCAGCAGCTGGGTTTGCTGGTATGATTTACCTTACACAGGAAGTTCCACACCTCAACACCAGGAAGAACTTCTTTACTGTAAAGCTCACAGAGTACTGGAACAGGCTCCCCAGACGGGTTGTGGAGTCTCCTTCTCTGGAGACATTCAAGCCCCATCTGAATGAGTTCCTGTGCGACTTGTGCTAACTCCTGCTCTGGCAGGGGTGGTTGGACTGGAAGATCTCCAGAGGTCCCTGCCAAGCCCTGACATCCTGTGAGCGGTGACTTTACTCTTTGCAAAGAAAAAAAAACTACCACTATTTCAACAAGGTCCTCTTCACATAGGCCATGGAACAAGAGCCTGGAGCCCCTTTGGACACCGCAAGCACAGTAAATATTAACTATAAGGCAGTCACAGCTCTGTTCCACCTCCTCCCAAAACGTTTTCTAGAGGAAACATTGCAGCAATGCAAGCAGGATAAAGAGCACAGGCTGGATACCTTCTTTCCAGCAGGGATGGGAGTGTGGTTTACTCCTGGCGTTGTACCAGATCAGCTGCCGGCAGCCGTCATAGGCGCAGGAGTATTCATCATCGCCGATGCCGTAGCCCTCCTGCGGGGACAGCAAAGCACTCAGCCCCCTGACGCTGCTCCTCACACAAGCTAAAGAAGCCAGCAACAGCAGGGCAAAGCGTCCCCCACTCCTAGGAAGATATTTTGGTATCGAATAGTTCTATTTTCATAGCAAAAGAAGTTTGCTGGAGTAAGGAGACTGAGGCAACAGAGTATTCTCCCCAAACTGCGTTTCATTCCCTGAGCTCCCATTGCTGCTACCACTCCATTGACCAGCAGAAGACGGAACCCAAACAGCTGCCTCCTGGCAGCTTGAGAAGGCAGCACAGACATGGATTACATCTCTTAGATGTAAGCCTCAAGCTTGGAACATTTCTTCCCCTCCAAGATCTGGGAACTGTTGGAGCAGGTCCAGAGGAATCCATAAAGATTCTCAGAGGGCTGGAGAAGCTCTGCTGTGTGGACAGGCTGGAAGAGTTGGGGCTGCGCAGCCTGGAGAAGAGAAGGCTCCAGGCAGACATTAGAGTAGAAACTTGTTTGGTGTGAGAGTGCTGGAGGAGGCCTGGAGCAGGCTGCCCAGAGAGGTTGTGGAGCCTCCTGTAGAGCTTCCAAACCCCACTGGATGTGTTCCTGTGTGTCCTGCACTGGGTGCCCCTGCTCTGGTAGGGGGCTTGGACTTGATCTCCAGAGGTCCCTTCCAACGCCTCCTGACCTCAGAGCAGCATTGCAGTAGCCGAAGGGGCTCCAGGAGAGCTGGGGAGGGACTTTGGACAAGGGCTGGCAGTGCCAGGATGAAGGACAATGGCTTTGAGCTGTGGAGAGGAGGAAGAAATTGTTGGCAGTAAGGGTGGGGAGAGATTGGCATAGGTTGCCCAGGAAGGTGTTCAAGGTCAGGCTGGATGAGGCCTTGAGCAATCTGGGCTGGTGGGAGGTTGTGGGGGATTGCCCTGGGTATCTTTGAGGTCCTTTCCAACCCATTCTATGAGTCTATGACTCTCCAGGTGCCACCAGAAAACAGAGCACACAGAAAGAACAAACTCACAGCCCCTTCCCAGCATTTGTTGCGTGTTGTGGTTTTAGTGCCAGCCTCCCCCAAACAGTGAAAAGATTACCAAGTGATAGCCCTAAGGCCCAAGACAAATTCAGAACTGAAAGTCTGAGTGGGAGAAGAATCCGCCAAACAGGAGAGCCCAAAGATGAAATCCAACAGAGAGCTATGAGGATAATGAAGGGCCTGGAAATCTCTGAAATGGAGGAAGGCTGAGAGCCCTGGGGCTGGTTAGTGTGGAGAGAAAGCTGAGAGGAGACCTGATCAGTGTCTGTAAGTATCTGAGGGGTGGCTGCCAGGATGAAGGTGCCAGGCTCTTTGGGTGGTGGCCAGGGACAGGACAAGGACCAACAGGTATGCGCTAGAACTCAGGAGGTTCCAGCTGAGCATAATAGAGTTGTTTGGTGTGAGAGTGCTGGAGGCCTGAAGCAGGCTGCCCAGAGAGGTTGTGGAGCCTCCTGCAGAGCTTCCAAACCCCACTGGATGTGTTCCTGTGTGCCCTGCACTGGGTGCCCCTGCTCTGGCAGGGGACTTGGACTTGATCTCCAGAGGTCCCTCCCAACACCTCCCGTTCTCTGAACACAGCAGACCACTTCCACATAGCCAGGATTAGTCAGGGGTGCAAACGGTAGGCAGGCTCTCATGACTCAAGCCAGCCATGCCTCAAATTCAAGCTAAGTCCACCTAATGGCTGTTTAATGTCACCTTTAGAAGCAGGCCCTTGCTGCACATACTGTAAACAGAGCATATGGCTGCACTAACGACTATGCTAGGAAGCTTGGGACACAGCCAGAGGGTATGAGCCTTGAATTTCAGGTAGGCACTTAAGGAACCTCAACACTAGCATTGAGGCACCAGCAAAACAGCTGCAGCAACCGCCCTGATCAGGGGAGCTGCCACCTCCTGCTGTCAGAGCTTCCCCAGCAAGCAGGGACACCAAAATGCACAAACACCGAGCTCCTCAGCACTCAGTGCCAAAAAGCTTTTAAGCCTCTTAGCCTGAAGGCAGACAGATGAGCTTTTGCTGCAGCCACTTTCTGTTCCAGTCAGCGTCTGCCCTGCCTGTACCCCGGGGCATTTTGGGTTGGTTGGGTGGGGGGTAGGGTGGAGGGTTTAGGTTTGTTTTGGTCTGAATTGAAATCTCAGCTACAGCTCCAGGCTGGAAAAGTGGGACTGTGCTTTGGCTGGGATGTGGAGCTTATGACACAGCAGCAGAGAACAGACTCGTGGCACTTTGTGTTACTTGAAGCTCTCTCTGCTCTACCCAACCAGCCCCTTCCTCCAGCTGGCAGCCAGCAGGAGTGCCAGGCAGCCTCCAACCAGTGCAGAGTTGCAGATGCAAAGCTCCTGTTCTGAGAGCTCAGAGGAGCGGCAGGACTCTGCTCTGCTCCCAGCCCAGTGCTCCACAAGGCCTGCAGCAGTGTCCTGAGGAGCAGCAATGCAGTGGGTGAGATTCCCTGGGGCTCTGGGAGCTGCACAGCTCCATCAGCCCTGGCACTTAGCAGGTGGTGAAGTGGACTTGGGTTTAAGAAGCCTGACAGGGGCATGTTTCTGGGTGCTGTGGACTAGGGAGCCAGGCAGGAATGGAAATCACAGGATCCCAGAGAGCCAGGCTGGAAGAGACTCCAAGGACCACCTGGGCCAAGCTTTCCAGGTGATGGTGGAGCTGAAATGAGCTGGTTCAGCATCCTGCCAAGCTGGGGCTGAAAAGTGCCCAGTGCAGGGCACTCCACTGCTTGCCCTGGGAGCTGCTTCCAGTGTCTGCCTGTGCTCAGGGGGAAGCATTTCCTTCTGGAGCCCACTGGCAATGTCCCTGGCAGGAAATGTCCTCAGCACCCCTTGTCTTTTCTGTGACACTCCTGGTACCCAGAGAGTCTCCATCCTGCTGGCAGTCAGGAGGTCCTGGTCCATGGTAAAGAAGAAATTCCTGACAGTGAGGGTGAAAAGAGACTGGCATAGGTAGCCCAGGGAGGTCATGGAGCACAGAATCATAGAATGACCTCCCTGGAGGTGCTCAGGGCCAGGCTCAATGAGGCCTTGAGCACCCTCTGCTGGTGGGAGGTGTCCCTCCACGTAGCAGGGGCTTGGTACTGGATGATCTTCGAGGCCTCAACAACGCATTCTAAGAATGTACAACAAGAGAGCAAGCAAATGGCTGCTTATTGACCGGTGTCAAAGTGAGTGCCTGGGAAGCTGCAAGGTACAGTCAAGGAAGCAGGCAGTAGCCACTGCTGGTATCTGAAGAGCTTCCAAGAAAAAAAAAGGATAAATAAGAAGTCATCTCCCTCCAACTTCCAGACAGCAGCAAACAGGCAACAAGCTGGCATAGCTGACAGCTACACATGGCTTGTGCCAGCAGTGCCAGGCTGCAGCCATAACAAAGAGCCTCTTAGTGCAGCACTACCTGCAGCTGGGTGGAAGCACAGAGAAGCAGAAGGGCACACCCATACACTTCAGTACCACTCCAGAACCATCAGAGAGCTACGGCCACCGCAGTGGCAGCAGAAAGGCCCCAGGGTGAGACGGTTGCCCGGATGCCAACCCCCACCCCCACCCCCGTACTCACATGGTTGAGGAACTTGCTGTCTTTGGTGGCCCAGCCTATCTGCATCACCCCCGAAGTAACGACTGTCACCTCGTAGTACCAGAGCCCCGAGTCTACGCAGAAGGTGCAGCGAACGCTCTCGAAGGAAGAGGCATCGCAGCGAGCCTGCCGAAAGCAAGAAGGGCAGCAGCTGCGGCGGCTGCGCCAGC
>VWZE01023413.1:38240-56704 GCA_013396675.1 Eubucco bourcierii | reverse complement strand
TTGCTCCTCTCCCTACTCCCCTCCCCTTTCTTGCTCCTTTGAACTGAGACAGCCCAAACCGAAAGGGTTCTCCTTCGGCAACAATGAGCCAAAAGGGAGTACAAAGTCAGCTGCACCCCCTGAGGGTTTTCCTTCAACTTCCATTTCAGGTGGAGATGAAGTAAGCCCCTACCTCTAAGCCATGTGGAGAGATCTTCAGGTATTCACTGACGTCGTTGCTGTTCAGCATAGCCCTGATGTTGGTCAGGTCAACCTTTTCATAGGTGAGCTGCCTGCCCTCCTTCAGAACTGCAGGGAGAAGGCTCTCAGTGACTGCTGCAGCAAAGCTTCCCTCAGGGATTCACTCAGACAGGCTTGATAGGAACCTCAAAAGCTCAGCCAGTGGCAACCCTCTGCCCTGGGCAGGGACACCTCTTACGCACACAGTGTGCTCAAAGCTTCATCCAGCCTGTCCCTCAACACCTCCCGGGAGGTCGTGAATCACAGAATTTGATTGCAGATCACATTCTGTGATTCTGTGCTTCACAACCTTCCTGGGTACCCTGTGCCAGTCTCTCCCCACCCTCATGGTCAGGAATTTCTTCCTCCTCTCCACTCTCCATCTCCCAGCTCACAGCCATTGTCCCTCCTCCTGGCAGTGCCAGCCCTTGTCCAAAGTCCTTCCCCAGCTCTCCTGCAGCCCTTTCAGGTACTGCAAGGCAGCTCTGAGGTCTGCCTGGAGGCTTCTCCTCTACAGGCTGCACAGCCTCAACTCTCCCAGCCTGGCCCCACAGCAGAGCTTTTCCAACCTCTGAGCATCTCTGTGGCCTCCCCTGGACCCTCTCCAGCAGCTCCAGGCCCTTCTTGTGCTGAGGGCTTCAGAGTTGAAGGCAGTGCTGCAGGTGAAGTCTCAGGGGAGCAGAATCTCCCTTCCATGCAATCCAACTGCATTTATCGGTTCATTTTCCCATTTCCCACCCACACCCACAGCCCCACCCCCACCCAGAGAGCAGCGATGCCAAATAGAGGCAGGGTTATTTGCAGGCAGCGCTCAGACAAAACAAGCACAAAGTGTCCTCCAGCTCCCTGGAGCAGTGACCGCTCTGTAACAAATCCATCCCTTTGTTGTACCTACACAAATTGTCCAAACTCCACTGGGCACAGAAGCCAACCTGGCGTTTTAAATAGTCTGGATTCTCTGTCCACTTCTCCAGCAGGATCAGTTGGTCACTGATGCACGACTCAGAAACTGTCATTTTGTTTTCGCCTGCAATTTAAGAGTCAAAAGACTAAGACCTGGGATAAAGCAGGCCCAAGCTCAGTTACAAACAGTAGTTCCCCTCCACACCCACAGCCCACTGGGAAGCTCAGAACTGCAAGCAGCAACAAATTCCTTCCCAAGGCGTCTGTGCCAGGACCTCAGCACTCAGGTCACTAAATGGAATCACAGAATGGTTTGGCTTGGAGGGGACCTCCAAAGCTCATCCAATCCAACCTCCACTAGAGCAGGTTGCTCACAGCCTTGTCCAGCCTCACCTTGAATATCTCCAGGCATGGGGTCTCAACCACCTCCCTGGGCACCCTGCTTCAGTGTTCCAGCAGCCTCTTGGTGCAGAACTTGTTCCTCACATCCAATCTCAATCTGCTCTGCTCTAGACTGAAGCCACTGCCCCTGGTCCTGTCCCTGAAGCCCCTGCAGGCCTTTGGGAACAGTCTCTCCCCAGCCTTCTTGTAGGCCCTTTGGGCACTGCAAGGCTGCCCTAAGGTCTCTCTGGAGCTTTCTCTCTCCAGGCTGCACAGTCCCAACTCTCCCAGCCTAGCCCCACAGCAGAGCTGCTCCAATCTCTGGTCATCTTTGAGGCCTCCTCTGGACCCTCTCCATCAGGTCCAGGTCTTTCCTGTGCTGGGGGTCCCACAGCTGGCCGCAGTCCTGCAGGTGAGGTCTCCCCAGAGCAGAGAGCCAGGATCCCCTCTCTCCTTCTCTGCCCACACTATCTGGATGAAGCCCAAGCTGCCTTTGGCCTTCTGGGCTGCCAGTGCCCATTGCTGGCTCCTGCCCTGCTTCTCACCCACTCCTCAGCACAGAGCTCAGCAAGAGCTCCTCTCCACCTCTCTGATACACATTTATTTCTTCTCTGGTAACAAAGGTCCGATGTAAAAAATTTTTATGTAGCAAGGTGAGGACACTGGTAGTCAGCAAATCTCTTCAAGATTTGTGTGTGTCATTAAAGCAAGAAATGTTTCCTGCTGCCTGCAAACAGCCAGTCCTAACTGTTCACAACCTCTGACAGCCTCAGTTCAGTGACAAAGACCTCATGTCAGAACTCCTACAGCAGTTCCTCCCAGGGAAGGACTGTGTTGAGCTTCAGCACACACCTGAAGGGTTTGGTGGGGTAGAGGAAGGTCACTACAGCAGTAAGTCAGAGTCACAGAATGGGAGGGTTGGAAGGGACCTCTGGAGACCAGCTCATCCAACCCCCCTCTGCCAGAGCAGTGACACCCAGGGTAGGGCACACAGGAACACATCCAGGTGGGGATGGAGAGTCTGCAGAGAAGGCAACTCCACAACCTCGCTGGGCAGCCTGCTCCAGGCCTCCAGCAGCCTCACAGTGACAAAGTTCTTCCTTGTTCCTCTGGAACCTCCTCTGCTCCAGTTTGAACCCCTTGCCCTTTCATTGGCCATCACTAAGCAAAGCCTGGACAAGCATTTCTCCTGTGTTTCCACCATTCCAGCTCCTCAGGTTCACAAGTGTCACCAGCTGCAGGAAGTGACAAGCCTGCAGCAGGAGGCCCAGGCTGATACTCACTTGTCTGTGCAAACTTCTCCAGGGCTATTAGTGCAAAAAGCATCACTGTAGGGTGGGACTGGAAGTTCTGCAGGGGAGCAGGAAGAAAACTTATTCAGCAAATGTTCAACAGAGAAGGGAAAAGTTGTTAAGAGTCTGTCACAAAAGGCTTTAGGGACATGCAGAGCTCTTCTAGGCTGTGCAGAGGTGGTTGGAGCAGATCAGGCTGCTCAGTGCTGTGTCCTGTTGACTACTAATCCTCTCCCAGGATGGAGATCCCCCATAGGCCGTCTGGAGTATCAGCCTTCAGCAGCACATGTCAATAATTTGCCAAACCCAGAGGCACAGAATGGGAATGTTTGGAAGGGACTTCTGGAGATATCACAGAGGTATGCCAGAGCAGGGGCACCCAGGAACACATTGGGGGTGTGGGGGTGTGGTTTGGAAGCTCTGCAGAGATTGAGACTCCATCACCTCTCTGAGCAGCCTGCTCCAGGCCTCCAGCACCCTCACACCAAACAACTTTCTCCACATGCTGAGGGTGGAAACCTTTTGAGTTCCAGCTCATACCTCTTGGTCCTTGTCCTGCCACTGGGCACCACCCCAAAAAGGCACATTCATCCTGGCACCCACCCTTTGGGTATTTACAGACATTGATCAAATCTTCTTTGAGTCTTCTCCTCTCCACACTAACCAGCCCCAGGGCTCTCAGCCTTTCCTCACAGCAGAGATGTTCTAATCCCTTCATCATCCTCACAGCCTCCCCTGGACTCTCTCCCTGTCCCTAACTTTTCACACCAAGAAGAAACAAGAATTGCTGCATATGGGCACAGAGGCACTTACCAAGCTCTGAAGTAAGTACTCCAATATGCCTGGGCTGAGCAAACCTGTGCTGGCAGGACCTAGGGGAAGATGAAAAAACATTTAACCCATCCACGGTAGCCACCAGATCCTCCCCACTGGAAGCAGAAGGCAACGAAGAAGATCCAAGAACTTTGCAGCAAAGCAGAACTAATGCTCAGTGCTCCCACTCAGGCTCTTCTACGCCTTTAAACACACCCCCAGGGGCAAATCACAGCCAGCTTCAAGTGGCCTGCTGGAGATGGCCATCGAGGTTTGGAAGAAAGGTGTCACCATTCTCTGCCAGAGTCCAGCAGCAGCCCAAACTCAAAGTGAGCACCCACCAGAACTCACTGGATAGGTCAGGATGCAGTTGGCAGCAGCATCACAGCAAGCAGTTCAGTGTCAAACCAATGCCCTGTGAGGATAGCTACAGGGGAGCTTCACTGTGACTGCTGGGAGCCCTAACAAATGGCAACGATTTCAACACCAGCATCAACAGATTTGATGAGCTGATTCAAAGAGGTTCAGGTCCACAAAGGCAAAAGCAGATCCAGGACCTCATTTGGACTAAGTCTAACAGGATATAGAATGGGTTGGGTTGAAAAGATACCCCCAAAGGGCAACTAGTCCAACTCCCGGCACTCAGCAGGGACATCCTCCACTAGAGCAGATTGCTCACAGCCTTATCAGCCTCATCTTGAAGATCTCCAGGAATGAGGCCCAAACCACCTCCCTGGGCAACCTGTTGCAGTGTTCCAGCAGCCTTCTGGTGCAGAACTTGTTCCTCACATCCACTCTCTATCTGCTCTGCTCTCATTTCAAAACATTGTCCCTGGTGCTGTCCCCGCAGGCTTTGGGAACAGTCTCTCTGGAGCCTTCTTATAGTCCCTTCACGTACTGGAAGGCTGCTCTGAGGTACCCCTGAAGCTGTTTCCTGTCCAGGCTCAATAGCTCCAACTCTCCCAGCCTGTCCCCATAGAAGGCCACAAAAATGATCAGAGCCTGACCTTGAATATTTCCAGGGGTGAGGCTTCCACCACCTCCCTGGGCAACCTGTGCCAGTCTCACACCACCCTCATGCTGAAGAGCTTCTTCCTAACATCCAATCTCAATCTCCCCACTTCTACTTCTGCTCCACCCCCCCAGTCCTATCCCTCCCCACACCCTAACAAGTCCCTCCCCAGCTTTCCTGTAGCCCTCTACAGACACTGGAAGGCCACAAGAAGGTCTCCCTGGAGCCTTCTCCTCTCCAGACTGCACAGCCTCAACTCTCTCAGCCTGTGCCCACAGCAGAGCAGCTCCAGCCCTCTGATCACCCTCGTGCCCTTCTTTGGACACCTTCCAGCCCCTCCAGACCTTCCCTGGCACAGAGCTCCAGGTGGGGACTCAGCAGAAGGGCAGAATACCCTCCATGGCTCTGCTGCCCACACTGCTCTTGCTGCAGCCAGCCCAGGCTCTGCTTGGTTCTCTGGGCTGCCAGTGCCCACTGCTGGCTCAGGTTGAGCTTCTCATCCACCAGCACCCGCAAGACCTTTTCTTCAGGGCTGCTCCAGCCTGGCACTGCCCAGCCTCTATGAGTGCCTGGCACTGCCCTGACCCAGCTGCAGGACCTTGCACTTGGTCTGGATGAACCTCCTGAGCTTTTGTATTCACTTTTCCAAATACTATTCTCAAACTACTTGTGACCACTCCTGTTGTGAAGAGAATCTCTCAGCTGAATCCCAGATGTTTCTGACCTTTATAACCTTCCTGCCAAGTTCTGTGGGAGGCAGAGTCAAAGAAATAAAAAAATTAACAATTATTAATTTCTCACCTTCTTGCCCCTTTACTCCCAACAGTGCTCCAGCAGCAGGTGGCTCAGCAAGGTACAAAGCAAGATGTGGGCAGCCTGCTCATGGCTTACCTGCTAACTTCTCTGCCAGGCAGCCCAGCACTGCTGTGGTGTTGCGGTGCTTGGCAGGGTGAGAAGCGTCCTGGCAGGCAGCAGCTCCACTCAAGTTCAGGATCTCAGTTAGCTTCTGTAATGCATCCTGGAACACAAACATTGGGAGGCTCTTCTGACAGTACTGCCTGAGGCAGCTGGCTCCCTGACTGCATATGGCACAGCAGACTGGCATGGCTGAAGTCCTGGCTGTGGTATGGGTGGCACAGGGTGGGTATGTGCAAAGGGAAGAGAGGAACAGACAGGTGAGAACCACAGAATGGGTTGGGTTGGAAGGGACCTCCAGAGGTCATCCAGTCTAAGCCCTTCTGCAGGCAGCAGGGACATCCTCCACTGCTGTTCAGAGCCTCGCCCAGCCTCGCCTTGAATGTCTCCAGGGATGAGGCATCAACCACCTCCTCCCTGGGCAGCCTGTGCCAGCGTTCCAGCAGCCTCTTGGTGCAGAACTTGTTCCTCACATCCAACCTCAATCTGCTCTGCTCTCGTTCCAAACCACTGCCCCTGGTTCTGTTCCTGCAGGCCTTCAGGAACAGTTTCTCTGCAGCCTGCTTGTAGCCCCTTCAGGTACCAGAGGCTGCTCTAAGGTCTCACTGGAGCCTTCTCTTCTCCAGGCTCAGCAGTCCCAGCTTCCTCAGCCCATGCCTATAGGAGAGTCACAAAGGGGCAGAAGAGGCCACAAAAGTGATCAGAGATCTGGAGAACCTCTGTTAGAGGGCCAGGCTGGGAGAGTTGGGACTGTTAAGTCCGAAGAACAGAAGGATCCAGAGAGACCTTGGAGCAACCTTGCCAGTAGCTGAAGGGGCTCCAGGAGAGCTGGGGAGGGACTTTGGACAGGGACCCCTTCAGGCACTGGATGCTTGCTCTAAGGTCTCCCCGGAGTATTCTCTTCTCCAGGCTGAACAACCTCAGCTCACCCTGGAGAAAGTGTTTAATGCACGCAAGAGTTAACACTTTAAAATTACCACCAGATTGTTGGTCATTGTTGTGATCCAATCCAACCCCCCACCATGGGCAGGGACACGCTCAACTAGACTTGTTGCTCAAGGTCTCATCCAACCTGGCCTTGAACACCTCCAGGCAGAAGGCAGCCACAACCTCCCCAGGCAACTAGTGCCAGAGCCTACTCACTCACATAATGAAGAACTCCTTCCTCAGCTCCACTCTAACCCTGTTCTACCTCAGCTCCAAACCATCCCTCCTTGGCCTGGCTCTAGACACCCTCAGCAAAAGTCTCTCTGGAGCCTTCCTGCAGGATCCCTTCAGGCACTGGCAGGCAGCTCTGAGGTCCCTCTGGAGCCTTCTCCTCTCCAGGCTGCACACCCCCAGTTCCCTCAGCCTGTGCTCACAGCAGAGCTGCTCCAGCCCTGGCACCACCTTTGAGGCCTCCTGGGGCCTCACTCCAGCAGCTCTGTGTGCTCCTTGTGCTGGGGACAGCAGAGCTGGAGGCAGGATTGGAGGTGAGGTCTGAGCAGAGCCAAGGGGCACAATCCCCTCTCTTGCCCTGCCCACACTGCTCTGGCTGCAGCCAGAAGATAGCTGCCTGCTGGGCTGCATGAGGGCACTGCTGGCTCCCAGGGAGCTGCTCAGCACCCAATACCCCCAAGGGTTTTTCTGCAGGGCTGCTCTCAACCCACTCTGCAGCCAGCCTGGATTGGTGCCACTGTTCTGAGTTAAATAAAGTTTTTCCAGAACAAATATTTTTCTGCACTGCCATTTCAACTTTACAGCTTACAATAACAGCAAATGAAACTCAGGCTGCTGCTGTTCTTGAGCTGTCACAGAAGTGCAGTGCTGACTTGAGAGGGTTTTTAAGACAAAAAACTTCAACTTAGCCTAAACAGAAATAAAATCAACAGCAGCAAACACCTTCCTGGGCTGCACATGACCAGCAGAGCCCACAGCTGCAGCTCCTTGTGTCAGAAGGAGATTGCAGAAGGAGATTGTCAGAAGGAGGAAACCAACCCTCTGTGCACACCAGAAACAGGCATCTGATGCCTTTGGCCAACTACTTCATAGCTAAGTCCCTTAAAGCACTAAAGAAAAGCCAGGTGGGTTTTGAGAAACTAAATAATTTGATTCCCAGGTACACTGCAGAGCCAAACAACAAAATCCCAAAACTCTCCTCTTAGGAGCACTCCCAGAGCTCTCCATCTGCTGAGTTCCCTTTCAATGCAGCAGAAGTCTTAGGTCACAGCGTGGTTTTAAAAAAAATCACTTTACAGTTCATCTGATGACCATCATGAAGCACTGAGCTTGCACAAGTATCAGCTGAGACTTGTTCATAACTTGATTTGAGCTTGTTCAAAAGCCTCTGGTACCCCCAGCACGAGAAGGACCTGGAGATCCAGAGGAGGCCACCAAGATGATCAGAGGCTGGAGAAGCTTTGCTGTGGGGCCAGGCTGGGAGAGTTGGGGCTGTGCAGCCTGGAGAAGAGAAGGCTCCAGGGAGACCTCAGAGCTGCCTTGCAGTGCCTGAAGGGGCTGCAGGAGAGCTGGGGAGGGACTCTGGAAAAGGATTGGCACTGCCAGGATGAGGGACAATGGCTTTGAGCTGGGAGAGGACAGAGTGAGAGTGGACATGAGGGAGAAATTGTTGGCAGTGAGCCTGGGGAAAGAGTGGCACAAGTTGCTCAGGGAGGTGTTCCAGGCCAGGCTGGATGAGGCCCTGAGCAGGCTGTGNGATCCAGAGAGACCTTGGAGCAACCTTGCCAGTAGCTGAAGGGGCTCCAGGAGAGCTGGGGAGGGACTTTGGACAGGGACCCCTTCAGGCACTGGATGCTTGCTCTAAGGTCTCCCCGGAGTATTCTCTTCTCCAGGCTGAACAACCTCAGCTCACCCTGGAGAAAGTGTTTAATGCACGCAAGAGTTAACACTTTAAAATTACCACCAGATTGTTGGTCATTGTTGTGATCCAATCCAACCCCCCACCATGGGCAGGGACACGCTCAACTAGACTTGTTGCTCAAGGTCTCATCCAACCTGGCCTTGAACACCTCCAGGCAGAAGGCAGCCACAACCTCCCCAGGCAACTAGTGCCAGAGCCTACTCACTCACATAATGAAGAACTCCTTCCTCAGCTCCACTCTAACCCTGTTCTACCTCAGCTCCAAACCATCCCTCCTTGGCCTGGCTCTAGACACCCTCAGCAAAAGTCTCTCTGGAGCCTTCCTGCAGGATCCCTTCAGGCACTGGCAGGCAGCTCTGAGGTCCCTCTGGAGCCTTCTCCTCTCCAGGCTGCACACCCCCAGTTCCCTCAGCCTGTGCTCACAGCAGAGCTGCTCCAGCCCTGGCACCACCTTTGAGGCCTCCTGGGGCCTCACTCCAGCAGCTCTGTGTGCTCCTTGTGCTGGGGACAGCAGAGCTGGAGGCAGGATTGGAGGTGAGGTCTGAGCAGAGCCAAGGGGCACAATCCCCTCTCTTGCCCTGCCCACACTGCTCTGGCTGCAGCCAGAAGATAGCTGCCTGCTGGGCTGCATGAGGGCACTGCTGGCTCCCAGGGAGCTGCTCAGCACCCAATACCCCCAAGGGTTTTTCTGCAGGGCTGCTCTCAACCCACTCTGCAGCCAGCCTGGATTGGTGCCACTGTTCTGAGTTAAATAAAGTTTTTCCAGAACAAATATTTTTCTGCACTGCCATTTCAACTTTACAGCTTACAATAACAGCAAATGAAACTCAGGCTGCTGCTGTTCTTGAGCTGTCACAGAAGTGCAGTGCTGACTTGAGAGGGTTTTTAAGACAAAAAACTTCAACTTAGCCTAAACAGAAATAAAATCAACAGCAGCAAACACCTTCCTGGGCTGCACATGACCAGCAGAGCCCACAGCTGCAGCTCCTTGTGTCAGAAGGAGATTGCAGAAGGAGATTGTCAGAAGGAGGAAACCAACCCTCTGTGCACACCAGAAACAGGCATCTGATGCCTTTGGCCAACTACTTCATAGCTAAGTCCCTTAAAGCACTAAAGAAAAGCCAGGTGGGTTTTGAGAAACTAAATAATTTGATTCCCAGGTACACTGCAGAGCCAAACAACAAAATCCCAAAACTCTCCTCTTAGGAGCACTCCCAGAGCTCTCCATCTGCTGAGTTCCCTTTCAATGCAGCAGAAGTCTTAGGTCACAGCGTGGTTTTAAAAAAAATCACTTTACAGTTCATCTGATGACCATCATGAAGCACTGAGCTTGCACAAGTATCAGCTGAGACTTGTTCATAACTTGATTTGAGCTTGTTCAAAAGCCTCTGGTACCCCCAGCACGAGAAGGACCTGGAGATCCAGAGGAGGCCACCAAGATGATCAGAGGCTGGAGAAGCTTTGCTGTGGGGCCAGGCTGGGAGAGTTGGGGCTGTGCAGCCTGGAGAAGAGAAGGCTCCAGGGAGACCTCAGAGCTGCCTTGCAGTGCCTGAAGGGGCTGCAGGAGAGCTGGGGAGGGACTCTGGAAAAGGATTGGCACTGCCAGGATGAGGGACAATGGCTTTGAGCTGGGAGAGGACAGAGTGAGAGTGGACATGAGGGAGAAATTGTTGGCAGTGAGCCTGGGGAAAGAGTGGCACAAGTTGCTCAGGGAGGTGTTCCAGGCCAGGCTGGATGAGGCCCTGAGCAGGCTGTGGTGGTGGGAGGTGTCCTTGCCCATGGCAGGCAGTTGGTACTGACTGATCTGTGAGGTCCCTTCCAACCCAACCCATTCTACGAATCTATGAATCTCCAGGTGCCATCAGAACACAACCTCCCTGGGCAGCCTGTGCCAGTCTCTCCCCACCCTCATGGTCAGGAATTTCTTCCTCCTCTCCACTCTCAGTCTCCCCTTTCCCTGCTTTGCTTTCTTTGGTGAATTGTTCAGTGCTGTAGGGGAAAATGAGACCCCAAGCCACCAGGGCTACTCCAAGCTGCAAACCACTCCCACTACACAGAATTAACCAGGTAGGAAAAGACCTTGGAGACATCTGAGTCCAACCTATCACCTAACACTAAGTGCCTCATGCAGTCTCCTTTTAAACACCTCCAGGGATGGGGACTCCACCACCTCCCCAGGCAGCCCATCCCAATGCCAATCACTCTTGCTCTGAAGAACTCCTTCCTAACATCCAGCCTGAACCTGCCCTGGCACAGCTTGAGGCTGTGTCCTCTTGTTCTGTCCATGGGTGCCTGGGAGCAGAGCCCAACCCCACCTGGCTACAACCTCCCCTCAGGTAGCTGTAGAGAGGTCTGCCCTTAGCCTCCTCTTCTGCAGGCTGCACACCCCCAGCTCCCTCAGCCTCTCCTCCCAGGGCTGTGCCCAGCCCCCTCACCAGCCTTGGTGCCCTTCTCTGGACATGTTCAGCACCTCAACATCTTTCTTAAACTGAGGAGCCCAGAACTGGACACAGCACTCAAGGGGTGGCCTAAGCAGTGATGAACACAGGGGCAGAAAGACTGCCCTGGTCCTGCTGGCTACACTGTTCCTGATACAGGCCAGGATGCCCTTGCCCTTCTTGGGCACCTAGAGAGCAGAGTCTTGCAGCACTGCTGAAGCTCACCCAGCAGCTGTCACAGGTGTGGCAGCCACCAGGAACCCAGACTGAGCCGCAGCTGAAGGCAGATGCTTTGGACTCACTTTTGTTGGCAGCGGACACTCGTCAAGGAGCAGAGTTATAACAGCAGGTCCCAGGGGGTCTTCTAATGGAATAACTCTAATTAAAGACTGGACAACCTCCAACCAGCCTTCATCTGTCAACCACAAAACAGAAGGGAAGGCTCAGGATTAAAGATTGTGCTTTTGGAGGCTTCAAAACACATTCAATACATCTCCACTGAGAAATCCTCAACATGACCCAAAGTGAGCTTATGGAGATTAGTGCAAAGAACACCAAACCCAAACAATTCCTTCTGTACATCACTGTCTTGGTTTGCAGTTTAGGAGTAGAATTCAAAGAGGGAAAAGGATTCCAGCACCTTGGGTAGCAGTGAACATCTCTGTTGGTGGAGAGCAGTCTTGCCCAGCCCAAAGAATTCATGAGTTCGTTCATTCATTCATTCACAGAATGGGTTGGAAGGGACCTTCAGGACTATCCGGTGCCATGAGCAGGGGGCACCTCCCACTAGCTCAGGTTGCTCAAGGCCTCAAGGATCCTTCAGCTCTCACTAGCCAGGGACACTCATTACCAGTATGGACAACTGCTCTGTTCCAGAGAGACACTCAAGAGCTCAGTGTCCAAGGTCAAGTGGTGAGAGCTACATCCACAATGACACTGAAGAAAACATCATGGAAAGATTTGGGTGGGAAGGGACCTCCAAAGGGCATCCAGTCCAAGCCCTGCACTCAGCAGGGACACCTTTCACTAGAGCAGGTTGCTCACAGCCTTGTCCAGCCTCACCTTGAATATCTCCAGGGATGAGGCCTCAACCACCTCCCTGGGCAATCTGTTGCAGTGTTCCAGCAGCCTCCTGGTGCAGAACTTGTTCCTCACATCCAATCTCTATCTCCTCTCCTGGCCAGCATTAGAGCACTCCTCTGGAGTTCCCTCAAGCAACGCAGACCTCAGAGGAGCTGCCTTAGCTTGGCCTATGGCTGGTGGCCTAACAGAAGTTTGCTGTCATGAGGAACAGCTCTTGCTCCTGAGTGGCCAAGAGCTTTGACTGGCAAGCAGACAACCACCCACACAGAGGACCTGAAACTGCCAACAAACAGAACTGGATGGACAAGAAAGTAGTTCCCTTGGAGGCGGAAACAAAGACAGAGCCTGGTCCTGCATCCAGGAGGCTGGAGGCTTGGTGCCCCATCGCAGCAAGGACAAGTCCTTGTAAGGCACACACTGTGGTTTGAGCTGAGTTAGCACATCCTCCCCAAAAGCATTTCCCTCCACTGCTGCAATCCCTACTCAGGTTGATTATTTTGACACAGAAGTCCACTTCCTGAGACCAGAACCAACTCTACAAAGTCTAAAATTCACCTAACCCACAAATTTAGTGCAAGCCTTGAGCTGAAAAGCATACCAAAGATAAACCAGGCCTTGTGCAAACATGTCTGATCCTGCAGGAATGCTTGGGGACAGGGTTTGTACAGTTGATGGAGGGAAGGATCCATCCAGAGGGGCCTGGACAGATTGCAAAGGTGTGCCCAAGTCAACCTCATGAAGATCAACAAGGGCAAGGTTCTGAAGCAGGGTCAAGGCAATGTCAAGCACAGAGCCAGGCTGGGTGAGCAGTGGCTGCAGAGTAGCCTGCAGGAGAAGGCCTTGGGGGGGTCAGGTGGTGCCTAAGTGCCCAGGAGACAGCACTGGTCGCTGGCAGTCCAGAACCAGTTGGGTGCTGGCTGCAGCCAGAACGGGGAGTGGATTGTGCCCCTCTGCTCTCACCTCACCTGCAGCACTGCCTCCAGCGCTGGGAACCCAGCACAAGGAGGACCTGGAGCTGATGGAGAGGGATCAGAAGAGGCCATGGAGATGATCAGAGGCTGGAGCAGCTCTGCTGTGGGGCCAAGCTGGGAGAGTTTGGGCTGTGCAGCCTGGAGAGGTGAAGGCTCCAGGGAGACCTCAGAGCTGCCACGCAGTGCCTGAAGGAGCTGCAGGAGAGCTGGGGAGGGACTTTGGACAAGGGAGTGCCAGGCGGAGGCACAAAGACTTTGAGCTGGGACAGGGGAGAGTGAGAGTGGAGATGAGGAAATTGTTGGCAGTGAGTGTGGGGAGACACTGGCACAGGTTGCCCAGAGATGTTGTGGTTGCTCCCTTCCTGGAGGTGTTCCAGGCCAGACTAGATGAGACCTTGAACACCCTGTGCTGGCGGAAGGTGTCCCGTGGCAGGGGGTTGGCACTGGCTGAGCTTTGAGGTCCCTCCAACCCAACCAATTCCATGAATCAGCGAACAAAAGCTTATGTCTAAGGCCAGCAAAGCCCAACACCCAGGCCTGTGCTGCTCCCCAGCACTGCAGCAGGAGGCTCTAGCCAGCTGTCCACACACCTCTGGGTTGTTTCTGTCCCTCTGCTTCCAGCCATCATCTGTGGCTTGTGGTTTTATGCCACCACCACACGTTTGTGGCCACCCCTTGGTTCCTCCTGCAAAGCTCAGGTGGGACCTCAGGGAAGCTCCTAAAGGGAAGAGCTGTGCTTTGGACCCCACTGCAAATCGTGACACACACACTGCAGATGCAAATGCCCCCCCCTCAGTGCCTTCAGATACCTGTTTCTGCCATTTCATGCAAGGTGATCATTGAATATGGAGGCTCCTGGTCACTGAAAGAGAGATTTTAACACAAGTCAGAATTCATGCAGAGTCAGCAACACAATACACTGAATGGAACTAAGCAGAAGAATACACTGAATAGAAGGAATGAAATGGAAATAAAAGGATGCTGCAGGGACTGCAGCACTGCCTGAGGAGGAGAGGCTAAGAGCCCTGCAGCTGCTTAGTGTGGAGAGCAGAAGGCTGAGAGGGGATCTGAGGAACGTCTGTGAATATCTGAGGGCTGGGGGTCAGGAAGGGAGGGACAGGGACAGCCTCTGCTCACTTGTGCCCTGGCATAGGACAAGGGCAAGGGATGGGAACTGCAGCACAGAAGTTCCACCTGAGCGTGAGGGAGAACTTCTTGACTGTAAGGGTCCCAGAGCCCTGGCACAGGCTGCCCAGAGAGGTTGTGAAGTCTCCTCCTCTGGAGCCTTTCCAGCTCTGCCTGGATGTGTTCCTATGCCACCTGTGCTGGATTCTCTGCTCCTGCTCTTGCAGGGGTTGGACTGGAAGGTCTCCATAGGTCCCTTCCAACCTGACATCCTGTGATCTGTGATCTCTTTGCCTTCCCTCTGGGTGGGCTGCAGGGTCCCTCCCACCAGAGCCATCCCTGGGGTCCCTGCAGCTGTGGTCCTGTGGTTGGCAGACAAAGAGCAGCAGAAGGCTGCAAAGTGGAGCTGATCCAGGTGGCTGCTGGGTGCCCGTGGCAGGCAGGGTACCAGGCCTGACAGGAGGTTGGATTGGAAGATCTCCAGAGGTCCCTTCCCAACCCTCTGTGCCCCTGTGAATCAGCTGAGTAAACTGTACAGGTAGAGAATGAATCCAGGGAGCCTCTAACAAGAGGAAGTGATGCAGGCTGCAACCGCTGAAGCCATTTGTGGATCTGGAACGCAGGTGGGATCTGAGCCTTCCTCTGGCTCCAGGTCAACATCTCCATTTCTGCAACAGGTCATAAAGGGGAGAGGCTGATCCACATCTGCAGTGCAAAAAAGCTCCATGGAATGCTGAGGCTTAGGAATATTCATAAGCAGAGCTCTTCAAAGTAAGGCAGAAGACTGAGGCCACGAGCAGACTCCATCCCTCCTTTGTTCACAAGATGATTTCCTCTGCTAAAGACCATCTGCTATCGTTAAAAAAGCCCAACCAACAGCCCCCAAACAGTAAGGCGAAGCAGCTCACAGCATCAAGCCCCTCAACCAGAGCCGCAAGAAACAGTGAACGCACTTTAGGAGAAGATCTTCAACCCCACCTTCCCTCTCCAACATCAGAAGCTCAATCAGATCAGCTCCTCAGTCTGGTTGGCTGGAGCATAGACAGGAAGCTTGGTTTACCTGCACAGGTACTGCTGATGGAACCAGCTGCCGCCACGCCGTGCCTGGCCCCAAAGGGCCACCACCCCAAGCCCCAAGCCCAGNGGTCCCAAACGGCCACTGCTGCCACCGCCACCCCAAGCCTGGCCCCAAATGGCTGCTGAGGCCCCAAGCCCGGCCCTAAATGGTTGCCGCCGCCGCCACCACCACCCCAAGTCCGGCCCCAAACAGCTGCCGCCACCACCCCAAGCCTGGCCCCAAACGGCTGTCGCCACCTCAAGTCCGGCCCCAAACAGCCACCACCCCAAGCCCCAAGCCCAGCCCCAAATGGTTGCTGCCACCTCAAGCCCGGCTCCAAACGGCTGCCACCGCCGCTGCCTCAAGCCTGGCCCCAAACAGCTGCCACTGCCCCAAGCGTCAAGCCCAGCCCCAAACGGCCACCGCCCCGAGCCCTGCACCCGGCCCCAAACAGCTGCTGCCATGAGCTAGGCCTCAAAAGGCCACCACTGCCACCAACTCAAGCTAGGCTTTGAAGTGCCTCTGCCGACATGAGCTAGGCATCAAAGGCTGCCCCCAACACGAGCCAGGCCTTGTACTGCCACCTCCACCACCAATGTGAGCTAGGCCTTGAACTGCCACTGCCTCGAGCAAAGCCTCAAGAGGCCAACACTGCCACCAGCTTGAGCCAGGGCTCAAAACTCCCCCTGCTGCCCCCTACACCAGATAGGCCTTGATATGCTGCCATTATGGCCGCCAACATGGGCTAGGCCTCAAAATGCTGCCATCGCACCAGGTCTCGAAACTGCCCCCTGCAGAGCCAGGCCCCAAAACGCCATTCCTAAAGGTCTCAAAATACTGCTCACAAAGCAAGGCATCAAAAGTCGAGGTCTCAGCACACTGTTCAATAAGCACCTCCTGGTCCAGGAGGAGGTTATGTAGGAGCATATCCCTGATGCTTTATTCAGTGCTACTCAGGCACTGAGAACCAAGCCCAGGCTCCCAGGGTGCATTCCACAATCACCTCCTACTGCGCAGCTCTGAAATTAATTTGGAAATACAAAATACAGCTCAAGCTCAGCAAACTCCAACACAGAAGAATGGTGCAGGCAACATCAGCTACCTGCTTGGGAAGGGATTCATTAGAACAGAAAAGCCTCAGCTTTGAGTGAAGTATCCAATGAAGATAAATTTGTAAGGGAAAAGTGTGACACATTAAGTATTTTCACCCGAGAGTGCTGTGAAGTAAATTTTAACTCATTTTTATGGTGCTGTGAAATAGTAGTTTGGGGTTTCCCTTGCTCCAAGTATCTTTTTGCCTTTCTTTTGGAAACTAATCTCCACCAGCAGGATGCTGCGAGCAGAACTGCCTCAGGAGAAAGGATGTAAAGACTCAGAGACAAAAAAAATACCCTAAGGAGAAGTAAAGGCTGTGATTAAAAAAGGCTGAAATGGTCCCCAGCAGCATTTCTGCTTCTGGTGCTGAGCAGAGTACAGACCTGTGCTGCTCATTTGCGGTTTCAGCCACTTCATTTCCAAACATCCTTCCTCCATCACCCTCATCTGATGACAAAAATATTTGTTTTGCTTCCATTTTTTTCAGCTGCAAAGCCACAGCTTCATATCAGCTCCAAACATCAGCATTCATCCTCCAGAAACTTAACCTCTTTGCTTCTAGAAAGGAGAAGGCTCTAGATAAGAAAGCTAAAAAAAGCAGCTGTGAGGTGTGGGTAAGGTCTGACAGCCTGGGAGAGTTGGGACTGTGCAGCCTGGAGAAGAGAAGGCTCCAGGGAGACCTCAGAACTGCAATTCAATACGTGCAGGGGACCTGCAGGCAGGCTGGGGAGGGACTGTTCAGAGGTGCCTGTGGGGATAGGCCAAGGGCAATGATTTGGAAGTGGAGCAGGGCAGAGTTAGGCTGGGTATCAGGAGAGAGTTGTGCACAGTGAGGGTGGGGAGAGACTGGCACAGGCTGCCCAGGGAGGTGCTTGAGGCCCCATCACTGAAAACATTCAAGATCAGCCTGGATGTGTCCCTGTGCAGCCTGCTCTGGCTGGAGATCTCCATGTTGCCTGCAGAGGGTTGCACAAGATGCCCTTGGAGGGTCCCTTCCAGGCCAGTGCACTCTGAATGTTTTAGATTGGAAAGGACTTGTCAAGCTCATCCAGTCCAACCCTCCTGCACTCAGTGAGGACACCTGCAGCCAGAGCAGGCTGCTCACAGCCTCACCTGCAATCGTTCCAGCCATGGGGCAGCTCCCACCTCTCTGGAAATCCTGGGCCAGGCTCTCCCCACCCTCAGTGCCAAACATTTCTCCCTTCTCTCCACTCTCAATCTCCCTCTTACAGTTTAAACTATCCCCGCCCTTGGCCTGGCAAAACAGGACCTGCTCCAAAGGCTGTCCCCAGCTTTCTTAGAGTCACTTCCAGCACTGCAAGGCCACCAGAATGTGTCCCTGGGGCCTTCTCCTCTCCAGGCTGAACACCCCCAACTCTCCCAGCCTGGCCTCAGAGCAGAGGATCACTGCCCCTGCAACCCAACACTTCCAGACATCCATTCTTTTTCAACTCTAGCTGAGCATCCCAATTAATCAAAAAGGGGTTCTTTTTAACTTCAAGGTGAGAAATGTTCCTTAAGCTTCTCCAGCCACATTTAGAGGGTTGCCTCATGGAGACCTTTCCATTGTTCATACCCATGGGTCTTTGGCTCAATGGAAGAGCCTAGAATATTTAGTTGGGTTATAAACCCAGCTGTGTCTCACTGTCTTCATGTGAGACAAGGGCAAATGCAGATATCGCTGCAGCCCACTTCTCTGGTGCAGAGGCATGAGGTAAAAGCTGTCCAACTTGTTCTTGATGTGGCTGAATGTGAAAATTGGCCTATCCTCAACACTGACACATGGATGGTAGCCAATGCTCTATGGAGTTGGCTAAAGGACTGGAAAAAGAATGGTTGGCAGAGGAAAGGAAAGCCTATTTGGTGTGCTGATCTATGGCAGGACATTGATGCACGACTGGAGAGAATTCCAGTGAAGGTGCGGCACGTAGACACACACATGCCCAAAAGCAGAGCCACTGAGGAACATCAACACAACCATCAGGCAGATCAAGCTGCTAAAATTTCTCAAGTTGACACCAACTCTGATCTTGACCTTGATTGGAAACACCGAGGTGAACTGTTCTTAGCTCGGTGGGCCCATGATTCATCTGGACATCAAGGCAGAGATGCAACATACCGATGGGCACGAGATAGGTCAATTGACTTATCCATGGACGCTATCACCCAAGTCATTCATGACTGTGACATCTGTGCTGCTATTAAGCAGGCTAAGCGAATCAAGCCCTTATGGTATGGTGAGCGATGGTCCAAGTACAAGTATGGTGAAGCCTGGCAGATTGACTACATCACTTTGCCTC
>VWZE01023413.1:8795-38019 GCA_013396675.1 Eubucco bourcierii | reverse complement strand
ACATACTGGGTAATGCAGGAGAATGGTGAAATCCAGTGTGTGCCACAGAGAAACCTAAGCTACGACAGTGTTGGGTTGATGGTTGGACTGGATGACCTGGGAGGGCCTTTCCAACCCAAACAATTCCATGATTCTATGATTCTGTGAGTGAGGAATGTATTCCACTGAAGTCGGTACAAAACCCAACAGAATGCAGCAGCTTCAGGAGTTTGTCAGGAAGAGGACTCCAGGATCAGGGAAATATCTCCACTTGTCCCTCAGAAGCACAGGGAAGTGCTTACAAGATGACAACAGCAACTGCAAGACCCACAGGAACAGGAGCAACTGTGCACAGAAACGTTGTGAAAGAGCTCCTAGGGCTGAACTGAGGGGAAAGGGGAAGGCAGGACACAGCGGGGAGAGCCTTTCACAACAGCCTGCCCTGGCTGGGACTTAGTGATTTGAAGACAGAGCACAAAAAGCGTATGAAAACAACAAAAAAAAAACCCCACCACAACCAAAACCCCTTACATGTGAAATGTCCAGGAGAAAGGAGAAGAAGAAGGCCCAGTGTTTGCCACTGAAGCGTTTTGCTGTGGGAAGACAAACTCCTCTGCAGAAGTAGGAATCAAAGCTCACTTCTCACTGAGTCTCATCCCAGCTGTGAAGTTGGAAGCATTTTTTCCCCTTCTGTTTTGACCTGTCCAGTTCCCAGCCTGCCCCCCACCCAAAAGGTGATGAGCTGTTTGATCCCGTCCTTCTTCAAGCCCTCTTCAGAGCCATAAATAAAGCAACAAAACCTCTTCCCCCCCAAAAAACCCTAAGGATGAATCCATAAATACTCCCAGGTCCCCCTGAATAGCTGCTCTGAACATGCAAGGAAAACAGTGCCAGGGGCAGAGCTGAGCAGTCACAACAGGCAGGAGTCTTTAAAGAGTAGTCAGACTTCATTGGAAAGAAAACTTCAGGCTGTGGAGAGAAGCTACTGAAGATCAAAGCTCTCAGTTTCACTTAAACTGCTTCACAGCTTCTCAGCTGGCATTGGGTTGGAAGGGACCCTCCAGGGAGATCTTGTGCAACCCCCTGCAGGCAGCAGCGACACCTCCAACCACAGCAGGCTGCCCAGGGACACATCCAGGCTGATCCTGAATGTCTTCAGGGATGGGGCCTCAAGCACCTCCCTGGGCAGCCTGTGCCAGTCTCTCCCCACCCTCACTGTGCACAACTCCCTCCTGATGCCCAACCTAACTCTGCCCTGCTCCACTTCCAAATCATTGCCCTTGGCCTATCCCCACAGGCCCCTCTGAACAGTACCCCCCAAGCCTGCCTGCAGGTCCCCTGCAGGTATTGAATTGCAGCTCTAAGGTCTCCCTGGAGCCTTCTCTTCTCCAGGCTGCACAGCCCCAACTCTCCCAGCCTGTTCCCACAGCAGAGCTCCTCCAGCCTCTGATCCTCTCAATGACCTCTGGACCCCCTCCAACAGTTCCAGATCCTGCTTCTGTTGGGGGCTACGGAACTGGACACAGCCCTGACGGTTAGGTCTGAGCAGAGGAGCAGGATCCCCTCTCTTGACCTGTCTGAGAACAGTAAAATTGTACGACCACTGAAGTCCTAGGAGAGAAGCTCCCAAACGCTCCATGGCTTCTTGTTGTGTATCTCTGGCAGCTCAGCAGCACTGAGCACACTCCTCAGTCCCACCTGGCTGTGGGCCCATACAGGAGCTGTGAGAAGCTCCTTGGCTCCTGGAAGAGCATTGAGCTGGGCACTCATCAGTTCCTTCTGTTACCTAGGGAAGAAGCTTTTCCTCTCCTGAAGCTCCAGGTGGAAACACGAGGCTACTTCAGGGAGGGTCAGGTGCAGCTGGGCGGGAGGCTGGAGCCACAGCTGGAGAGCAGAGCACAGCTCTTGCACTGCTGCCAATGCACACCCCTGGAGCAGGTACTTACTTATCTACCAACGTCCGAATCACAGCCAGCGTGTCTAGGACCAGCCCATCCACGTTCTGCTTTTTTCTCCTGGGCTCATGAGGCCCTCGACCCCTTCTGGGTGGCCGGACAGGGTCCCTTGGGTGGCTTCTCGCTTCGGGGACGTGAGCTCTGCCGCCCTCCGCCTGCCGACCCCGGGAGCCGGCGCCGTCCTCCGCTCCGCTGTCGTCGCGGCACACGCAGGAGTTGCCCATCCTGCCCACCCCCAAGGCTGCCAGCAAGCGGGGAAGGTGGTGCTCTAGAGTCAGCAGCCAACCTTGGAGAAGGCTTCTGCTAGCGTAGAACACAACCAAAGCAACTACAATCATCTAGGAAGCTTTAGAAGCAGCGCTGCCGTGGTCCTCAAGTGGGAGGTTGTTGCATTCTAAGCGCTGGAGGGGAGGACGCAGCCTTGGGTCACGCTGTCCTGGGTTCCAGCAGACATTGGTCCTGCAGCAGGAGGGCTGAAAAACAAACCCAGCATCACAGGCAGTGTTGCAGATTCTCAAGGACAGAATCAGCCCTGATTTCACTACAGCAATCCTCACAGAACCCTACATAGGCTCATGTTGGAAGGGATTTTGAAGTTCAGTTAGTGCCTACCTCCCTTGGCATAGGCACGGGCACCTCCCACCAGCACAGGGTGCTCAAGGCCTCATCCAGCCTGGCCCTAAACACCTCTAGGGAGGTTGTGGAACACAAAAATCACAGAATGTGATCACAGATTCTGTGATCCACAACTTCCCTGGACAACCTGTGCATGCCTCTCCCCACCCTCACTGCCAAAAATTTCTCCCTCATTTCCACTCTCCCAGCTCAAAGCCATTGTCTCTCCTCCTGGCACTCCCAGTCCTTGTCAAAAGTCCCTCTCCAGCTCTCCTGGAGCCCCTTCAGCTGCTGCAAGTCTGCTCCAAGGTCTCTCCGGAGCCTTCTCTTCTCCAGGCTGCACAGCCCCAACTCTCCCAGCCTGGCCCTGTAACAGAGGTTCTCCAGACCTCTGATCATTTTTGTGGCCTCCTCTGTTCCTTTGTGACCCTCCTATAGACACAGGCTGAGGGAGCTGGGGTTGCTGAGCCTGGAGAAGAGAAGGCTCCAGGGAGACCTTAGAGCAGCCTCTGGTACCTGAAGGTGCCACAAGCAGGCTGCAGAGAGATTGCTTCTGAAGGTCTGCAGGGACAGCACCAGGGGCAGTGGTTTGAAATGAGAGCAGAGTAGATTGAGATTGGATGTGAGGAAAAAGTCCTGCACCAGGAGGCTGCTGGAACATGCAGCAGGGAAGTGGCTGAGCCCTCATCCCTGGAGATAGTCAAGGTGAGGCTGGACAAGGCTGTGAGCAACCTGCTCTAGTTGAGGCTGTCTCTGCTGATTGCAGAGGGTTGGACTGGATGAGCTTTGGAGGTCCCTTCCCACCCAGACCATTCTGCGGTTCTCTAAATGCAAACCAAATCTCCCTAAGGACAGAAAAAAAACCCAACAAGTGCTTCTGAACTGAGATCACCAAAGGGTATTTTAGCCACACAACCCTAACATGTAAAACTGTTCCAGATTTAAAATCTGAATTAAGATGCTTTGGAACTTCCAACATCACCACAGTGGTTCTACCTTGGCACCAAACCAAACGGATGAGTAAGAACCTACCTAAGGAAACAAGGGCAGGTACAAGTCAGGGTTAGAAGTGATTATTGAAACCTGAGCTCCCAGCAGCACTAAACCAAAGTGACTCCGAGCAGCTCACCTGTAGTGGGTTGGGTCCCGGAAGAGCTGAGCTTACTCCAAATGCTAGAAGAGAGGTGCAGTAGAGCTGAGGACACAGCTACTGTGGCATCCAGACAAGCAGCACTCCAAAGCCTTCACTGTGGGCAGCAGCCTGTCATTGTGACTGGGTCTGCTTGCGCTTTGGACACTGTGAGAGGCTTCCTGAAATCAGAAAAGGAACAATACACTTAGAAACTGCCCCTGAGCAGTCCCAGCTCCTCCCTACACCCAGCACACCAAGCCACAGAGGGACATCCAGTTCCATTCAGCCTCTGTGAGGCACTTCAAAAGCCAATCTGCCACTTGCCATCTTTAGGAGGAGACCCAGTTCCAGCACACCCAGCCTGGTTGTACAGCCCTGGTACTCCAGCCACCACGGCAGCAAGCACAGAGCCCTGCTGAACTCCTCCCTTCCAATGACTGCTGGCATTGGGGGAAGGTTAGGCAGATCTTCTCCAGGTCAGTCCTGGCAGGGACATCAGAAAATAAAGGTAGGGAGACAACCAAATGGGAAACAGAAGGGACAAGAGAAACCCCCCTCAAAGGCAGAACCAAGCCAGACAGCACTTGAGCCTTCATGGACTGTGCTGAGTTGGAAGGGACCTCAGAGTTCAGCCAGTACCAACCCCCTGCCATGGGCAGGGACACCTCCCACCAGCACAGGCTGCTCAAGGCCTCATCCAGCCTGGCCCTGAACACCTTCAGGGAGGTTGTGGAGCACAGAATCACAGAATGTGATCTCCAATCCCTGGGCAACCTGTGCCAGTCTTTCCCCACCTTCACTGCCAACAATTTCTTCCTCCTCTCCACTCTCACTCTCCCCTCTCCCAGCTCAAAGCAATTGTTCCTCCTCCTGGCACTGCCAGCCCTTGTCCAAAGTCCCTCCCCAGCTCTCCTGCAGCCCCTTCAGCTCCTGCAAGGCTGCTCTGAGGTCTCCCTGGAGCCTCCCAGCAGGCAGAGGTAATCCAGGACACCTCCAGAGAAGTGTTTGCAGTGCTGATGCAGCTCAGGGGGCACTGCTCTGGAGGTGGTGAGGACCACAGCTCCAAACCATCTTGCTGCTGTTGCCCAAAAGCAAGAGAAGCCCCTGGGCTGCAGTGCAAACCGTGGCAGGATCCTTGCTCCTCCTGGCTACAAATCCTCCTCTGGCAGAATCTGGGACACCTACAAAACCTTGGAGGTCCTTCAGGTCTTCTCCCTCCCAGGGTTTCCTTCCCCTCCTCCAAGCACCCAGAGACCCCAGGTCAACATCCTGAGCCCCAGCAGGTTCTGCAGTGCCCAAGGTGGAAGGGGCCCGAAATGGTGGTGGGGGAAGGGAGCAGTGCTTGGATTTCTGTGATCAGAGTAGGTGATGAAAAAGGGGAATTTCCAGTCAATTAAATACAATTAAACTGTGAAACTGAGACTCAGGAGATCATATTGGTGTTGGAGGCCAACCTCTCAACTCCAAGGACTTGTGCAACTGAGAAGAAAGAGCTGCTTGGCCTCCAGCCTGAGGAGTGGACCACAGGCTTCAGGAGTGAGCTAATGCTCTTCTGATACTTTGGCACATAGCAGCCAAACATCTTCTGGTGTCCTCTGAAGCAACCCCAGAGAGGTAAGGACTTCCTGAAGCAGGGAAGAGCTTTTATTGGCAGGCAGTGTGTCAACATCCACAGGACAAAGCCACAACCACTCCCAGCTGCTCTCCTGCTGCAGCAAGAGCACCCCAAACTCCAAACCAGCCTGACCTTCAGTACAGCTCTTTCACTGAGCTCTTCTCAAGCCTCCCAGCTCTGGCCACATCCCTGGAAGCAAAACTCCCCAAAGCTCTGCAGGGCTTACACAGAAGGTGACACTTTGACTCTACTCCAGTGCCTGAAAGGGCTCCATGAGAACTGGGGAGGGAATTTGGACAAGGGCTGGCAGTGCCAGGCCCAGGATGAGGGACAACGGCTTTGAGCCAGGAGAGTGGAGAGGAGGAAGAAATTGTTGGCAGTGAGGGTGGGGAGAGACTGGCACACATCACATTCTGTGATTCTGTGCTCCACAACCTTCCTGGAGGTGTTCAGGGTAGGCTGGCTAAGGCCTTGAGCACCCTGTGCTGGTGAGAGGTGCAAGGTGATGGCAGTGGGTGAGCTTTGGCATCCCTTCCAACCCAGCCTGTCCAGGTCACTCCAGCTTTGTCAGGCAGAGCAGCTGAAGAACCCGACCTCATTTGCCTTGCTGTGGCAAACCACCAGTGGAGAAAGCAGCAGCCACTCAGTTCCACCTCAGTTGGCTCCATCTCTGCCCACTCACTGAGGGGCAGGTTCTGCAGCTCCTGCAATGCTGAACTGCTTCAGCTTTTCACTTCCTTTCCATCTGGGAAAGCTAGCACAGGAACATCAAAGTTGCACCATGGATTATGAGTGACCTTTCACTTCCCCACTTAAACTTGTGTCCAAACAGGGCCTGGCAAAGAGTCTTCTGCCCTGTCAGGTTCTCTCTTATCTCTGCGTGCAGATGCCACTGTTCAGGGTCCTCCACCACCAGAGACTCTTCTGCTACAGCTCCTTCTGAAAGAGAATATGCAGCCTTCACCCCCTTCTGAGCTTCCCCAGGTCTCAGAGGTCACAATTTATCATCTAGAGATCATTTAGGTGGAACTGGTACCATCAACACATCCCTCGTCTCATCTCCAAACCCTAAAGCTTGAAAGACAGCCACAAGCTGCACCTTGGGGCAGATGAACATACTGCTGAATTAAGGATCTTCCACAGAGACAGTGGTGGTTGACAGTTTTGGGGAAGCTCAAGAAGAGCTGCCCCCAGCAGGTCAACACGGCAGAGCTGTAAGAGCTCAGCAACTGTGCAAGGAGCAGAGGATATGCTTCAGAAGTGCAAGGTCTTGCAGCAGGGTCAGGGCAATGCCAAGCACAGATCAAGGCTGGGTAAGCAGTGGCTGCAGAGCAGCCTACAGGAGAAGGTCTTGGGGGGTCAGGTGGTGCCAAAGTGCCCAGGAGCCAGCACTGGTCACTGGCAGCCCAGAGCCAGCTGTGTGCTGGCTGCAGCCAGAGCAGGGAGAGCAGCAGCACAGCGAGGGGATTGTGCCCCTCTGCTCTGCTCTGACCTCACCTGCAGCACTGCCTCCAGCTCTGGGAACCCAGCACAAGGAGGACCTGGAGCTGCTGGACAGGGTCCAGAACACCATCAAGACGCTCAGAGGCTGGAGAAGCTCTGCTGTGGGGACAGGCTGGGAGAGTTGGGGCTGTGCAGCCTGAAGAAGAGAAGGCTCCAGGGAGACCTCAGAGCTGCCTTGAAGTGCCTGAAGGGGCTGCAGGAGAGCTGGGGAGGGACTTTGGACAGGGGTTGGGAGTGCCAGGAGGAGGGACAATGGCTTTGAGTTGGGAGAGGGGAGATGGAGAGGAGGAAGTCATTGTTGGCAGTGAGGGTGGGGAGAGACTGGCACAGGTTGTCCAGGGAGGTGTTTCAGGGCAGGCTGGAGGAGGCCTTGAGCAACCTTGCTATGATGTGATTCTTGGCAACACAGGGCAGCCTCTAGTGAGGCCAGGGAGATGGTTTTCAAAGGAAGGTCAGGTCCAGAAGTGCTGTGCAGAAGGCCCCAAGAGCCAGCCCAGGCAGACAACAGGGCTGAGCCATGGGAAATGCAGAACTCCTCTGCAAGCTCCTGGGGATGTGCGATAGGTCCTAGGACCACTGCTGAGAGATTTGGTGGTGCCTTGTTTGAGGCTTGCTTTATCACCTATCTGACCATGCTTGGAGAGTAGAGCACAGAGCAGACAATATCTAGAGCCTCCTGCCCTCAGCCTCACCACGCTTGTCACCTCTTGACACTCCTTAGCAGCTCCAGCGTGAAAAACCTCACAGCACAGCAGCAAGCAGGTTGGAGGAGCTGTCACTGCTGCTTCATTAAAGCATGCTCAGAGCCTGGCTGGACCTTTCAGGAGATCAGCTGAGAGCCAGTCCTGTGAACTTCTCTGACAACCATGGGAAGCAGCAGCTCTATACCCAGCCCAAGTCCAGGACTGTACCAGCAGAGCAGGTATCAGAGAAGCGTGGAATGGGTTGGTTTGGAAGTGACCTCCAGAGGTTGTCCAGTCCAACCGCCCCTCCACTGGATCAGGTTGTTCACAGCCTTGCCCAGCCTCACCTTGAATGTCTCCAGGGATGAAGCCTCAACCACCTCCCTCGGCAGTCAGTGTTCCAGCAGCCTCCTGGTGCAGGACTTCTTCCTCACATCCAATCTCAATCTACTCTGCTCTCATTTCAAACCACTGCCCCTGGTGCTGTCCCTGCAGACCTTCAGAAGCAATCTCTCTGCAGCCTGCTTGTGGCACCTTCAGGTACCGGAGGTTGCTCTAAGGTCTCCTTGGAGCCTTCTCTTCTCCAGGCTCAGGCTGGGAGAGTTGGGGCTGTGCAGTCTGGAGAAGAGAAGGCTCCAGGGAGACCTTGGAGCAGCCTTACAGTAGCTGAAGGAGCTGCAGGAGGGCTGGGGAGGAACTTTGGATAAGAGCTGGCAGTGCCAGGACTAGGGACAATGGTTTTGAGCTGGGAGAGGGGAGATGGAGAGTGGAGAGAAGGAAGAAATTGTTGGCCATGAGGGTGGGGAAAGACTGGCACAGGCTGCCCAGAGAGGTTGTAGATCACAGATGTCCCTGCAGGCCTTTGGGAACAGTTCCTCAGAAGCCCTCTTGTAGTCCCTTCAGGTACTCGAAGGCTGCTCTGAGGTCTCCCCAGAGCCTGCTCTTCTCCAGGGTACCATCTGGTACCCCCTGCTGAACAGGCAAAACTTAGGAAAGCCCAAAGCTCCCATGGCAGAGTTGTACTGTTGAATCGAAGCCTGGGGACAGCAGTGGCAGATCAAAGTGCGAGGTCATTACAAGCAGAGCGGAAGAGAGGTCACAGTCCCACAGACTTCTGAGTCAGCACTGAACTTCTGACGCATCCCAGGTCTCAGCAGCACACACAGAATGGAAGAGGCAATAAAGGTGATGCTGCCACAGCTGCTGCCAGGCCATGTCAATGCTGCACTCACCAGACAAAGCAGGAAGGCAAAGCAAAGCTGGATGTAAGTACTCTGGGGAACACAGAGCACAGCAGGACACAATCCTGATGACACAGGAGGCTCAGCACAGCAGCTTGGCCTGCAGTGCTTTAGAGCAAGGAACAGACTCAAAGTCAGAGTTGTCAAACTCAGGAGAGGAAAGAACCAAAGAGCACCAAACCAGTTTAAAATCATGGAGTCACAGAATGGAGTGGGGTGGGTAAGGCCTCCAAGAGCATCCAGCCCAACTCCACTATAGGCACCAAACCCTGGCCCCAAGTGCCATGGCCACACAGCTCTGCAACACCTCCAGGCATGGGCACTCCACCACCTACCTTGGCAGCCTGTGCCAGTCCCTTACCACTCCACCAGCCAAGACATTTTTCCTCCTCTCCAACCTAAGCTTCCCCGGCACAATTCCAGGCCAGTTCCTCCTTCTATCACCCAACCCCAGCTGGCTGCAGCCTCCTCTCAGAGAGCTGCAGAGAGCAATGAGGTCTCCCTCAGCCTCCTCTTCTCCACACTAACCACCCCCAGCTCCCTCAGCTGCTCCTCCACAGCCATGTTCTCCAGACCCTTCCCCACCTTTCCTGCCCTCCTCTGGACCTGCTCTAGCCCCTCAATATCCTTCTGGGAGCGAGAGACCCAAAGTTGGACCAAGGATTCGAGCTGTGGCCTCAGGAGTGCCCAGACCAGAGGCAAAATCCCTGCCCTGCTCCTGCTGCCTGCATCATTGCTGATCCAGGCTGAACCCAACATCCTGAGAAGGAAGCAAAACAGGCCAGGACCCTCTCATGCTGCCTTGCCTTCAGGTTTTGACAAGCTGACAGCATTTGGACTTGCTACCTGTACTGCCTTAGGTTTAAGAAGCCTGACAGAGGCATGTTTCTGGGTGCTGTGGACCAGAGCGCCAGACAGGAGTGGAAGTCGCAGGGTCCCAGAGTGCCAGGCTGGAAGGGACCCCAAGGACCACCTGGGCCAAGCTTTCCAGGTGATGGTGGAGCTGAAATGAGCTGGCTCAGCATCCTGCCAAGCTGGGGTTGAAAAGTGCCCAGTGCAGGGCACTCCACTGCTTGCCCTGGGAGCTGATTCCACTGCCTGGTTGTACTCCAGGGGAACATTTCCTTTTGGAGCCCACTGGGAATCTCCCTGCCAGGAAGTGTCCCCAGCACTCCACGGCACTCCTGGTAACCAAGCACCCTCCATCCTGCTGGCAGCCACCCTGAGTGCACTGCTCCAAGCTGGTGAGGTCTGCCCTCAAGGCTCGAGGTCCTCTCAAAGCCAAGCCATCCCAGTTCTGCAGCCCTTCCTCATGTGGTTGCCAGGCTTCTGCTTACCCTCTTGGCCCTTCTCTGCTCCATTTTCTGAGGGCATCACCTCACATCTGAATGACTAAGAAACCAACAGGAGATGGTTCAAAATATACCATACTGGCAGCTAGAGGGGATACTGATGAGGGAGAAAATTTGGGCAGAGAAGCCTGAAGAGTCCAGAAATTCCCCACCTTGACCACTGACTTGTTGCTCATGCTACTAAACACCTATTTTTTATTCCTCAATTTTAACAAGCAAGAAAAAAAATTAGAAAAAAAAATAAAAGCTTGAGGGAAGTGGACTTGGATCTATCAGCAGAGCATGAGAGATATCTTACTGCAGAGAAGGGAACCAAAACACTGTAAGGAATCCATTTCAGCCCATCCACCAAATGAAAGGTGCTGAAATCCAAACCCTCTGCCTTGGAAACACTGAAGAAGTCCCAAGGAGTGCACATCCCTTCTAAGAGAAAAAAAGGGGAAAAAAAGAGAGTACTAAAGGTACAGCACAAGACAGCAGCAAGGTGAAGGAAGGCACTGAGTGATTACTGGAATATGGGGCAAGAGAGGAGGATGACAGTGTGGTTTGCATGAAGGGCTGCAGCCACAATCCAGCAGGGCAGGAGAGGGGATTGTGCCCTTTGGCTCTGCTCAGACCTCACCTCCAATCCTGCCTCCAGCTCTGCTGTCCCCAGCACAAGGAGGACACAGAGCTGCTAGAGTGAGGTCCCAGGAGGCCACAAAGGTGATGCCAGGGCTGGAGCAGCTCTGCTGTGAGCACAGGCTGAGGGAGCTGGGGGTGTGCAGCCTGAAGAGAAGGTTCCAGGGGGACCTCAGAGCTGCCTACCAGTGCCTGAAGGGATCCTGCAGAGAGACTTTTGCTGAGGGTGTCAGGAGCCAGGCCAAGGGGGAATGGTTTGAAGCTGAGGCAGAGCAGGGTTAGAGTGGAGCTGAGGAAGGAGTTCCTCAGTATGAGTTGTGAGACTCTGGGACAGGCTGCCCAGGGAGGTTCTGGATCGCAAAATCACATTCTGTGATTCTGGAATTCTGTGATGCACAACCTCCCTGGAGGTGTTCCAGGCCAGGCTGGACGAGTCCTTGAGCACCCTGTGCTGGTGGGAGGTGTCCCTGCCCATGGCAGGGGGCTGCAATACCTTCAGGTCTCTGAGGTCCCTTCCAAGCTGAGCCATTCTGGGAGTCTGCAGGAGGCTGAACACAAAGCAGAGCAGCCCCTCCAGCTGCCCACAAGCACCCACAGCAGCCCAGCTGAAGGCAGGACTGCACCGGTGGCTATCCAAAGAGCTAACAGAGAGGCAGGGGCAGCACACAAACCACTGCCTGCAAGCATCCTGCAGGAGCTTCCTACAAGTCAGAGTCACAGAATGGTTTCTGTTGGAAGAGACCTTTCAGAACAGAGCCCAGCACCAGCACTGCCAGGGCACCAAAGAACCCTGGCCATCAGCACCACATCTACAAGGCCTCCAAACCCCTCCCAGGATGAAGACTCCACCACTGCCCTGAGCAGCCTGGGCAATCCTCAAGGGGAAGAAATTGTCCCTCATGGCCAATATAAACCTCCCCTGGGGCAACTTCAGGTCATTTCTTCTTGTCCAATCACTTGTTCCTTGGAAGAAGAGCCCAACTCCACCTCATTCCAACCTCGTATCAGGGAGCTGTAGAGAGCAATCAGAGAATTACTGAGGCTGGAATAGACCTCTGGGATCATCCTGCCTAGACTATGATCTAACACCAACCAGACCACATCACCATGTGCTGGACAGCAGGTGCTGAAAGCTTCCAGGCAGTAGAGGGTTTGGATGAACCAGCAGCTCCAGCTACACTTCTCACCTCTGAAAGAGAGCACCCCAGGGAACACCCAAACTATAGAACCATACCTAGAGACGGGAACAAAGAGCAGAGATGGGGACATCAAGCAGTAACATCAGCACCCTAAGGGAAGGGGCAGAGGAGGGGGGCCAGCAGAAGGAAGGAGTTTTTGCTGAGCAGGATTCAGTAGAGAATAAAACCCCATGCAGAAGCAGAGGCTGGATTTAGATCAAAGAACAGATCAATTTTTTGCATTTGCAGAAATACAACAGGGGAAAAAAAAATAAGTCATTTAAGAGCAGTTGAGGCTTTTAAAATAATGCCAGGTTCTGCCAGTGCAAAGCCCTGCAGAAATACCCAGCCAGAGATAGGGGGCCAGGAGGAGACAAACGGCAAGGGACTGGGACTGTGGAGGGCAGAGGCACATCCACTGCTCACAAAGCAGCAGGGAAACAGCAACAGGAATGTTAAACACTGAGAAGCAAAGAGGGAAAGAGCCACAGCAGACAAATGTCTGCAGATCTCCACATGACAGCGACCTGACAGCACTGCTGACTGGACAGAGAACTCTTGAGTAAGACAGAACTGCGCTGAGAAGTGCCATGAGAAAAGCCAACAGCAAGCCAGCAAAACAGATAAGCAGCACTGACAGCACGATAAAGGGCAGGAAAATGAAAAAGCTTAGTGCTAAGTGGGGGGAAAAAAAATAAAAAAAACAAACCCACTTCACTTGAAGACAAGAAATCCTGACACAGAAAGGACTAAAACAAAGGCAGCAGCAGCCCGAGAACAGTGCAGAGACTCCAAGGCTGAATGCATTTAGAAGGGGGGAGGGGAAGAGCCGCTCCTGCGTCTGTGCTTCCCCATGGAGCAAAGTCCCACTGCGTGAGAAAGGTTGAGGAACCCAGGCTGGGCACCAAAGTGAACTCTTGGCTCAGGGCAGACACCAAGGGACTCAGCATAAGGTTCTGCAATAGCAAAACAGAAAATGAAAGCCCAGTTACTGCAGAAACACCAGAGGCACAGAATGGTTTAGGGTGGAAGGGACCTCAAAGATCATCTAGAGCTGCATTAAGGTTGACCAGATGAGACTGCACAGCAAAGACAGACCTCAGGGTGCTGGGTGACAGCAGCTGAAGAGGAGCCCAAGGTATGTCCAGCTGGGCGAGGGTACCAGCAGCCTGGCCTGGATCAGCAATGGTGTGGGCAGCAGGAGTGAGGCAGGGATTGTGCCCCTGGACTGGGCATTGCTGAGGCCACAACTTGAATCCTCAGTCCAGCTTTGGGCCCTCACTCTCAGAAGAACATTGAAGGGCTAGAGCAGGTCCAGAGAAGGGCAAGAAAGGTGGGGAAGGGTCTTGGAGGAGAGGGCTGGGGAGGAGCAGCTGAAGGAGCTGGGGGTGCTCTGTATGGAGAAGAGGAGGGTGAGGGAGACCTCACTGCTCTCTGCAGCCAGCTGGAGTTGGGCTCTGCTCCCTAAGATCAGGTGATGGAAGGAGAGGAACTGGCCTGGAATTGTGCCAGGGGAGGCTTAGGTTGGAGAAGAGGAAAAATGTCTTTGCTGGTGGAGTGGTCAGGGATTGGCACAGGCTGCCCAGGGAGGTGGTGGAGTGCCCATGCCTGGAGGCGTCACAGAACTGCGTGGCCATGGTAGGGTTGGGTTGCTGCTGGACTCGAAAGGCTCCAACACAACCCATTCTGCGATTCTGCACAGCTGCACAGCAGAGAATAAGGATCAGCAGTGTTTAATTAAAAACCTCCAGTGTACAATCCAGAAAGGGGAGCTACAAACAGTGCTCAGGACAGAACCAAAGGGCTTCAAAGCAAACTCCATGCTCCATGAGCAGTGAAGAGCTCAGTGCAAGTACTGAGCCAGGAGACCACAGCAGATCCATAGTGTGACCATGCCAGGGGGAAAGGTGATGCTGCCGAATCTATTGCCCAGGCAGGCAAGACCTAGGTTGATAACTGCTCTCAACAGCTCACTCCACATCTCCAGGTTTGCTCTGTAAAACACAAAACTTCCTCTGCAGAAATGGTTTTATATTGAGAGTGGTGAACATCTCCCAGAATTCTGAGTTTTTACATCAATGTCTAAACATCCTAGGGTTCAACAAAACTCTTCTGAGCGTTCCTTAGCTTCCAAGAGGTCCCAGAGCACCACATCCTTTGTCCCCTGCCCACCAAAGCCGGACTAGCACCGAACCGCTGTAGGAAAGCCCTTGTTTTGCAAGTCATACAGGTGCCAGGCGGAGCCCCAGGCACCGGGGCCGCGCCGCTCAAAAGCCCTAACCCCTCACCGGCCCGAAAACCCCCGGCCCCGGGGTGCTCCAGCCCAGCAAACCCTCAGTTCCGTCAAATCTGGCCACTTCCTTCTAGGAGCTCCTGACTTCCACACTCCAAGTCAGCTTCTGCCAGCTACGGGCCTCGCTGCCCAGCACCGGGAGCGCCCAGCGCGCCAACAGCCCGACGGGCACCGGGCAAGCGGGGCTGGCCCACGCCCACACGCCTGTTCGCGCTTGTTCCCCCTCCACCCGCCCCGGCGCAGCAGGGCGACCCCCCGGGAGCCAAGGCATCCCCTGCAGAGGGAACGGCGGCGGCAGGAGCGCGGACCGCTGCCTCAGGCCCCTCTCCTCGGCGGCCTCCCGACCCTGTCCCGGCAGCATCAGCACATCTCCAACAGAAGCTGATAGTGGGGCTGGGACGAACACCACGCTCTTCCCTCCTCAACCCAAGGCCGGGCCCGACGCACTGGGTCTGCCGCCACCACCGGAACCCAACCTGTTCCTGCCCCTTCCCCTCAGCACCAGCCCGCTGCGCGCCCCCCGGCACCGGCCCAGCCTGCCCCACCGCCACTGCTGCCCCAGGGCAGTACGTGCCGTGCCGTGCCGTGCCTCGCCTCACCTCTGCTGTCGCGGGAACCCGCAGAGCCGCTGCGAGGCCCGCGCCCCGTTCCAGACCCGGCCCAGTGGCTCCGCTCCTTTGTGCCGCGGCGGCGTTCGGCGGAAAGATGGAGGCGCCGACGGGCCCGCCCCGCCGCGCCTGGCCGCGCCCCCCGCCGTCTCCCAGGCGACCCCGCCCCGCCCCCGGGCTCCACCCCGGCATAGGAGGTTTGCCCAATGAAAGCGCAATCTCTATCTGACGTTGTCCGTCAGTCAAAGCTCTCGTCTTCTGTAAAAGCAGCGAGGATTGGCTACTTTAGGGGTGGGGTTGTCTAAGGAAGAGGTCATTCGGTTGGTTTTTAAGGGCGGAAGGGGCTGGGCGAGCGGCAGCTGTGAGCGGGGATCAATGGCGGCGCGCTGGTCTGGACTGTGCCTCTGGTTGTAGCGGGCCGGCGGCCGCGGTATGTGCTAGCGGCAGGCCTAGCTCCGGTCCTGCCGGAGGCTACGTCAGGGACCAGGGGCTTTGTGAACGCGGCGGGGAAAGTGCTTGCGGTTGGCCTGCGAGGGCATTCGGGACCAGGGAGGGAAAGGGCCGGGCCGGACCGGGCCCTGCGAACGCGACGAGCCGGGCCTCGGGTGGAGGCCGCTCCTGGAGCGAGCAGGTGACGGGAAGGTCGAGATAGGAGGCCGCGGTGAGGGCTCGGCGGCGCTGGCGAGGAACAGACCCCGGTCCTGCAAGACCAGGCCTGCGCCCGGGAGGCTCAGCCGTTCCCAGCGTACTCGGGCACGGGTAGAACTGGTGCTAGATCGCGGGAACTGGCCTCTGGCTGAGTACACCGCAACGGGGAGCGGCTCTTCACCGCCTGCTTGAGGCTGCCTTAAAGCGCTGTGCCACAAGCCGGCTTTCATGCGCTGCGGAGGTGCTGCAGAGCTGGCCGAGGTTGTCGCAGCGATGGATAGAGCGGAACCGTTAGTTAGTGCTGGGCTGGGGGTGTTGGAAGATGCACGTGGGTTCCCATGACACTGTCTCCGCGCCAGATCTGCTACGGATCTACTGCAGCCTGGTGAATGACAAGGGCTGTGAAATTTACTTGATCCTGGGACTGTCGCCATCTGGTAATATAAGGGTGCAGTTTACAACTGTGACTTAAACCACTGCGTCACTCTAATACTCACCAGAAAAAAGCTATGGAAAGCAGTTGCCAAACATAAGTGCTTTGTTTGGTCTGAAAGATTTTGTATGTGTTTTAGATGGAGAAGTGCAACGAATAGAGCAAGATTAGCAAACCTGCTGAGAGCAAGTGAACTTTACGGGGATGCTGCTTCATTATGAGTTTTGTCCCCCAATCCCATCTTTGTGCTCCAGGATGTTGTTGGCAGTAAATTGGTATTTGCTGAAATATGTTTGCTTAGACCCCAGCTTCCACAGTTCTACTGAAAGTCAGAATCATTTTGGTTGCAAAAAACTTTTCAGCTCACTGAGTCCAACCATTCTCTAACTCTGCCAAGCCGTGGCCCTCAGCACCACCTCTGCCTCTTTGAAACACCTCCAGGGATGGGGATTCAACCCCTCTCCTTGAGGAGCCTCTTCTAGTGTTTGGGAACCCTTTTAAACCTTAGTCCTGGTATCTTAAAATACATACAGTCTGAGTGAAGTGGCTGATCCAGAAGGCAGATGGTTTGCTGTTGAAGACTTTAGTCCACGCTGCCCCTGCAGAGTCCCTCTCTGTCAGTCTGGGTTTGTGAGTTTCTGTCACTGATGTGTTGGAACTTCGAGTTCCCTCTTTAAGTGGACTAAAACTCTCTAAGGCTGAGATGGCACAAGTGAAGGAGCAGCTTTATCTTGTCTATACAGCACTTGGGCAAGGCTGGCCTTGTGATTAGGACTCATGTTAAGGAGTGACATCACATTTTATCTCCTCTATTAAATTTCCAGCTTGAAGCACCTTCAGAAATTGTCCTCAATGGACATTCATAGAGTCAGAGAATTCTTTTGGTTGGAGAAGGTCTCTGAGATCACTGGGTCCCACTGTCAGCACCACCATGGGTTGTGGAAAGTGGGCTTGGTTTAGGGTGTTTGTTAGCTAGGAAAATGGAAAGGAAATCACCAGCCCTTGGGCTGTCATTCTTTCTCCCTGTTCTTAAGAGGATCCATGATTCTTATGTTTTTCAAATTCCTACCTTAAGAATGCATCCTCCTGTCCACTCCAGTGCTCTAACCTGGATTTCTGTTGAGAACTTACGTTGCCATGTCTCTTACAAACAAGAACTCAGGGAAAAGTATCACTTCTGGTAAGAATTTAAAGGCTTTGTTTCCTGCAGGAGAGGCTCCTTGTAGTGTGAAGGAAGGGTGCTGAATTATCTCTGTACAACAAAGCTGCTGAGGGGCCTGGAACATCTCTTGTGAGGAAAGGCTGAGAGAAGTGGGGTTCTTTAGCCTGCAGAAGAGCAGCCTGAGGGGGGATCTCATCAGTGCTGATCAATACTTACAGGGTGGGTGTCAGAAAGGTGGCACCAGTGCTGCCCAGTGACAGGACTAGGTGTAATCGGTACAAACTGGCACATGGGAAGCTCCCACTAAATATGAGGAGGAGCTTCTTTACTTTTAGGGTGGCAGAGCACTGGAACAGGCTGCTCAGAGAGGTGGTGGAGGCTCCATCTCTTGAGACATTCCAAACCTGCCTGGATGTGTCCTGTGTGACCTTCCTTAGTTGGCCCTGCCTTGGCAGGGGCATTGGACTGGATAATCGCCAGAGTTCTTTTCCAACCCTTTCCTTCTGTCATACCAAGCACTGAAACCAGGCAAGCTTCCTTGAGCTGTCACAGGATGGGGCAGCCACAGTCTCCCTGGGCAACCTGTGTCAGTCTCTCCCCACCCTCACTGCCAACAATTTCTTCCTCATCTCCACTCTCACTCTCCCCTCTCCCAGGTCAAAGCCATTGTCCCTCCTCCTGGCACTGCCAGCCCTTGTCCAGAGTTACTCTCCTGCAGCCCCTTCAGGCACTGCAAGGCTACTCTGAGGTCTGCCTGGAGCCTTCTCTTCTCCAGACTGCATGGGGCTGTGCAGCAGCTCTCCCAGCCTGTTCCTGTAGGGGAGGTTCTCCAGCCTCCTCTGGACCCTCTCAGACAGTTCCATGTCCCTGTACTGGGGGCCTCAGAACTGTGTGGAAACATCTCCTGTACTGCCAAGAGCGATTGGGCCCCTAATGTCCTTTCCCATGTGTTTTCAGGCCAGACTGTTGCACAATGGATGGAGGAGATGGCACTGCTGACCTGGTCATTAACAAGAGGTTTGTGTCCGAGGCGGAGCTAGAGGAACGGCGAAAGAGGAGGCAGGAGGAATGGGAAAAGGTCCGGAAACCTGAGGATCCAGAAGGTATGGCATAGACTCTGATAGCTATGGGAGAGAGACCAGACAGGATTTCACTGCTGTGGGGGCTAAAAAAAAAAGAATAACTAAAATGTAGCAGCCTGTGTTCTGCCAGCTGGAAGGTGTTTGCATGGAGGAACCAACCAGCGCTGGTGGTTTTCTGTTTGTGGTGTCCTCGCTCATTGGCCACTTGGTTCCTTGCAGAATGCCCAGAGGAGGCCTATGACCCACGCTCCTTGTATGAAAGGCTTCAGGAGCAGAGAGAAAAGAAGCAGCAGGAGTTTGAGGAGCAGTTTAAATTCAGTAAGCACCCCACAAGGTCCTGTTTTGAACCTACCCCCACCAAATTGTGTGCCAGTGGTGTGCAGCAGCTGGCCAAGAGGCACAGCTCTGCGTCTTGGTTGCCCCTCTGAGAGACACAACAGAGGGCTTGGAGCAACAGCATTGGGATTTCATACAGTCATAGAATGGCTCAGGATGGAAGGGACCTCACCTCACTCACCTCACACATCACCTACTTCAACCCCCTGCCAGGCGCAGGGGTACCTCTCAACTAGATTTGGTTGCCCCAGACCACATCCAACCTGGTCTTGAAGACCACCAGGGAGGGGACATCCACGACCTCCCTGGCCAACCTGTGCCAATCTTCCCACCCTCACTGCCAACAATTTTGTCCTCATCTCCACTCTCAGCCTCCCCTCTCCCAGCTCAAAACCATTGCCATAGGTGAGGTGTGGACACTTACCTGCATTGATGTGGGGCACTTTTCTAAGAGTGCCAGTGCAGCTCAAAAACAAAGTAACAGGTCCCAGTACAGGGCCCTGGTGGGGGCACACCTTGAACACTGCGTTCAGTTCTCAGTGTCACGGTGTAAGAAAGACATAGAGGGACTGAAGAGTGTTCAGAGAAGAGCAACAATGCTAATGAAGGGTTTGAAGGGTGTGGGATACAAGATGCAGCTGAAGGAGCTGGGGGGCGTTCAGCCTGCAGAAGAGGAGGCTGAGGGAGATCTCATTGCTCTCTACAGCTCCCTGAGAGGAGGCTTCAGCCAGCTGGGGTTTGGATCTGCTCCCTAGGCTCAAGTGATAGAAGGAGAGGAAGTGGCCTAGAATTGTGCCAGGGGAGGCTTAGATTGGAGAAGAGGAAAAATGTCTTTGCTGGTGGAGTGGTCAGGGATTGGCACAGGCTGCCCAGGGAGTTGGTGGAGTGCCCATGCCTGGAGGTGTTCCAGAACTGTGTGGCCATGGCACTTGGGGCCAGGGTTTGGTGCCCATGGTGGGATTGCATTGCTGCTGGACTAGATGCTCTCAGAGAGCTTTTCCAACCTTGTGATTTGATGATTCCATGACAGTAGATGGCTACTTCAAAGTGGTTTTGGCCTCTCTGTGCACTCTTGTGCCCCCCTCAGAGAACATGGTGAGGGGCCTGGATGAGGACGAGACACATTTCCTCGACGAGGTCTCCCGGCAGCAAGAGCTCCTGGAAAAGCAGCGAAGAGAAGAAGAGCTGAAGGAGCTGAATGAGTACAGAATATCCTTTGCACTGAAGGGGGTGAAGCAGAGACCTTGGGCTGCACTTCAGTCCTGCCATTGGCAGCTTGCTGGTGCAGCTGCTCTCCAGGAGGGCAGCACCAGCAAGGGAGCGTTGGATATTGTTGGGCCTTGGCTCTCCCAATGCCGCTTTGGATATTCCTCCCTGCCTTGACCTCCACATGCCTGTGGGTCTTTTCTTTCCTCCTCCCCTCTCCTCATTATTGGGGGTGGGGTGGGGGGTGGGGGGGTGTTGTTTTCTTTCCATTAAGGTATGAAATGCCACAGCTGACGAGAAAGAACCCAAAGGAAAGCAGCTCCTGACTTCCAGTCCTTGACTTGTCAGGGATTCAGAGAAAGGATTTGGGTTGGAAGGGACCTTACACCTCCCACCATCACAGAGTGCTCAGGGCCTCATCCAGCCTGGCATTGAACACCTCCAGGAAGGTTGTGGATCAGACAATTACAGAATGTGATTGCAAATCGCATTCTGTGATCCACAACCTCGCTGGGCAACCTGTGCCAGTCTCTCACCACCATCACTGCCAACAATTTCCTTTTCATTTCCACTCTCCATCTCCCCTCTCCCAGCTCAAAGCTATTGTCTCTCATCCTGGCACTGCCAGCCCTTGTCCAAAATCCCTCCTCAGCTCTCCTGGAGCCCCTTCAGCTCCTGGAAGGCTGCTCCAAGGTGTCCCTGGAACTGTCTCTAGAAGACAGCACAGGATGCTTGTCTCTCATGGAGTGGAGGTTGGAATGCTTTGAGGATTTCTGTGCTGAGCTAGAACTTGAGATTCTGAGTTTTCCTGAGTCTCTGTAGAACCTGATGGGCTTTTTGCCTTCTGGTGAGAACCATTGTTTGTAAATCACTGGAGAACAAAGCAAAAGTGTTTGGGGGCTCTTTAGTGTAAATGAAAGTGTTTGTGGACAGAAGGAGGTGACCAAAACCAGACAGCAAATGAAGCTGAGTAGTGCCAATGCCAGCAAGGTCTGCACTGCCTTATACTGGTTAATGATTCTCAGCTTAGATAGCAGCTCCCTTACCTGAAAGACTGCTTTGCATGGGAAGGGACCTTAAGGTCACCCACTCCACCCCACCCCCCGCCCTGCACTCAGCAGGGACCTCTGCAGCCAGAACGGGTTGCTCACAGCCACACCAACCTCACCTGCAGTGGTGCCAGCCATGGGGCAGTTCCCAACTCTCTGGGCAGCCTGGGCCAGGCTCTCCCCACCCTCAGTGCCAAACATTTCTCCCTTCTCTCCACTCTCAATCTCCCTCTTGCAGTTCAAACCATGGCCTACCACAACAGGACCTGCTCCAAAGTCTCTTCCCCAACTTTCTGTGAGGCCCTTTTAGCACTGCAAGGCCACCAGAAGCTCTCTCTGGAGCCTTTTCTTCAGGCTTGAGCAATCCCAACTCTCCCAGCCTGCAATGCCAGCGTTTTGTTGAAGAAGAAAGGCAACACTAGATTATTATTCTGTTTGCTCCAGGACTAGGCTGGAGCTGTAGCTGCAATGTCCTTTTGCCTTGCTGCAGCTGATGCTAGGCTGCTCGTGGGCTATATTTAGTGGCTCTGGCTGCTGCAGGGCTGTGGTGTGGCAGCAGCTGACTGCTCCAGTTAGGTCACATACGTTTGGGGTGAGCCATACCAGCCCAGAGGGACTCTGATGTGGGCTTGAATTAGCCTCACAACACAATGATGATGCCTGAATCTCCTCAGCAGGGCTGTTGAGGACACACAGAGGCCATCTGACTGCTTTGAGCTCTTGGTAACACGACAGAATAGGTTGGATTGGAAGGGACCTTAAAGCTCAGCCAGTGCCAACCTCCCTGCCATGGGCAGGGACACCTCCCACCAGCACAGGATGCTCAAGGCCTCATCCAGCCTGGCCTGGAACATCTCTCTGGGCAACTCGTGCCACTCTCTCCCCACTCTCACTGCCAACAATTTCTCCCTCATCTTCAGTCTCAACCTTGTTATTTGGCTCTGCATCTGGAGTCTGACTGTAAATTAAACTGCAGAACTCACAGGGTGGAGGGGAGGTAGGATGATTTTTAGTCCCTTAGGGAGGAGCTTTGTCCATTCCTTTTCCTTTGTAGTTACTCTTATTTATTTTCTTTTTTTTTTTTTTTACATAGCCTCAGCTTGCAGCTTGTAAAAGGATCCATCTGTTTGAAATTTTTTTGGGGGGTATTCTTTTAAAATGCAAAAAGGTAGGTTTGCATCTGCAGCTTGGTGCTAATGGTTCACAGAATCACAGAATGTTAGGGGGTAAGAGGGACCTCAAAAGATCGTCAAATTCAATCCTCCTGGCCAGAGCAGGGACTAGGAAAGCTGCACCTGTGTCAGGTCAATCCTTGATGTCAGTCGAGGCTTGGGGTTGATGAGATTGAGAGCAGCCCTACAGAGAAGGACTCAAGGGTGCTGGTGAGGGAGAAGCTGGGCAGGAGCCAGCAATGGGCACTGGCAGCCCAGAAGGCCAAGGGCAGCCTGGGCTGCATCCAAAGCAGCATGGGCAGAGATGGAGAGAGGGGATCTTGCCCCTCTGCTCTGGGGAGACCTCACCTGCTGGGCTGGTGCCAGCTGTGGGACCCTCAACACAGGAAGGACCTGGAGCTGCTGGGAGAGGGTCCAAAGGAGGACACAGAGATGCTCAGAGGGTGGAGAAGCTCTGATGTGGGGCCAGGCTGGGAGAGTTGGGGCTGTGCAGCCTGGAGTAAGAGTAGGCTTCAGGGAGACCTGGTGGCGTTTCAGTGCTGAAAGGGGCTCTAAGAAAGCTGAGGACAGAGTTTTGAGCAGGGCCTGTTGTGACAGGGCAAAGGGGGATGATTTGAGCTGAAAGAGGGAGTTTGAGAGTGGAGAGAAGGGAGAAATGTTTGAGGACATCAGGATGCCATCGAGTTTGATCTTGAATGTCTCCTGGAATGGGGCTTCAAGATCATCCCTGGGCAGCCTGTGCCAGTCTTTCCCCACCCTCACTGCCAACAATTTCTTTCTCCTCTCCACTCTCCATCTCCCCTCTCCCAGCTCAAAACCATTGTCCCTAGTCCTGGCACTGCCAGCTCTTGTTCAAAGTTCCTCCCCAGCCCTCCTGCAGCTCCTTCAGCTACTGCAGGGCTGCTCCAAGGTCTCCCTGGAGCCTTCTCCAGGCTGCACAGCCCCAACTCTCCCAGCCTGGCCCTGGAGACATTCAAGGTGAGGCTGGGCAAGGCCGCAAACAACCTGATCCAGTGGAGGGGTGGTTGGACTGGATGACCTCAGCAGGGGGTACCAGATGGTACCCTGGAGAAGAGCAGGCTCTGGGGAGACCTCAGAGCAGCCTTCGAGTACCTGAAGGGACTACAAGAGGGCTTCTGAGGAACTGTTCCCAAAGGCCTGCAGGGACATCTGTGATCTACAACCTCCCTGGGCAACCTGTGCCAGTCTCTCCCCACCCTTAGTGCCAACAATTTCTTCCTCCTCTCCACTCTCCATCTCCCCTCTCTCAGCTCAGAACCTTTGTCCTGGCACTGCCAGCTCTTGTCCAAAGTCCCTCCCGAGCACTCCTGAAGCCCTTTCATCTCCTGCCATGCAGCTCTGAGGTCTTCCTGGAGCCTTCTCCAGATTGCACAGCCCCGACTCTCCCAGCCTGTCCCCATAGAAGAGCTGTTCCTGCCCTTTTGTTTCAGAGCATGATGAAGTACCAAGGGTCGTAGTGGAAAGTGGACACCGCAAGATGGGGAAGCCTGTGCTGGAACTTCAAAGCCTGTTCAGCAGGACCAGCTTTCAGATTGCTCCTCATGGCCACAGGATGGCGCTGCTGAGCCTCCTGACGGCCAGAAGCAGCTTTTGGCTGGGAGGACTCAGCTGAGGCAGGAAGCAGCCTGGCTTACTGCTCTGCACTGAGGAGACCAGAGGGGAGAATGACAGTGGAGAGGATGAAGAAATTGTTGGCAATGAGGATGGGGAGAGATTGGCACAGGTTGCCCAGGGAGTTTGTGGAGCACATTCTGTGCTCCACAACCTCTGTGGAGGTGTTCAATGCCAGGCTGGATGAGGCCTTGAGCATCCTATTCTGGTGGGAGGTGTCCCTGCCCATGTCAAGGGCTTGGCACTGGCTGAACTTTGAGGTCCCTTCCAACCCAACCCATTCTGTGAATGACAGAAGGAATGGGATTAAGCCTTTGGAGTTTGAAATGTTAGGAAGCTTGGAGCTGTCCCTTCAGAGGAAGGTGTGAGAGGTTTGGATGAGCTGATGTGTGGTGGAGAAAAACCCCTCTTGACTTCAGCCGTCCTGCCCAGCAGGGTGAAACTTCACTGCCCAGGATTTGTCTGCAGGGACTAGGACACTGTGAATCTCCAGCTGATCAGGGGAGCTGTACCCAGAGGAGAAGCTGGTAGGAAGTTGAGCTTAGGGTCAGAAAGAAACAGGCTTCAAAATGAGACTGTTTTGGCTTTGCTGTCTGCACCTGAAATGTTTTGCAGATGCTATTGAGACTCCAGAAGCACAGAATGGCTCAGGTTGGAAAGGACCTCAGGGAGCAGTTGCTGCAACCCCCTGCCACAGGCAGGGACACCTCCCACTGGCACAGGTTGCTCAAGGCCTCATTCAGCCTGGCTGAAACACCTCCAGGGAGGTTGTGGATCACAGAATCAGAGAATGTGATCGCAGATCTCGCTGGGCAACCTGTGTCAGTCTCTCCCCACCCTCTCTGCCAACAATCACAGATGTGATTCTGTGATCCACAGCCTACATGGGCAGCTTGTGCCATTGTCTCACCACCTTTATGCTGCACAGCTCCTTTCTTAGCTCCAGTCTAACTGCTTCAAACCATTCCCCCTTGGCCTGTCTCTAGGCACCCTCAGCAAAGTCTCTTTGCAGTCTTCCTGCAGGATCCCTAGGTACTGGAAGGCAACTCTGAGGTCTCCCCCAAAACCCAGGGCAAGCAGTGGAGTGCCCTGCACTGGGCACTTTCCAGACCCAGCTTGCCAGGGTGCTGAGCCAGCTCATTTCAACTCCGTCACCTGTGAGATTAGCCCAGGTGGTCTTTGGGGCACTCTGGGATTCATTAGCACCTTGTTAACAATCAGGAGCTTATATAGCCCTCACTTAGAGCTGGGCATTAGCTGTTGGGACAGGATGAGATCCTGCCACAGATGAAGACCTCTTTAGTGAGTGCCTTGCTAATACACCAAGCTCCTTATCCTGTCTGAGAATCTGCTTAAGCTTCTCCACCTCATTTCAGGTTTCAGCTGCCTCCCACCCTGCTAGCACTGGTGTAAGCTGCTTAGTTCTCCTGTGCAGTCACAGTCTTCTGGAGTCAATCCTGGATCACATGCATCTCTGATCTGTCACCTGCCTCTTAGGCTTGCTTTTCAAACCGGTAGTAGCTGCATTGTGCCCCCAAAAGAGAGGGGAGCTGGACCTTAGAGAGGGGTGAGAGGTCTGCTGGGTTCAGCAAGATGAGGGTTTGAGGAGTGGAAATCACAGAATCACAGCATGGTAGGGGTTAGAAGAGATGTCCAGAGGTCATTAAGCAGACCAGGGACACACAGGAACGCATCCAGGTGGGGCTTGAAAGTCTCCAGAGAAGGGGACTCCACAGCCTCTCTGGGCAGCCTGCTCCAGGCCTCCTCCAGCACTCTCACACCAAACAAGTTTCTACTCTGATGTCTGCCTGAAGCTTTCTCTTCTCCAGGCTGCACAGCCCCAACTCTCAGCCTGGCCCCACAGCAGAGCTTCTCCAGCCTCTGAGCATCTTGGTGGCCTCTGGACCCTCTCCAGCAGCTCAAGTCCTCCTTGTGCTGGGTTCCCAGAGCTGGAGGCAATGCTGCAGGTGAGGTCTGAGCAGAGCAGAGGGGCACAATCCCCTCGCTGTGCTGCTGCTCTCCCTGCTCTGGCTGCAGCCAGCACACAGCTGGCTCTGGGCTGCCAGTGACCAGTGCTGGCTCCTGGGCACTTTGGCACCACCTGACCCCTCCAAGGCCTTTTCCTGCAGGCTGCTCTGCTGCCACTGCTCACCCAGCCTGGCTCTGTGCTTGGCATTGCCCCAGAGCTGGAGGCTGTGCTGCAGGTGAGGTCTCAGCATAGCAGAGCAGAGGACAGTCACCTCCTTGGTCCCTCTTTACAGGTGCTGCTGATATTGCTGTCACCTCCAGAAGATCCTGAAGCCCAGGGTGAAGTCTCTGTTGCCTGGGCCCAAGGTGGCTGCTCAGAAGTTGGTTGTGCTGGGATGTGTGAATGAGCTTGGGTCACTCCTATCAGCCAGAGCTGGCCAAGCCCATCAGAGAGGAGGTGTCTGTGCTCTGCATCCCTTCCCTCCTGCTCCTTAACCCTTCATTCACAGCACTCTCACCAAAGTGGGAGTCAGCATGGACCCAAAGAAGGAAACTGAGAAGAAACTGCCTGTGAAGGCAGTGGAAAACAAGAACAAATTCTCTCAGGCAAAGCTGTTGGCAGGAGCTGTGAAGCACAGAAGGTTGGTTTCACACCTCTATAAATGCAGGAGGAGCGGAACCCTGCAGAGCAGTGTGAAGGAGGCAGGCCAGGAGTGCCTGCAGGCTGGCAGCTGGCAGCCCTGCCCTGCAGGAAGGAGGAGGGGGAGAGACAGGAGAAAAGCCCAACCGTGGTTTTGCTGCCTCTCAGGAACTGGGGGGGAACCACACGAGGAGGCAACTGTGTGGAAAGCAAGTGGGCAGGCTCTGCAGGCGAGGCTGCCAGGCTTGGGCAAGCCTGCCTGGGCATCCAGAGGAAATCTGTTTGGCATCTCTATTTGTGGTGCTTGGTGGCACCTCACTTGTGTGCTTTCATTCAGGCTTGCAGCCTGTCAGCTGATTTGGGCTGTGGCTGAGGCGGGTTTGGGCTGCTGCAGGGGCAGCGGGAGGTGAGGAGAGAAGAAGCTTCCTGTGCAGTGTATGCGTGGGAACAGTTGGGCTGGGATGGACCTTGGGGAGCAGCTGCTGCAACCTCCTGCCATGGGGGTGGGACACCTCCCACCAGCACAGGGTGCTCAAGGACTCATCCAGCCTGGCCTTCAACACCACAAGGGAGGTTGTGGATCACAGAATGCGATTCTGGGATTCTGATCCACAACATCCCAGGGCAACCTGTGCCAGACTCTCAACTCCCTCCTACTGAAGAACTCCTTCTTCAGCTCCACTCTAACCCTGCTCTGCCTCAGCTCCAAACCATTCTCATTGGTCTGTCTCTAGACACCCTCAGCAAAAATCTCTCTGCAGTCTTCCTGCGGGATCCCTTCAGGCACTGGCAGGCAGCTCTGAGGTCCCCCTGGAGCCTTCTCCTCTCCAGGCTGCACACCCCCAGCTCCCTCAGCCTGTGCTCACAGCAGAGCTGCTCCAGCCCTGGGAACATCTTTGTGGCCTCCTGGGGCCTCACTCCAGCAGCTCTGTGTCCTCCTTATGCTGGGGATACCAGAACTGAAGTCTCTTCAGGGTGAACAGCCTCAGCTCCTTCAGCCTGGACAAATTTCCCGTGCTCCTTGCACTGAGAGAGCAGCAACCTTACCATTCCAGAGGGATGGTGTCTCGGTTTGGGAGCTATGTGATGATTTGGCCTAGGCCTGGAAACACATCTGGTGGTGTGCTAGAGGTTATAGAACCACGGAGGCATGGAAGGATTTGGGTTGGAAGGGACCTCCAGAGGTCGTCCAGTCACAGACAGCAGGGACATCCTTCACTAGAGCAGGTTGCTCACGGTCTTGTCCAGCCTCACCTTGACTGTCTCCAGGGATGAGGCCCAAGCCACCTTCCTGGGCAACCTGTTGCAGTGTTCCAGCAGCCTCCTGGTGCAGAACTTGTTCCTCACATCCACTCTCAATCTGCTCTGCTCTCATTTCAAACCACTGCCCCATGCCCTGTCCCTGCAGGCCTTTGGGAACAGTCTCTCTGCAGCCTGCTTGTAGCCCCTTCAGATACTGGAAGGCCACAGGAACCTTCTCTTCTGCAGGGTACCCAGGGAACCACCAGGTACTCTTTAGGCACTGGCAGGCCTTTGGGAGCAGCCTTACTGCCCACAGATGAGTTGTCTCACAGTCAAGGTGATTCCTGACAGGCTAGAATTCAGGCTGTGGTTCCCAGTGAGCTCCCAGTGTCTGCAGCCTGACCTTGGCCTTTTCCCCACCTCCTGTGAAAGCCTTGAGCTTGATAGAAAGCGACCAGCAGTGGGGTTTGGGTTTTATTTTTTGACTTGTAGCTACTAGTCTTTAAGGCAGCAGGATGTGAGGAAAGAGCTGGCATGTGCTTAATGGCAGATCTAAATTCTGCAGATGGCATCTGTTGGAAGAGAGCAGCTCAACTGGCACGGTGGTGCCATCACAGCCTCACTTTGCACTCTGCTATTTTTGCCATCTCCTCTTCTGGTGCAGAGTGGCCAAAGTGTCTGCGGTGAGCTCCACAGTTGCTCCCCTGAGCCTTGGACTTCCCTCTAAAGCAGGCAGCACAGATCCACTCTACCGGTGCAAGGGAAAGCTTCCATCTGCACTGCCTGCTCTGGCAGGGGGAGGAAAGAGTTAACGCATGGCAATGCTCACACTCAGTCACTCAGCGCAGCTGAAGCTGGGAGGCTTTGTTTATGTGGATGGCTTAGGACTGGGAACATGCGAGATGGGCAAAAAGAAACTGAGTAGTGCCAAGAGGGAGCTAGAACCAGAAGAGCAAAGCTCAGAAATCCAAGCACTGCTCCCTTCCCCCACCACCATTTTGGGCCCCTTCCACCTTGGGCACTGCAGAACCTGCTGGGGCTCAGGATGTTGACCTGGGGTCTCTGGGTGCTTGGAGGAGGGGAAGGAAACCCTGGGAGGGAGAAGACCTGAAGGACCTCCAGGGTTTTGTAGGTGTCCCAGATTCTGCCAGAGGAGAATTTGTAGCCAGGAGGAGCAAGGATCCTGCCTGCAGTTTGCACTGCAGCCCAGGGGCTTCTCTTGCTTTTGGGCAGCAGCAGCAAGATGGTTTGGAGCTGTGGTCCTCACCACCTCCAGAGCAGTGCCCCCTGAGCTGCAGCAGCACTGCAAACACTTCTCTGGAGGTGTCCTGGATTACCTCTGCCTGCTGGGAGGCTCCAGGGAGACCTCAGAGCAGCCTTGGAGGAGCTGAAGGAGGCTGCAGGAGAGCTGGGGAGGGACTTTGGACAAGGGCTGGCAGTGCCAGGTTTGAGCTTGGAGAAGGGAGAGTGGAGAGGAGGAAGAAATTGTTGGCAGTGAGGGTGGGGAGAGAGTGGCACAGGTTGCCCAGGGAGGTGTTCAGGACCAGGCTGGATGAGGTCTTGAGCAGCCTGTGCTGGTGGGAGGTGTCCCTGCTCATGGCAGGGAGGTTGGCACTGATTGATCTGTGAGGTCCCTTCCAGCTCAACCATTTCCATGCTGCACCAGCTGGTGTGGTGCTCAGCCCCAGGTACAATCCTGTGGCCGTGTGGGCTGCCTGAAATTCCTGCAGTCTTTCCTGAGTTCCCCTGAGGTGCTTCCAGCCGAGCAGGCAGCTCTGGATGCTGTGCCAGGAGTGGCTCCCTGAGCCTCTCCGTGTCTTCCAGACTAACACAGGGAGTTTCTGTGGAGGGGTTGACTCTAAGACCCTGGATGCTCCCC
>VWZE01023412.1:137339-169539 GCA_013396675.1 Eubucco bourcierii | reverse complement strand
CTTCTCTTCTCTTCTCTTCTCTTCTCTTCTCTTCTCTTCTCTTCTCTTCTCTTCTCTTCTCTTCTCTGTCCCTGGAAGGGTTTAAAAAAGGACTGTATGTGGTATTTGGTGCCATGGCTTAGTTGATTATCACAGTCTCACAGTATCACCAAGGTTGGAAGAGACCTCAAAGATCATCAAGCCCAACCCATTACCACAGCCCTCAAGACCAGACCATGGCACCAAGTGCCACGTCCAAACCCGCCTTGAACACCTCCAGGGATGGTGACTCCACCACCTCCCTGGGTAGCCCCTCCCAGCAGTCAATGAAAGGGTCTTGGGTAATAGGTTGGACTTGATGATCACAAAACCACAGCAACATGCAGGTTGGCAAAGCCCCTTAGGATCACCAAGTCCATCCTAGAATCCTACTCTACAAGAGTCACCTGAAACCATACCCCAAGCAGCACCCAAACCACCCTTACACACATCCAGGGTGGGTGACTCCAGCACTTCCCTGGGCAGCTCATTCCAGTCCCTGACCACTCTCTCAGTGAAAAACATTTTCCTAATGTCCAATCTAAACCTCCCCAGCCTCAGCTTGAGGCCATTCCCCCTTATTCTGTCTCAAATTACCTGTGAGAGGAGACCAGCAGCAGCCTCAAAGGTATTTTTCAATCTGGTTAATTCTGTGGTTCTGTAAACTGTGCACAGAGGAGGCTGAAGGATGAAAGAGAAAAGATGAAGGCTGTGCTGCCATCCAATGAGATCTGGGCAGGCTGAGAGCTGTGTGAAGTGGAACCTCACAAATTTCAATAAGAACAAGTATGGAGTCTTGCATCTGAGAAGAGCTAACACCAGGCCCCAGTACAGACCAGGGGTCCTCCTGCTGGAAAGCAGTCCCATGGAGGAAGACCTTGGAGCCCCAGTGGACAGTGAGTTAGCCATGGGACAGCAATGTGCCCTTGTGGCCAAAAGGCTCAAAAGGGACAGAAGAGGTTTCTCAACTGCATTGGTGATTGTCCACCAGAAAATCAAAATGGTTCTGTGTGTCTATCATCTATCCATTTGCCACTTCCTATGTATCTAATATCTAATTATCTAACATCTAATTATCTAACATCTAATTATCTAGCATCTAAGTATCTGTCATCTATGTATCTATCATCTAATTAGCTAACAGCTACTTCTCGATCATCTGTGTTTCTATCATGGAATTATGCAATGGTTTGGTCATCTAGCCCAATGCCCCTGCAGCTTTGACTAAAGCAGGATGCTCAGAGCCCCAAACAACCTGGCCTGGGGCAGCTACAATCTCTCTGAGCCAGGGTCTCACCACTCCCATTGTAACAGAGCTCTTCCTTACTCCTAGTCTGAACCCCTCCTCTTCGTCTCACCCACCCTCATCTGTTGGTTTGCATCTAATTATCTCTTATCTGTGTATCTATCATCTACCTGTCATCATCAGTGTGTGCATGCAGCCCAGACAGCAACTGTGTGCTGGGCTGCAGCAAGAGCAGTGTGGGCAGCAGGGCAAGGGAGGGGATTGTGCCCCTTTGCTCTGCTCTCCTCAGACCCCACCTGCAGTCCTGTGTGCAGTTCTGGAGCCCCCAGCACAGGAAGGACATGGAAGTGTTGGAACCAGTCCAGAGGAGGCCGCAAAGATGCTGAGAGGGCTGCAGTAGCTCTGCTGTGAGGACAGGCTGAGAGAGTTGGGGCTGTGCAGCCTGGAGAAGAGAAGGCTGCCAGGAGACCTTAGAGTAGCCTTCCAGGATNGCTAGTGGGAGGTGTCCCTGCCTATGGCAGGGGGTTGGAACTGGATGAGCTTTGAGGTCCCTTCCAACCTTACCATTCTACGATTCTATGATCTATGTAGCTATCATCAGTGTATATATCGTCTATTTATCTATCATCTATGTATCTATTTGCCTCTCCCTATGCAAAGAATGAAAGAGAAAAGAGTGAAACTCAGTGTGGCTAAACAGCCAAGTCTCCTTACACTCCTCTAGTTAACCTGTGAGATAATTCACCTCATCTGTTATCATAGAATCATATCATAGGGACGTCAAGGATCATCTAATTCCAACCCCCTGCCATAGGCAGGGACACCTCCCACTAGCACAGGTTACTCAAGGTCTTGTCCAACCTGGTCTTGAACACTTCCAGGGAGGGAGCAGTCACAACCTCCTTGGGCAACCTGTGCCAGTGTCTCACCACCCTCACTGCAAACAACTTCCTCCTAACATCCAGTCTAAATCTTCCCTCTGCCAGTTCAAACCCATTGCCCCTTGTCCTGTCATTGCAAGCTCTTGTCAACAGTCCCTTCCCAGCCTTCCTGTAGCCCCCTTCAGATACTGGAAGTCTACTATAAGTTTCTCACACACCACAAGTATTGATCAGACTCTGTTTTTACCATGGGACCCAAACACTCTCAGATGGACACTCTGAGTGTATTTAAGGGCCATAGCTGCAAAACAATGTCCAGGAAATAAAACTGAAATCCACTCCTGTCCTGTAGCAAACATTCTGGCTCCTAACAGCAAGAAAGTCTCTTCCTTCCTGGTGTCTAGAAGTTCACATGCTGCAGATCATTTAGAGTGTACCCTCAGCAGGACTGCTGATGCTATGGAGCTGGGAGTGGTGACTGACACAACAGAAGTCTTCTGTGAGGACCGAAGTTGGGAGCTGTTGCTGCCTGGGATGGCTCAATACAACTTCTCTGCTGGGAGCATTGTTGATGCAAAAATTGCTGATTTCACCCAGGGCAACCAGAAGGTATCAGAGGGCTGGTAGAAGGGTGTGATGGCCTGCAAGTTACTCCTCATCCCCTTTGTAAAATCCCCCAGACTAGACTCAGCCAGCTGGAAGTTAAGGCCTGAAGCTCTATTTACAGCTCAGCACAAGGTACAAGCAGAGATAGACACAACAGACAGGAACAGTTACAGACATAGACAAGTTAAAGGTGATACAGAAACACAACTCCCCTCCCAGACATCAGAGACCCCAGGAGGGGCTCCCAACCACCCTGCCACCTTCTCCCCACCCCTATGCCTTACCCCAAGGTTTGCCATATGCACAAGGTGAGTTTGGAGGATGATCCAGGGGTGTTAGAAGGAAAGTGGTTAGTGAGGTTACTCAGCAGAGGAGAAGGCCAGAAGCCAGACAGTCCAAGAGTGTCTGTGCCCAAGTGTCTTATCTTTGTTTTGTGTTCTTTTCTTATCCATCTCAGCAAGCCTGTGAGTGAAGCAGACATCAGCAGTGTTTCCTTTTCACAGCCTGTGATATAATTTTCTGCATAAAAATATACCAATTAGCCTCAAACCATCACAAAGGGGGTTCCAGTGGTTTAACCTGGGATTTTGAAAGTGAAAACTGTATAAATAATTTTGGAGAGCTGCAAACAAGTGCAACACACAAGGGTGATTTTTTCCAACCCAGATTCAGCATTAACAGCCCATAGCTGTTGGAGCCCTCTAGAAAATCCATCCCCCAGGAGAGGTGGGACCCATCCCTTCCTGATTTTGCAAATCATCCTCTTGGAAAAGTGCCTGGACAGCATCAGTCAGTTTGGCAGCACCGAGAGTACTCACTCTCATCTTATTTTTCTTTTCCAGCTATGTCTCATTGCCTTCATGACATCAGGCTCTCACTCCTCTCTCAGAAGAAAAGAAAGCCTGGAAGTCTTGTGCTAGGGTTTTTCTTTGCTACTTCATTTCATCATACTGAAAGGTGGGAAGTGAAAGGTGCAAATACTGACCAGTGCTTCCTTTTTCTGCACTCTGAAGTCCATTTCTCTCCCACCTTGATGCATTTTGTGACAGCTACACAGGCTCTACTACACTCCCACCCCCACTCTGCCTCTGGCTTTATAGGGAGTGTCATGGAAGTGAGAGACACTCTGAGTTGAGAAGGCAAAAGGAAGTTCTTTAGGAAAAAAAAAAGGCACTGGGGCACAACTGCTTTCTTCCTTTTCTTGGCAGAAACTCTTGTGGGAGTTAAAGAAAGAAGAAAATTACTTTGCAAGTTGACAAGAATGATCTTTTCATTTGACAGAGTTCAGGATGGATTTGGGCAGGGGTTTTCCAAGGAGTACAGAACAGTGAATCATACAGTGGTTAAGGTTGGAAGAGACCTCTCAAAATGTCAAGTCCAGCTTCTGATGCAACACCACCATGACAGTTAAACAATGTTCTGAAGTGACTTGCCTCCTCTGGACCTGCATCAGCAGTTTGATGTCCTTCTTTGGCTGGAGTCCCCAGAGCTGGACCCACTATAATGAGATAGGAAGAACAGTCAATCAGTTAAGAGGAATGGTCAATGAAATTTAACCTTATGCTGGAAAATAACAATCTATGTCATAGAGAGTCTTTCAAATCCTCTTCCCATAATTGTCTAGAAAACACTGAGAAAACTGAATCACATTAAATCACATAACATTAAGCAATCACCAAGCACTGAAAAGGCTCTCATCAGCTTCCCCTGGAGCTACTGAATGGCCTAAACCTTGCAGATAACATCCAGGCATTTTTTTTCACGTGAATCATTACAAGCATTACTCTCATTACTCCCCTTGCCCTTTGGTTTTCCTTTTTATTATGACTCTCCCATTGCAGGCAGAGTTTCCCAGTTTGGGAATCATCCTGATTTTTCCACTCTCTGACAAATTTCCCAGCAGAGCTGCCCCAGCACCGTGTGATGCCAGCCCAGACCAGGATGTAGCCAAAGCCAGAAGAGCAACTTTGTGGGTTCTTGACTGCCACAAAAGTTCAGCACTTCATTTTGTTGTGGCAGGGCAATAATGAAGTCATTCTGCTTGATTTTCATTAGTCAGGCCTGGACATACCAAGGCCATGCTGAGGAGAGGAAACTCCCTAGTACTGTGCTTTTCCCTTCTTGTGATGAGCCAGATCATAGAAACATTAGAATTGTTATGCTTGGAAGAGCCCTTTAAGATCATGAAGCCAAATCATCAACCTAGCACTGCCAAGTTGCAGGTCACAGATGCAGCCACCCAGAGTATTTTTTCGGGGCCACTGCCACCTCTCTTGCTGCTGTGGCTCTCCATAGTGGCTAGGAAAGAGTTTCTTTTGCACCCCATCCACTGTATCTGCCAACAGATGCAGTAGATCAAATGGAACCATAGTTTAAGAGGTTCAGTAAGGCAAAGTGCAAGGTCCTGCACCTGGGTCAAGGCAAGCCCTGTTATCAACATAGGCTAGATGATGAGATTGTGAGCAACTCTGAAGAACACATCTTGGAGCTACTGGTGGGTGAGAAGCTGGACACGAACCAGGAATGGCATCCTGGACTGGCCAGCAGGTCAAGAGAGGTGATTTTGCCACTCTAATGAGACCTCATCTGGAGTACTGTGTTCATCTCTGGAGTCCTCAACACATGTCGAATATGGACCTGCTGGAGCAGGTCCAGAGGAGGGCCATGAAAATGATCAGAGGGCTGAAACAAGTCTCCTGTGAGGACAGGCTGAGAGAGTTGGGCTTGTTCAGCCTGGAGAAGAGAAGCCTCTGGGCAGACTTTACAGCAGCATCTCAACATCCAAAGGGGGTCTGCAAGACAGCTGGGGAGGGACTGTTTACAAGGGGATGTGGCAACAGGATGAGTGACAATGGTTTCAAACCGGAGCAGGGCAGATTCAGGTTGGATGTCAGGAGGAAATTCTTCACAATGAGGGTGGTGGAACGATGGAACAGCTTGCTCAGAGATGTGGTGGAGGTCCCATCCCTGGGCACACTCAGTGTCAAACATTATGGAACCCAGAACACCCTGCACTAGCTGCAGATGTCCTTCTTCACTGCAAGGAAGTTGGACATGATGACTTTTGAGGGTGTCTTACAACCTGATGCATTCTATGATTCTGTGTCAAGTCTTCATCTGCCAATGCAAGGCTCTAAAAGAGACCCTGTGGATTTCCAGATAAACCAACAGGCTCTGTTTGATACAGAGAATCATTTGGGTGAGGAGCGGGAGGAGATGACACCAGGCAGACCACTAAGCAGTGATTTCATAGATGTTTTATTAGGCAGAGAGGTGGCAGGAGTCATAGAATCATAGAATGGGAAGGTTGAAGGGACCTCAAGGATCATCTGGTTCCACCCCCCTGCCATAGGCAGGGACACCTCCCACTAGCACAGGTCACTCAAGGCCTCATCCAATCTGACCTTGAACACCTCCAGGGAGGGAGCAGCCACAACCTCCCTGGGCAACCTGTGCTAGTGCCTCACTACCCTCCACAGTCTTCCTGTAGCCCCCTTCAGATCCTGGAAGGCTACTATCAGGTCTCCTGGTAGCCTTCTCTTCTCCAGGCTGCACAGCCCCAACTCTCTCAGTCTGTCCTCACAGCAGAGCTGCTGCAGCCCTCTCAGCATCTTGGTGGCCTCCACTGGACCCACTCCAACACTTCCATGTCCTTCCTGTGCTGAGGGCTCCAGAGTCACCACAGTTCAACAGCAAGGCTCTCATGGCAACTTTCACACCATGCAGGAGAGGATCCTGTCAGTCTGCCCAAAAGTTCTGATCATTTCCATTGATGGCAAGAGACCTACCTGAAAGTCTTGTGCAAGTGGAACTCAGGCAGTGAAGAACCCTGTAGTACCATTTGGCACAACCAGCTACTAGAGCATGAGTGTTGTCTCATGAGCCATGAGCCAGCAGCTGCTCCTAAGCCTGCTCCATGGTTAGTTAATGTCTTTACCCTTCTCCAGGCTCCATTCTGTGACGGAAGAGGCAATGATAGCATCTTTACTGCTTTCTTCTGAAACTGAGCAAGAAACTCCATTATGAAGAAAGGAGGGGAAGAGGGAGGTGAGAAGCACCTGAGGGAAGACCACAAGTCCAGAGGCTAAAGCAATTTGCCTGACATGTTCCATACTCCCCTTTTATGCCTGGCTTCTTGCTCACCATCAAGCAAAACAACTTGCATAATCCTCTAAGAGCGATGACGTCGTGACAGTGCAGATCTTGCTCATTTCCATTTCACATGTGTTTAGACATGCCTGTGAGGTACAGCATTTCACTCCTGCTGCCTTTCCACCACAGCCACGGTGTCCTGAAACAGCTTCTCACTGAATGACAGGGCCACAGAACCTCAGAGGTTGGAAGGGACCTCAAGAGATCAGCCAGTCCAACCCTCCCTGCCAAAGCAGGATCCCCTAGGGTAGTTCACACAGGAATGCAGTTTTGAAAGTCTCCAGAGAAGGAGACTCCACAACCTTTCTGGAAAGCCTGCTCCAGGGCTTTGGCAACCTCACTATAAAGAAGTTTCTCTTCATGTTGAGGTGAAACCTTCTCTGTTCCAGTTTGTAGCTGTTGCTCCTTGGCTTGTTGCTGCTGACCTCATCCACTTGACAGTCATCCCTCAGAGGTTTGTAGATGCTGATGAGAACTCCTCTCAGCCTTCTCTTCTCCAGACTAAACAGCCCCAGAGCTCTCAGTCTCTCTTCATAGGGAGATGCTCAAAGGGATGGAAATCCTAACTAAAGAAGAACCTTCAGTTGAACCAAAGGCACTGATGTTACTTTCACATGAATGTTTTCATTAGCAACGCTGCAAGCCCTCAAGGTCCCCTTTGATTTCCTGTCATAGGTTCTTTTATTTGCACTTAAATCTGCACTGTGCACATTAAGGAGCCCTGCACATGCTTCCTGCTTCTCTTGGTCTCTCTCTTCAACACACAAGCACTGGGCTCTTTAATAAGAAATATGACATTTGGGCAGGGACTACCAGACATTGTGAAATGTGTGAGATCTTGCCAGGGATCTGAATGAGTCCAGGCCTTGGGCCAATCCAGAAAACTATTAGCCTGTGTTTGGTAGGAATGAAAAATTGGGTTTGGGATTAAAAAAGAAAAAAGAAAAAAAAGAAAAAAAAAAAAAAAGAAGAAGAAGAAGAAAAAAAGAAGGACTGCAAGTGGTTAAATAAATTACTTTACACAGCCCTTGGGTCCAGATCCATCCTAAGCTGTGTGATACAGCTCAGAAGGCACTCACACTGCACCCTCCAAAACAGAAGAGGGAAAAAGTCAAAGGGTATTTCAGCTCTGAAGAGATGGTTTTGCTGCCTCACCTGGCCCTGGTGCCCCAGAAGTGGGCAGCCTTTTCCATGTTTGCTTCCCTGCTGAAGGAACGTTGATGCGAGCACAATAACAGATCTGGAAGCACTGTGGGAAGGGCTGAGCCCTGTCCCAGTGAGCTCCTGCCTCCTACAGCTCTGGTATGCTGTTGGTGACAACCCATTCCCACATCTTTCCTGAGTATTTCCAAGTTCTCACTCTCATGTGCCTGGGCCAGTCACAGTTGGTATGTGGGCTCCTGTGGCCAGGAAGTCCAACTGCCACCACAGCCCACATGTCAGGTGAAGCCTCTTGCCTCCCTGGCCCTGTACCTTCCTCAGGGAAGGCTGAGTGTGCACTACATGTAGCTCAGTATCCACTGAGCTGGTGAATGAGCTGATATGGTGAATATCTCCCCTACCCCAAAAGAGGCCAAAAGAAGTCTGCTGTACCCTTTGCCATCTCAGCAGCTCAACACATGCTGTCAAAGGTTCACTTGGTCTCTGAATGTCCTCTCTATGCACCAGTGGGATCTTTGCAGGTTTTCTAGCAAGGTATGCAATGCAGGGTTCCATTAAACTCAGCTTCTGGTGACTCAGCAGCTGCAGTTACTCTTCCTTCTGCTTTCCCCACCTCTGCTCACAATCACCATTTGAGATTCAGGACAGTGATTCAGTGACACATGTAACATTGCTCATGGCTGCCTGTCCTGCTGGCCACTATTGCATCATCCACCCTTGTTTTCTCTTCATGGTGTGTAACCATCTCTCCTCTTACCCTGAGCAGTTGTTGGCCTTGCAGCTGCATCTCCAAAGACACCAGAGCATCTCCTCAGAAGCTCTCAGACAATGTCTGGTATCTCAGACAAATACCTGGTATGGGAACTTCTGTGCAGTGTTGATCAGCTCCATCTTGAGCTGATGAACAGAGCTATCTGCTGAGTAAGCATTTTGCTGGTCACTTCTCAGATTTAAGCTAAGTTGAAGCTGGAGGAAGTCAGCTTAGAAATTAGCAGCAGCTTGGCTACATAACCAAGGACTGGTTTTCACATTACACAATCTCAAAGCAATTTGATAATATAGGGATGCAATCAAATGACTATTATTAACATTCCCCTCTTGTTCAGTGTCTTTGGCTGAAATAGTTCACTATATATGTATACTGGTAGAGCTGGATCTTTGGAGATCTCTGCTCCATCCTCCTGCTCCAAGCAGCACTGTCACCAGCATGAGATCAGGTTGGTCATGGCTTTCTCTAGCTAAGTCTTGACAGCTTCTCAGGGAAGGGTACTGTGCTGTACCACCCTTAGAGTGAAAAGGGTTGTCCTACCTTCCACCATCAAATTCCTAGCATGCAGTTAATGGCTGTGAACAGCCTTGGCACTAGGAAGTGGAAAGGGAGGTGCTGATCTCTTCCTGGTATCACAGAATCATAGAGAGATAAATGCGTGGGAATGGTTCAAAGCTGCAGCAGGTGAGGTTTAGACTTCACAAAATGAGGAAGCATTTCTTTACAGAAAGAACTTTCTTTACAGGTCAAGAACTAGAACAGGCTTCCTAGAGAGGCAACAGATGCTCCAAGCTTGTCAGTCTTTTAAAAGCATTTAGATAATGCCCTTAACAGCTTGTTTTAACTTTTGTCCAGCCCTGAATTGGTCAGGAAGTTAGAGCAGATGATTCATGTAGGTCCCTTCCAACTGATTCAGTATTCTCTCCCCTTCCCTTCCTTCCCTTCCTTCCCTTCCACTGAGCCAAAATGGATGTGATATTCCAGACAGAGTCTCACAATGCTCTCTTCCTGATATTCAGCACAATATAAAAAACCAAACAACCAAACCAACAAATGTCTTGATTTGCCATCCAGACCTAATCTGTTAAAAAGAGGCCTGAGTTAAAGCTTCATCAAAAGCTGTAGAACACTCCAGCATAAGGATGACATTGGACTGCTGGAGCAGGTCCAGAGGAGAGCTATGAGGATGATCAGAGGGCTGGAACACCTCACATATGAAGACTGAGGGAGTTGGGGTTGTTCAGTGTGGAGCAGAGAAGGCTCCACAGACACCTTAGAGCAACTTTCCATTACCTGAAGCTATAAGAGAGCTGGGAAGGGACTTTTCACAAGGGCTTGGAGTGATAGGAAGAGGGACAATGGTTTTGAGCTGGCAAAGGGGAGAATGAGACTGGAGATTAGGAAGAAATTTTTTAGAGTGAGGGCATTGAGACACTGGCACAGGTTGCTCAAGGAGGTTGTAGATGCCCCTGCCTAGGAGATCATAGAATCATAGAATGGCAAGGTTGGAAGGGACCTCAAGGATCAGCCAGTTCCAACCTCCTGCTGTAGGCAGGGACACCTCCCACTAGCACAGCTCACTCAAGGCCTCATCCAACCTGGCCTTGAACACCTCCAGGCAGGGAGCAGCCACAACCTCCCTGGGCAACCTGTGCCAGTGTCTCACCACCCTCACTGTAAAGAGCTTCCTCCTAACATCCAGTTTCAATCTCCCCTCTGCCAGTTCAAACCCATTGCCCCTTGTCCTGTCATTGCAAGACCTTGTAAATAGTCCCTCCCCAGCCTTCCTGTAAGCCCCCTTCAGATCCTGGAAGGTTACTCTAAGGTCTCCTGGAAGCCTTCTCTTCTCCAGGCTGAAGAGCTCCAACTCTCTCAGTCTGTCCTCATAGATGTTCAAGACCAACCTAGATGGGACCTTGAGCAACTCAGGATAGTGGGAGGTGCCCCTGCCCATGGCACGGGGTTGCAACTGGATGAGCTTTAAGTTCCCTTCCAAAGCAACCCATTCTAGGAATCTATGTATCTCCTTTTTTTTCCCCCTGGGCTGGGATCAGGCATTTCATTGGTGTTGCGCTGGCAGTGCCCACAAAGCATGAGCTGGAATTCCTTTTCCCCACATGTTGGTGTTTTCCCCTTCCTGGGCCAACCGAAGGTTGCCGCCACACGGGGCTCGGGGCACAGGCAGCTTGTGGTTGCATTCTTCCCCCAGTGCCAGCACCTGGAAAGGAGTTTATTTGAGTTGCCTTTTCCCCTTGGCAGCAGGGAAGCTCCCTGTGGCTGGACCGCCCACACCATTCCTCGCCGCCTCCTTTGCCAAGGAGGTGCTGAGCAGTTTCTCCGAGTGGAGGTGGCCTTCTCAGCCGCCTCCAGCCACTGTGGAGGAGAGGAAACACTCTGCAGAGGGTGTGTTGAGGCAAGCAGTGGGAATTCCATCCCATGTGGTCACAGGCGTGGGCTTCCAGATTTTTACTCTCCTCCTTTTTTTTTTTTCTTTTCTCTCTTTCCTTCAGTTACTTGTTTACACAATCCACTTCTAGAGGTGCAAGCAGGTATTTTTCACTGGAAAGGTGAATAACAGTGCAAGAACATCAAGCTTTGCCATAGGTCTGGAAGGTTCCTCTCCTCTCTGGGAATTTTTTCCACCATGACTGATGACCTTTATGAATGAAGCAAGTTGGCCCTCCTCCCTAGGCTCTGCTTCATCACAGGATCACAGGATGTCAGGGGTGGGAAGGGACCCAAAGAGATCATCCAGTCCAACCTCCCTGCCAGAGCAGGACCAGACAATCCAGCTCAGGCCACATAGGAACACATCCAGACAGGCCTTGAAACTCTTCAGAGAAGGAGACTCCACAACCTCTCTGAGGAGCCTGTGCCAGTGCTCTGTGACTCTTACAGTAAAGAAGTTACCCCTTGTGTTGAGCTGGAACCTCCTGTGCTGCAGCTTCCATCAGTAAGAAAATCTGAGTGTGGACTTTCAAATGAAAGAGCAAATAAAATTGGAGTTTTCTTCTTAAATGTTTTCTGGCTTAATCTATTCTCTGACAAGTGTTGATCAGGGACCACATCCTCACTAGCACCCAGATGAAGTCCTAGCAGCCTGTGCTCATCACCTCTGACCCCAGAGCATTCTCCTCAGAACATATGCAATGTGTGGCTGTCATGAAACATGCCCTCTGCAAAGTTCAGGCTGCTCAGAGTGACCTCAAGGACTAAAGCTTCTGATCTGGTTCATATGTAACCCACTCCTCAGAGAGTTCTGAGCAGTGGAGGAGAAGTGTGGACACAAACTTCTGGCACCAGTATGCAGAGTTTCAAATGGTCTCAAAGCTGGAGTCACCAGATGGGACTTGCCTCAACATAAGCCTGCAACTAAGAGGTCTTGGTGGTCCTGGGTCCCCTTAGGAGCAGCACAGGCTGTCAACTGCTAAAGGAGGAGGCCAATCCCATGGAAGAGCAGGTTTTTCCATTGGACATCTCAGCAGAAGCCTTGTTGAGGACCACTATACAAAAGTTAACATCTCTTGGTATCAGCAGACATGCTGAGACAGCAAGTTGTGTAGCTCTCAGAGAGCACACCTCAGGTCAGGGTGTTGGCCTCAACTTTGCTGGCTGCAAGCACATACTGGAGGAGTTTTTGTACTGTTGTAGCTTGCCATGGAGAGCAGATCTGCTTGGAAGAGTTTAGGGAGAAGTAATAAAAGATAAAGCAACCCACCTCTGCAAAACCTGACATGTGGAGAATGCCCAAGCCTGATCTCAGTCCCAAGCTTGCACATGCCCACATTTAGTTGTTTCTAATCTAGGCTTTTCTGGGAGAAATGATGGAAGGTCAGGTTAATGATTAGAGTCACAGAATCACACAATCACAGAATGCCAGGGGCTGGATGTGACCTCCAAAGCTCATCCAGTCCAACCCCCTGCCAGAGCAGGATCACCCAAAGCAGATCACACAGGAACACATCCATGTAGGTCTTGAATATCTCCAGAGAGGGAGACTCCACAACCCCCCTGGGCAGCCTGTTCCAGTGTTCTGTCACCCTCACAGTGAAAAATTCCTCCTCATGTTTCCACAGAACTTCTGATGTCTCAACTTCCATCATTGCCCTTTGCCCTGGCATTGGGCATCACTGAGTTGAGTCTGGCTCCAGCCTCTTGGCACTCACCCTGCACATCTTTATAAACATGAATGAAGTTAATGGGAAGTTAAAGCATTCCCTGGTGTCTAATTCAGTTCTTTCTGGTGGCCTCAGAGGACAGTTGGGACAGTTCAAATGACAAATATCTGCTAAGATCCATAGACAAGAACATCACAACGAAATAGACACAACTGTACCATTGGTTTCACCTCACAAACATTTATCATAGAGTTTAAGACAAAAGTATACCACAGAGCAGAATAAAATCCTGCTTCTATTAGCACATCCCTTTTCTGGAGAAATAAGAGAAATAAAAAGGGGGGGGGGGGGGAAAAAGCAAAAACTTTCTGACCTGTGAAATCAAGACATTGTTGGTAACTCTGGAAATGTTCTCCTGTAGGTTGTGCAAATTAAGCACAAAATACTGCTTGTATTGCCCCCCTAAAATGTCCTTTTTCTCATGGGCACTGTCTCATGCTATGACAGTCATAAGTTTTGTTTTGTCACTGCTAAATTGAGATGATACTTGGAATTTCCTTTCCGTGGGCAATGTTTAGAGGTTTCACTTTGCTTTCTCCCAGTAAAGTGAAAAGCTGAAAATTACTGGACAGAATTCCTTAATTTCCCTAAGATGTCACCTCAGAAGAGTCAAGAAGCTTCTCTAACATCTTGAGCAAGACAGATAAAAATATTTTATGAGATGCCTAAGTCAAATCAATTCAAAAAGAGCCAACCAAACACCGCTGCAATGCAAACCAAATGGGTGATTGTTCTTGACAAAGGCAGTGCCAGTGCCACTCCTGAGAGTTTTCAGCTCACTCCAGCAAAATTTCCTTCCAGAGGGAAAATAATTTTGCCAAAAATATTCTAGTCAGATCTGACAGGGCTCAAAGCAAAGTATCAAGGGATGGATGCACCCTGGGGTGGAATTTTTGCATCTCACCCTCTGTGCACTAATCCAGCTTAGCTCTCCCAGCTACAGAACAACAGGCTGGGTTGTGTCTCGCTCTGTGGTGCTCATTTTTTCCTCACCTTTTCATGAATTTTAATTGAGTGCCAGCTGGGCACTGAACTGATCGCAGGGCACAGGTAGCAAGTGGTCTGCCTGCAACTAGGCAGATCTTTCTATTAACTCCAGCAAAGTGGTTTCCAATCAGCCTAGCAGAAGAGCCCCGTGAGTTAATTGTTGCTATAAATAAAGAGTGGATGCCAAGAGGATCATAGAATCATAGAATGGGAAGGTTGGTAGGGACCTCAAGGATCATCCAGTTCAAACCCCCTGCCATAGGCAGGGACACCTCCCACTAGCACAGGGCACTCAAGACTTCCTCCAACCTGGCCTTGAACACCTCCAGGGAGGGAGCAGCCACAACCTCCCTGGGCAACCTGTGCCAGTGCCTCACCACCCTCACTGCAAACAACTTCCTCCTAACAACCAGTTTCATCTCCTCTCTGCCACTTCAAACCCATTGCCCCTTGTCCTGGCATTCCCAGACCTTGTCAATAGTCCCTCCCCAGCCTTCCTTTGGCCCCCTTCAGATCCTGGAAGGCTACTCTAAGGTCTCCTGGAAGCCTTCTCTTGTCCAGGCTGCAGAGTCCCAACTCTCTCAGCCTGTCCTCACAGCAGAGCTGCTCCAGCCCTCTGATCATCCTCATGGCCTCCTCTGGACCCACTCCAACACTTTCATGTCATTCCTGTGCTGAGGGCTCCAGAACTTCACACAGCAGTCCAGGATGGAGACATCCTTTTTACCCTGAGTCACACAGACAAGACAAGGGGGAATGGGGAGAAGTTACTGCTGGGGAGATTCTCATTGGACTCCAAAAGGAAATGGTTCCCCATGAGAACAGTTGGACATTGGAACCACCACCTAAAGGAAGCAGCAGAGTCACCTAGACTGGACAGTTGCAAGACTCAGTCTGACAGAGGGTTGGGTCAGCTCATTTCAGCTACACTATCACCTAGATTCTTGGGGTCCCTTCCCCTCTGTGAAATTTCCTTCAGCACGAGCAGCCTGAGTTTTATTTCAGCAGAAGCTGGAGCTCTTTAGCTTGGAGAAGAGGAGATATCAGCAATGTTTATAAATATGTAAAGGTGAGTGCCAGGAGGCTGGAGCCAGGCTCTGCTGAGTGATGCCCAATGACAGCACAAGGGACAATGGGTGGAAGCTGAGGAAGTTTAATGTAAACATGAGGAGGAGTTTTTTCACTGTGAGGGTAACAGAACACTGGAACAGGCTGCCCAGGAGTGTTGTGGAGTCTCCCTCTCTGGAAGTATTCAAAACCTGCTTGGGCATGTCCCTGTGTGGTCTGCTCTGGGTGATGCTGCTCTGGCAGGGGGGTTGGACTGGATGAGCTTTGGAGGTCTGTGATGGTTTGGGAGTTCCCTGCCCCCCACACACTTTGTAAAATCCCCCAGACTAGACTCAGCCTGCTGGAAGTTAAGGTCTGAAGCTATATTTATAGCTTAGTACAATGTACAAGCAGAGATAGACACAATAGACAGGAATATTTATTTACAGAAATACACAAGTTAAAGGTAATACAGAAACACAATCCCCCTCCCAGAAATCAGAGTCCCCAGGAGGAGCTCCAAACCACCCCTCCATCTTCTCCCCACCCCTCTACCTTATTCCAAGGTTTACCTTACACACAAGATGAGTTTGGAGGATGGGCCAGGGGGGTTAGAAGGAAAGTGGTTAGTGAGGTTACTCAGCAGAGAGGAGAGGACCCACAAGCTCCTAGAGAAAGCCTCCTAGAGAGACTGTCATATCTATGTCTATGTTCTGATTCTTAAACATCTCAGCAAGCCTATGAGTGAAGCAGACATCAGCAGTGTTTTCTTTTCACAGCCTATGATCTAATTTTCTCCATTAACATATTCCAATTAGCCTCAAACCAGCACAAGGTCCCTTCCAGCCCCTGATACTCAATGATTCTATGATTCCTACCACCCCTCTCCTGGACATCCCTCCTTCCTCACCATCCTGCCACATCTACTTACTTTCATGCTGTAATTGCACCAGTTGTGGTATAACCCCTTGGTCCTGTGTGATTTCAGATCCTTCCAGTATCTGAAAGGTGCCTACAGGAAGGCTGGGGAGGGATTATTTAGAAGGTCTTGCAAAGACAGGACAAGGGGAATGGGTTTGAACTGGCAGAGGGGAGATTGAAAGTGGATGTTAGGAGGAAGTTGTTTGCAGTGAGGGTGGTGAGACACTGGCACAGGTTGCCCAGGGAGGTTGTGGATGCTCCCTCCCTGGAGGTGTTCAAGGCCAGATTGGATGAGGCCTTGAGTGACCTGTACTAGTGGGAGGTGTCCCTGCCTATGGCAGGGGGTTGGAACTAGATGATCCTTGAGGTCCCTTCCAACCTTCCCATTCTATGATTCTATGATTCTATGATTTATATGCACAGCATGGAACAACCTCTGCTTAAATGATCTTGCAACAAACCTGAGAGGCAATGCAGCATTGGGTTTTTTTTCTTTCTACCAGAGCACTGACTGTTGTGTGGCACCTAGATTTTGAACAGCCCTTCAGCACCTATTTCACTGAGAGGGATCAAGCACAATTTCCAAACCCATCCATGCTAAACGCTACAGAAGAAGCTTTCCGGATGAGCTTCGCTGAACTAGCAGCAAGGAGCAGCACTAAATTTTCCTGGTTGGTTTTCAGTAATGTAAGAGCACAGTGCAAAACAAAACCCTTAGACCTCTCTAAAAGAGTGTGTTGGTTCCCTTCTCCCCAGTCATTAAGGTAGAGAGTGGAAGCTTTGTGTTGTGCACTGTGGGAAGATGGTTGGACTTGGTGATCTTAGAGGTCTTTTCCAGCAGAAGCAGTTCTATGGTTCTTTCACTTTAGAAAGTTTCTCTGCACTATAGCTGCAGCCCTGAACAGCAGAGAGATTAACCTAAATAATGTTGATATTACAGGTGAAAACATCATTAGCATTTTAAAAAATGCTTGTTAGTGAAGAAATCTACTTAAATAACAACAACCTTGAGCAGCTGAGTGTAGTTGAGAGGTGTCCCAGCTCATGGCAGGAAGGTTGGAATAGATGATTCCTAAGGTCCCTTCTAACCTAAGCTATTCTATGATTCTATGAACAGTAATAATAGTAGTAATAGTTGCAGTACTTAAAGGGTTTGAACTAAAAGGAGGAGATTTAGACTAGAAAGAAGGAAGAAATGTTTTGCACTGAGGGTGGTAAGATCCTGTCCCAAGTTGCCCAGAGAGGTGGTTGTTGCCCATCCCTGCAGCCATTCCAGGAGAGGTTGTCTGGGACCCTGAGGAACCTGCTCTAGTTGCAGATTCATAGCATCATAGAATGGTTTGAGTTGGAAGGGACCTTGAAAATGATCCAGTTCCAACTCCCCAGGCACTGGCAAGGACACCTTCCACCAGACCAGGTTGCTTAAGTGGAACCTGGCCTTGAACACCTCCAAGGAGGGGACATCCACAGCCTCCCTGGGTAACCTGTTCCAGTGTCTCACCACCCTTACTGTAGAGAATTTCTTTTTAATCTCCAGTATAAATTTCTCCTCTTCTAGTTTCAGTTCATTCCCTCTTGTCCTGTCACTCAAAGCCCTTGTAAGAAGTTCCTCTCCAGCTTTCTTGTAGACTCTTTTCAGACACTGGAAGGCTGCTCTAAGGTCTCCCTGAAGCCTTCTCTTCTCCAGACTGAACAGGCCCAACTCTCCCAGCCTGGTCCCACAGGGGAGGCTCTCCAGCCCTCCAGTCATCTTCATGGACTTCCTCTGGACCCTGCTGAGTGCAGAGGGGTTGGACTAGATGAGCTCGAAAGGTCCTTTCTAACCCAACCCAGTCTGTGATTCTATGAATTTTGGAATCAATCTTCAAGGGTTTCACAAACTGAGAGCCCAAGATCACAGCCCACATTTTCCCCTTCTGAAATCAAAGCCTAATTAAGGAAGGCAACTGGCCAGTGCAGAATGCAGGTTTTAAAGCTGTCAGTCAGCAACTCTGCCCTTTTCCTCCTCTGGAGGGCAATTCATGTAGCAATTGTAGCCAGCTCTCAGTGAAGCCTTTAATCATCTGTTAGCCACACACATCATCTGTGTTTACATCTTATGCTGCTTGTGTGCTCCACACCTCTACTAATCCTCCCTGGGTTTTCCTGGAACACCTTCAATTGGACATGCTGCTGCAGAGATGCTAGAGACATACAGACATGACAGCACTTCACAGTGGCATGTCAGACAGTCTGTTCCATGGGAGCCAAACCAAAATCCTCTGAGAAGCCTCAGATCTGCCCAGTTATTTCTGAAAGTCTTTTCCCAAGAATATGGTCACCCTAAATAGCCAGTATGGAGGTGAGTCACAGAATCAGAGAATCCTTCAGGCTGGAAAAGACCCTCGGGATCACCAAGTCCAGCCAATAACCCTACCCTGGGTAGTTCACACCTAAATCATATCCCCAAGCACCACATCTAAATGATCTCTAAACACATCCAGAGTTGGTGACTCAACCACCTCCCTGGGCAGCACATTTCAATCTCTGACTACTCTTACTGTGACCAAAATTTTCCTAATGTCCAGTCTAAACCTACACTGTTGCAGTCTGAGGCCATTCCTTTTTGTTATATCACTTATTGCATCAAACTCTCTACAATGTCACAGAATCATAGAATTGTCCCTGGGGCTGTCCTAGGTGGCCTTCAAAGGCCCTTCCAGCCCAAACCATTCTGTGATTTCAGAACAAGTGTTTGATGCACTGACACAAAGCCAGAGTAGGTTAATGGGGTGAATGTTCAGAGTGTGGACAAATAATTGCATAGGGAAACCCTGATAGTGGCCTGATAAGAGAGATGCAGTGCAGCAATGAGTTGCTTTGTTCCTTCTGCCACAGATTTCCATCCCAAGTGAAGAAGCCAGCACTGGGCTGACTGGGAAGCCACAGTCATCCCAGCAGAGTGCCCTCAGCTTCCATACTTGCTGCACAGTTGTCCCCTGGCACTTCAGCAAGAAGTGATGATGTGCTCTGGGTGCCAGTGATTGTGCAAGCAGTGGTGGTGATTTCCAGGAGCAAGACAACTTCCCTGCCATGAGAACAGCCTCTAGTATGAGAACTTCTTACCCTGCTTGTGTTAGGTGGCTGCTGTGAGCAGCTGTGAGCAGTCAAGTACAGTCCAAAGCTAGGAATGAGGAAAGGGATGGGATGCTCAGTGCCGCTCAGTGCCCACAAGAAGTCCTCTGCATCGCTGTATTGAGGCATGCAGCAGTGCAGAGGCAGAGCAGAGAATCACAGAATCATAGAATCAACCAGGCTGGAAGAGACCTTCAAGCTCATCCAGCACAACCTAGCACCCAGCCCTAGCCAATCAACCAGACCATGGTACTAGGTGCCCCATCCAAGCTTTTCTTCAACACCTCCAAGGACAGTGACTCCACCACCTCCCTGGGCAGCCCATTCCAATGCCAATCACTCTGTCTGCCAAGAACTTCCTCCTAACATCCAGCCTAGACCTGCCCTGGCACAACTTGAGACTGTGTCCCCTTGGTCTGTTGCTGGGTGCCTGGGAGAAGAGACCAACCCCAACTGGCTACAACCTCCCTTTGGGTAGTTGTAGAGAGCAATGAGGTCTGCCCTGAACCTCCTCTTTTCCAGGCAAAACAACCCCAGAGGTGCTGCAGTCTCCTGGTTCAGGCCTGTGGCAGCACAGTCTGCAAAAGGCACGGAGGAAAATGAAAGCACAAAGCAAATGTAGATAGGAGAGAAGCATTTCAACCTTGATTTACTAGTTTTTTTAACAAAGGTCTGTGAATTCCTTTAGAGACAGCAATCACTCATTCCTTGTACTGATACCATTAGGCCACAAATGCCTTTTCATTACTTATTCCAAGAACCAGTTCTAGGTAATCCACAACAGGAGCTTTTGCTCTTGAATCCCTGAGACTTTAGGCAGCTCATATAAATCTATGAGTGCTCATGACACTGTGAGTGCTCATGAAACTGTAAGTCTGAGATTAAGGACTGAAAGATGGAGGAAGATCATTCACTGACTGAAACAAATATTACTGGAATGAGACGGAGGGCAAGGGATAAAGGAGGAGGAACAGGGAAGGGATTAAGTTGGGAAGACAAGGGAAATGGCGTGATGCAAAATAATGGAGGGAAATTCAATGGGAAAAGAAAAGAGTCTGCTAGCCCAGGCAGGGAGGGAAGGCAGGAACAGCTTTGTGATTGGAGCCCTTTCTTCTCCTCCCATGAAGTGGGGAAGGTTGCTTTGTAAAGACTCGGTAGAATAGGATAAAGGAAGCACAAACATATCTTTCATCCAGCATCTGTTGAAAAAATACACACAGAGACAATTTTCTTTCTGCCAAGGTTATTTTACTGAAAGTTGATGGAGTGACTGTGATGATCCTCCTGGGGTTTTTCAACAGCTTCGTTACCTTAAGATCATTGTTTTTATTAGCGCATGAGATCACAGCATCACAGAATGGTTTAGGTTGGAAGGGACCTCAAAGCTCAGCCAGTTCCAACCCCCCACCATAGGCAGAGACACCACCCACTAGTACAGGTTGCCCAAGGCCTCATCCAACCTGGCCTTGAACACCTCCAGGGAGGTTGTGGAGCATAGAGTCACAGAATGTTTGATCATATTCTGTGCTTCTGTGCTCCACAACCTCTCTGGGCAACCTGTGCCAGTGTCTCTCCACCCTCACTCCAAACAACTTCCTCCTAACATCCAGTCTAAATCTCCCCTCTGCCTCTTCAAACCCATTCCCCTTGTCTTGGCATTGCAAGACCTTGTCAATAGTCCCTCCCCAGCCCTCCTATAGGCCTCTTCAGATCCTGGAAGGCCACTCCAAGGTCTCCTGGAAGCTTTCTCTTCTCCAGGCTGCAGAGCCCCAACTCTCTCAGCCTGTCCTCACAGCAGAGCTGTTCCAACCCTCTGATCATCTTCGTGGCCTCCTCTGGACCTGCTCCAACACTTCCATGTCCTTCCTGTGCTGAGGGCTCCAGAACTGCACCCAGGACTGCAGGTGGGGTCTGAGGAGAGCAGAGCAAAGGGGCACAATCCCCTCTCTTGCCCTGCTGCCCACACTGCTCTTGCTGCAGCCCAGCACACAGTTGCTGTCTGGGCTGCACTCACACTGCAGGCTCATCTGGAGCTTTTCATCACCCAACCCCCCAGGTCCTTTTAGCCAGGGCTGCCATTCCCCACCCAGCCTGGAGCTGTGGTGATTTGGGGTGATTTCCCCACTCAGTATACTTCACAATTTCAGATCACAAGTAAAGTTCCTGGCAGTGACGTGGCAGCCTTCATGGCCTTGCTGCAAGAGTTTTATGGGATGTTACAGGCAGAGTTTAAAGTTTTCCACAATAATTCTCCTTCCAGCAACTAACGAGGAGACTTTCATCAATAATAATTGCAAATTAATGGGCATTAGTCTGCCAGCAACAGCCATGCAACTTGTATGTGATCAGGAGACTAGAATACAGGGTAAGATTGCTGTGTAGGTTTGGGAGAAGCCCTGTTAGTTTGGCTGGATCTACCTATGAAAGCAGAAGGATGGGAGAGAGGCTGTGTTTTGTGTCCGTTCTCTCATTCAAACTCATTAAGTTTCACACCAGAAATCCTGTTCAAGTATTTCAAATTGCTCAGATTCTCCAGGTGCTTCTCAAAGTCCTGGTCCACACTCTTCACAGTCTCACAGTATCACCAAGGTTGGAAGAGACCTCAAAGCTCATCAAGTCCAACCCATTCCCACAGCCCTCAAGACCAGACCATGGCACCAAGTGCCACGTCCAAACCTGCCTTGAACACCTCCAGGGACGCTGACTCCACCACCTCTCTGGGCAGCCCATTCCAGCAGTCAATGACTCTCTCAGGCAACAACTTTCTCCTCACCTCCAGCCTAAACTTCCCCTGGCACAGCTTGAGACTGTGTCCTCTTGTTCTGCTGCTGCTTGCCTGAGAGAAGAAAGCAACCTCCTCCTGGCTACAAGCACCCTTCAGGTAGCTGGAGACAGCAAGAAGGTCTCCCCTGAGCCTCCTCTTCTCCAGGCTAACCAATCCCAGCTCCCTCAGCCTCTCTCCATAGGGCTGTGCTCCAGGCCTCTCCCCAGCCTCGTTGCCCTTCTCTGGACACACTCAAGCACCTCAATGTCCTTCTGAAATTGAGGGGCCCAGAACTGGACACAGGACTCAAGGTGTGGCTTAAGCAGTGCAGAGTCCAGGGGGAGAATGAGCTCCCTGCTCCTGCTGGCCACACTCTTGCTGATGCAGGCCAGGATGCCATTGGCCTTCTTGGCCACCTGGGCACACTGCTGGCTCATGTTCAGGTGGGTGTCAATCAGCACCCCCAGATCCCTTTCTGTTTGGCTGCTCTCCAGCCACTCCCAGCCCAGCCTGGAGCTCTGCATGGGGTTGTTGTGGCCAAAGTGCAGCACCTGGCACTTGGGAGTAATGAGATGTAAGGATAGAAAGAGATACAAAGAGGCTGAAATCCTTTCAGCCTGCATCTCATTTAATTTATCATGGCAGCTCTACAGCTCATTCACAGAGTGGTTTGAGTTGGAAGGGACCTTAAAGATCATCTAGTTCCATCCCCTCTGCTATAGTCAGAACACCTACTACTAGACCAACTTGCTCTAGCCCCCATCTGACTTGGCTTTGAACACTTTCAGAGATGTAGGCACCACAACTTCTCTGGACAACCTGTTCCAGTGCCTCACTACCCTCATGGGGAAGAATTTCTTCCTAATATCTTATTGAAATTCAACTTCTTCCAGTTTGAAGCCATCACCCCTTGCCCTGTCACTACAGAGAATGCAATTCACACTGCATTTCACTTCTCTCCAACCTTCCCTGTACCTGGCCCCTTCCCACTTGTAGGGCTAGGTGTAACAGGGCCTGTGATACAGCTGAAAGGGAGATGGCATCCTTGAGAAGTCACTTCTGGGTCTGGAGGACTAGGACATGCTTGGGTCAGACTAGGGTGCTTTCTGGAAGGCCACATCACTGCTGTCTTCCAGTATAACCAAAACACTTTAAAGTTTAGGTAGGTGAGGTTCACGACAGTTGTGTGTAGAAATGTGAAATTTGATGAGAAATATAAAATGTTTCTCTCATCTTTGTTCCCTCATAGCTCAGGATATTTTGTCTAACAGAATTATTATTTTCCCAGGCCCAAAGTCTTCCCTTGCTTCTATTTTTAGATTACCAAGGGCAGAATGTCATTGTTTAAAGAAAAATCAGAAGAGGTTTACCTTTGACAGTTCAATAGAGGAGAGTATTAGGGACCATAATTTGTTTGTAAGAGACCTGCAGGCTACCCACATCATGAGTACTCTATCCTTGATGTAGCACCTCAAGTCCGGGGTTCAGTTTTGGATCCCTCACTCAAAGAATCATAGAATCATAGAATGGTAAGGTTGGAAGGGACCTCAAAGCTCATCCAGTTCCACCCCCCTGCCATAGGCAGGGACACCTCCCACTAGCACAGGAGGCTCAAGCCCTCATCCAAACTGGCCTTGAACACCTCCAGGGAGGGAGCAGCCACAACCTCCCTGGGCAACCTGTGCCAGTGTCTCACCACCCTCACTGCAAACAACTTCCTCCCAACATCCAGTCTTAATCTCCCCTCTGCCACTTCAAACCCATTGTCCCTTGTCCTGGCATTGCAAGATCTTCTAAATAATCCCTCCCCAGCCTTCCTGTAGGCCCCTTCAGATCCTGCAAGACTACTCTAAGGTCTCCTACAAGCCTTCTCTTCTCCAGGCTGCACAGTCCCAACTCTCTCAGCCTGTCCTCACAGCAGAGCTGCTGCAGCCCTCTCAGCATCTTGGTGGCCTCCTCTGGACTGGCTCCAACACTTCCATGTCCTTCCTGTGCTGGGGGCTCCAGAGCTGCACACAGGACTGCAGGTGGGGTCTGAGGAGAGAAGAGTAAAAGGGCACAATCCCCTCCCTTGCCCTGCTGGCCATGCTGCTCTTGCTGCAGAAGAGAAGAAGGACACTGAGGTGCTGGACCGTGTCCAGAGAAGGTCAATGAAACTGGTGAAGAGTCTGGAAAAGAGCTCTGGTAAGGAATGATGAGGGAACTGGGGTTGTTTAGTCTGGGAAAAAGGAGGCTGAGTGGACACCTCATTGCTCTCTACAGCTCCCTGCAAGGGGATTGGAGTCAGATGGAGGGGTGGGGGAGTGGTTTCTTCTCCCAGGAATAGGATAAGAGGAAGTGACCTAAAGTTGCACCATAGGAGGTTTAGATTGTATTTTAGGAAGAATTTGTTTCCTGGAAGAGTGTTCAGGCATTGGAACAGGCTGCCCAGGGAGGTGGTTGAGTTACCACCCCTGGAGGTGTTCAAAAGATGAGTAGGTGCAGCACTTCAGTATGTGGTTTAGTGGTCATGGTGGTGTTGAGCTGCCAGTTGGACTTGATACCTTATGCAATGATTTTATATCCACACTCTCTCCAGCACACTTCCTGCAAGCCTCCTTTCTCTACACTTATTAACTACAATTCAAACATTCTTGCTCTTGTTAGTGGTAATGCCTTAATTTATAGGGCTCAAACCCCATCAGATCAGCTCCTAGAACATTTCAGAGGCTGAACATTTTGGCCAGCGTTGTGGCATGACATTTACATCTAAGTAACAATGGTTTCAGATGAAAAACTTCCAAACAGGCTGATGAGCCACAGAACTAAGTCTAATTTTGTAATAAGGCACAGATTGTGCCATTTAATTTGGCACCTTTTTCTCAGCATTTTTCCTCATGCTCTACCTAAACCACCAACTACTCTCCTGTTGTACTGCCATCCCAGAGAAGCTCCAAGTTAAAAATAGCAAGCTGTGAGTGAAGTTTGCTGCATCAAATCAAATTTTTGATCCTAATTTTTTTTAAAAAGCTCTCACTCTCACTCCTTGATTTCTGTCTAGGTTAATCTATAGGGTTTTTTATTTTCTAGCAATCATAGCTCAGAGTTCAATTCCACAACAGCCATGAGCTGTCATTCGAGCCAATCTGCCTTATCAGGTAGTCAAAAAGTCAAAGTTGTGATTGTGGCAGACTCACATCCTGTGTCAAGAGATAGAGATCCTTCTAAGAACCACCGCTGTACTCCAGTGACACTGTTATTATTTCATCCACAGGAAATCTCAGCTCCAGTGCTCACTGCAAATCATTTTGACTCTTTCCCACAGGTCATTGACTCACTGGGTTTGCCCATGCAGCAGGACTGGGAGGTGATGGCTGTTGCATCATCCTTCCAGACTCATGGACACACTGCAGCACATGATGGCTCTATCTCCTCATGTGCATGCCCACGCTTGCACATCCCTGAGCCTTCCGCGGGTGCTGTGGTCCCAGCTCTCGCTTTGGCCTGCAGTGTGGTCATGGACTGAGAGCAGCGTGGTGGTGCTTGTGGGTCCTCATCCCACAAGTGTGATTCTGCTAAGAGATCACAGAATCACAGAATTATTGAGGCTGGAATAGACCTGTGAGGTTATCAAGTCCAGCCTATGACCTCACACCATCGCACTGACCAGAGCATGGCACTGTGCCACAACCAACCGCTCCTTAAACACCTCCAGGAATGGAGACTTCACCACCTTCCTGGGCAGCCCGTTCCAGATGAGGGATACAGATGTGCTGGCAAGTTTCAGGAATTGTCTCATTAACTTCTCTGGCACTTGAGAAAGGCCCAGTTACAAAGCAGCAAACTCCTGACCTTAGAAAGGAGCCAGAAAGATTAGCCTTACAGAGACTTCTAACTGAAGTGTTCATCCAAGGCTGACCTGTTCCAACACATCTCCTTTCCCACCCACTCAAGATGTAATTCAACCCATGAAGCTGACAAAGCAATTATGCCTTTCATTGAATTGCCTCATTAACCACACCCCAGCAGTCTTCCCTTGTGCTGAGGCAACTCCTCTCAATGTTCTTCCACCATGCCAAACAGGTAGGCTTCAGAAGTGCAACTTCATCCTAATTGCACCACTGCTTTTACCAAAACCTGCACAGTATCAGGGACTGCTTGGCTTAAAGCAGAATAACAGTCATGGAGTTGTTTTGGTTGGAAAAGACTTTTAAGTTCATTAAGTCCAACCATTCTCTAATTCCACCAGGTCTGGTGCTAACCTATGGCACTCAGCACCACATTTTTGCCTCTTCTAAACACCTCCAGAGATGTGGATTCAACCACCTCCCTTGGGATCCTGTTCCAGTCTTTGAGAACCCTTTCAGTGGAGAAGTGTCTTCTAATGCCCAACCTAAAGCTCCCCTGGTGCAACTTGAGGCCATTTCCCTCTTGTTGTATCAGTTGTTACTAGAGAGAAGAGAACATTCTAGAGAGAAGAGAAGATTCTATGATTCTATGAACAACATCCATCTCTCTCCAGCCTCCTTTCAGGGAGTTGTAGGCAGCCAGAAGTTCTTTGGTCTCCTTTTCTCCAGACTGAACACCCTCAGTTCCCTCAGCCTGGCTCTTTCCCCCCACCTCAGGCCCCCTAAGTCTTGATACTAGTGGTTAACCAATCAACAACCTCCACCAGGTCCTTCTGCACATGAGATTTGGCCACTGTGTCTTCCACAGGTCTTATCTTCTCACACTGCTCCCTTGTCCTTCTTCCAAACCTACCCACAGAGCCAAATCTGTTCATACTTCAGCCTTGTCTCCTGACCACCTTAAGCACTATGCTGGTTTGAGGCTAATTGGAATATTCTAATGAGAGAAATTAGCTCATTGGTTGTAAAAAGAAAACAATGATACAGTCTCCATCATTCATTGGTTTGCTAAAAGGGATAAAAAGCCAAAGTGTACAACTTGTTCCTCTTTTGCCTTATTTGCTCCTCAGCACTGGATCTGTTCACTGTTGTCTCTATTCTCTCCCACTAACCCCAGCTAACATTTCCAGGTAAAAAAAGTAAGCTTTGCTGATTGTTTTTCTGTCTAGGAGAGATGGAGGGTGGCTTTGAGGAGTTTCTTTGTCCAGGAGGGAAGTTTGGATTTCTGCATTATTTCTAAATGGTATATAATTGTAAATCTATGTAAATACTGTGTGTGTATATATGCTTGGAAATTTAGCTTTGCTGTAAATAGAGCTTTATCTTACATCCAAGCCATCTGAGCTGTCTACAACCACCTGAAGGGAGGTTGTAGCTAGGTGGGGTTGGGCTCTTCTCCAGGTACCCAGCAACAGAATGAGGGGACATAGCCTCAAGTTGTGCCAGGGGAGGTCTAGGCTGGATGTTAGGAGAAAGTTCTTGCCAGAGAGAGTGATTGGCATTGGAATGGGCTGCCCAGGGAGGTGGTGGAGTCCCCATCCCTGGAGGTGTTGGAGCAAAGCCTGGATGGGGCACTTAGTGCCATGGTCTGGTTGATTGGCTAGGGCTGGGTGCTAGATTGGGCTGGATGAGCTTGGAGGTCTCTTCCAACCTGGCTGATTCTGTGATTCTGTGAGCTGGTCTGGTAAATCTCAATAGTGAGGGTGAAGTTTCTCAACCCACTCCAAGCACTCTCCTCTTGTGACAGGAACCTCACTGATCAGTTCACACCAGCATCAGGCTTGTACAGCCCCAGGAGCAGTCAGGCTGTTCACTTGAAAGGTCCCCTCTTGCTAGTAGCCACCGTGGTAGTCTGCAGCTAGGTTTGCAGCAGACAGTTATTTCCTCCCTGCTCAGTACTTGGGTAATCAACACTTTGCAAGTATCATGAGCCTGTGGCTGTCCCAGGTTGTCCCAGGTTAACAGCCTGCCAGGGCAAGCTGCAGGTGTCCTCTCACAGCTTGCTCAACTCTACCAATCACTCACAGAGAGAACTAATTCTCAGTTCTCCAAACAAGTCTGACTCTCAATCCAAAACCTTAAATGAAATGATGGATCTCAAAGTCAAAACACTCAAAGCAACTGGAGGACATGCATGCAAGCTCATGACTGTCCTAATGGACTTCCTTCTGCACAAACATCACCTCAAGAAACCAAGAGGAATTTCCCTGTTTTACTTCACTCTTAATGGTGCACCTCAGGAATGCAGCATTTTTTCCCTTGGTGGAAGCTACTACCCTTTTGTTCAACTTGTTTGGGGGTGGGGGGAAAGCATCACCTAAACTGTCCAAGAAAAGCAGATCTCAGGAACTTTTCATCTCAAGAAAAACAGAACTAAACTGTCCAAGAAAAGCAGATCTCAGGAACTTTTCATCTCAAGAAAAACAGAACTAAACTGTCCAAGAAAAGCAGATCTCAGGAACTTTTCATGTCCTACCTGCATTTCACAGGTGTTGAGAGGGTTGGTGAGTTAATATTGACAGAGCATTTAAGAGGCCTTCCCAGACAGAAGCCACATGAGCACTGCAGCTAAACGCTGCACACAGCTAACCTGATTCCCCTGCAAGTTTCTAGAACCTGGATAATTTGGCTTTTCAGGTCAGATCTGCACAGATGTTTATGTCATGAATCTGCTTATTAAATACAGCAAAAGCTTGAGTCAGTCCCCCCCTTGCTCACACTTGTGTCACTTCTTCATTTGAAGCCATGACAACGTAATTTGTGCAAGAACAAAACAATATCCTCTTACCCTTTGTAATTTCCTTTTCCCTGTCCCATTTCACCTCTCAGTCTAGCATGAGGTCGTGGTTTTCTTTGCTCACCATTAAACAGCATTTGACCACTGACAACCAAGGCTTGTGAGACCTTATGGACCCTTACATAGTGTCTGTGCCTTCAATTTGCATGTCTGGTGCTCTGGGCTCAACTATTCCAATGAATCACAATGAACATGAACACACATTCACCCCACAGAGCAGCTTGACAGGGTGCTGGGCCATCTCCTTTGAACTATATTCATATCCTGAAAGGTTGCCTAGATGATCTTTAAGGTCCTTTCCAACCTGGTATTTGATGAACCTATGAATTGATGAATTTCTGGGGGACAAAAAACCAAAGTCAGCCCTTTATGGATAGATGGAAACAACCTTAAAGCTGGCTGAGAACTGATCTGGAACCATACATACAGATGCACCCTTCCTGGAGGTATCACAGTATCATCAAGGTTGGAAGAGACCTCAAAGATCATCAAGACCATGTTCAAGGCCAGGATGGATGAAGCCTTGACGAATCAAGTTTAGTTGAAAGTCCCTGTCCATGACAGGGAGGTTACAGCAGGTGTTCTCTAAGGTCCCTTCCAACCTTAGCCATTCTATAATTCTGGCTGCACCAGGGGAGGTTTAGGTTGGACATGAACAATGCCCTCCCCCAAAGGCTTGTCAAGTCCTGGAATAGGCTGCCCAGGGCAGTGGTGGAGTCCCCATCTCTGAAAGGGTTTCAAAGCTGTGTTGGTGTGGTGCAGAGGGAGATGGTTTAGTGGTGAGCTGGCAGTGCTGTGTTAATGCTTGCCCCTGATGATGTTAAGGGTCATTTCCAGACGAAATGACTCTGCGTAGACTAAACTTAGGAGTAGTGTTGCAAAAGAGAAAACGTCTTCCTCCGTGCATCTACAAAAGGCTGACCCTGAGAGATCACTGTGCCCTCAGCAAGAGCTGAACATCTCCTGTACACCTGCCCACGCTCTCTCTCTTATCAACCACTCTTCAGCAAGAAGGAGAGAAGAAAAGCCCAACAATCTGCTGTTCTTATCTTCACAAAGCACTCTTTGCACTGCACTACCATGACAGCTTTGCTTTCATTAACAAATCAGGATCTTTTTTTTTTTTACAAGAGGAGAATCAATACACAATAAGCAATTATCCCACTGAGAGGGAAACTGCACCAGCTCAAGCCTGGCTGATAGCTGTGCCTGCTTCTTTTCTTTTCAGTGTCAGAATAATAAGCTGCAGTTGCTTGTCTGTACTTCACAGTCAACAACAAAGTGCCTGTGGTGGGTTTGTAATCTCTGTGTCGATAGAAGCAAAATCCCTTTGTATTAATGAAAAGAGCAGAAGTTCATCCAGCCTCACACAGGGCCTCTTACAGGGGAGGACTGAAAGAGAATCATAGAATCACAGAATTGCTGGAGTTGGAAGGGACCCCAAGGATTATCTAGCTCCAACCCTCTTGCCGTGGGCAGGGATACCTTGCGCTAGATCAGGTTGCTCAGAGCCTCATCCAGCCTGGCCTTAAAAACTTCCAGGGATGAGACTTCCACCACCTCCCTGGGCAACCTGTGCCAGTGTCTCACCACCCTCATGGTGAAGAATTTCTTCCTAACATCCAATCTGACCCTACCTATTTCTAGTTTTGCTCTATTCCCCCCAGTCCTATCACTACCTGGCACCCTCGGAAGTCCCTCAGCAGCTTTCTTGTAGCCCACTTCAGACACTGGAAGGCCACAATGAGGTCTCCTCGGAGCCTGCTGCTCTCCAGATTGAACAGCCCCAATTCTCTGTCTCCAGAGCAGAGGTTTCTCCAGCCCTCTGATCATTCTCATGGCCCTGCTCTGGACACACTCCAGCACATCCAGATTCTTCTTTTCCCAGGGGCTCCAGAACTGGATGCAGTACCCCAGGTGGGGTCTCACCAGAGCAGAGCAGAGGCAGAATCCTGTCCCTTGCCCTGCTGCCCACACTGCTCCTGCTGCAGCCCAGGCTCTGGTTGCTCTCTGGGCTGCAAGTGCACACTACTGGCTCATGTTGAGCTTCTCACCCACCAGCACCCCCAAGTCCCTCTCCTCAGGGCTGCTCTCCAGCCAGGCACTGCCCAGCCTGTGTTTGTGCTTGGGATTGCCTCGACCCTGCTGCAGGACCTTGCACTTGGTCTTGTTGAACCTCATCAGCTTGGTTTGTGCCCAGCTCTCCAGCCTGTCCAGGTCCCTCTGGATGCCATCTCTACCCTCCAGCCTGTCTGCTGTGCCACACAGTTTGGTGTGGTCAGCAAACTTGTTGAAGCTGCACTCAATGCCTCTGCCCATGGTATCCACACAGATGTTGAACAAGCCTGGTCCCAGGACTGATCCCTTTGAGGGACAGTCATGTTGAAGGAGGTATTTCTACTTGTGCTCCCAAATGAAATAGAACATAAAAATCACACAAGGGATGCAGAGCATGCCTGGAAAGGGGTTGTCCTAGAAAGCAGTCAGAGGAGAGCTAATTCATAGAGTCATAGAATGGTAAGGTTGGAAAGGACCTCAAAGACCATCTAGTTCCAACCTCCTGCTGGCTCACATTGAGCTTCTCACCCACCAGCACCCCCAAGTCCCTTTCCTCAGGGCTGCTCTCAAGCAGTCACTGCCCAGCCTATACCAGTGCCTGGCATTGCCCTGATCCAGGTGCAGGACCTCACACTTGGTCTTGTTGAACCTCATGAGGTTGGCTTGGGCCTGCCTCTGCAGCCTGTCAAGGCCCCTCTGGATGGATCCCTTCCCTGCACCACATCAGCCAGCCCATACAGTTTGGTGTCATCAGATGTTAAGATCAGCCTTTAAAAAAAAAAAATAAAATTAAAAAAATCTTTAAAAAGCCATTTCCAATCTTTCTGCCTGCTTTGGTTCTGAAATGTGTATGTGCACAAATATCAAATATCTGAGGGGTGGGTGTCAAGTGGCTGAGGCCAATCTCTTCTGGTGGTCAGCAGAAATAAGACGAGGAAACAAACTACAAACTCTGTTCCAGCTACAAACTGGAACAGAGAAGTTTTCACCTCAACATAAGGGAAAACTTCTTTACATTGAGGATGACAAAGCCTTGGAGCAGGCTGCCCAGAGTGGTTGTGGAGTCTCCTTCTCTGGAGATTTTCAAAACCCATCTGGATGGCATTCAACAAATCCAAGTGCCAGGTGCTGCACTTTGGCCACAACAACCCCATGCAGAGCTCCAGGCTGGGCTGGGAGTGGCTGGAGAGCAGCCAAACAGAAAGGGATCTGGGGGTGCTGATTGACACCCACCTGAACATGAGCCAGCAGTGTGCCCAGGTGGCCAAGAAGGCCAATGGCATCCTGGCCTGCATCAGCAAGAGTGTGGCCAGCAGGAGCAGGGAGCTCATTCTCCCCCTGGACTCTGCACTGCTTAGGCCACACCTTGAGTCCTGTGTCCAGTTCTGGGCCCCTCAATTTCAGAAGGACATTGAGGTGCTTGAGTGTGTCCAGAGAAGGGCAAGGAGGCTGGGGAGAGGCCTGGAGCACAGCCCTATGGAGAGAGGCTGAGGGAGCTGGGATTGGTTAGCCTGGAGAAGAGGAGGCTCAGGGGAGACCTTCTTGCTGTCTACAGCTACCTGAAGGGTGCTTGTAGCCAGGAGGAGGTTGCTTTCTTCTCTCAGGCAAGCAGCA
>VWZE01023412.1:105472-126652 GCA_013396675.1 Eubucco bourcierii | reverse complement strand
CCAGAACTGCACACAGGACTGCAGGTGGGGTCTGAGGAGAGCAGAGCAAAGGGGCACAATCCCCCCCCTTGCCCTGCTGCCCACACTGCTCTTGCTGCAGCCCAGCACACAGTTGCTGTCTGGGCTGCACTCACACTGCAGCCTCAGGTTGAGCTTTTCATCAACCCAGACTCCAAGGTCCTTTTCCTCAGGGCTGCCCTCCAGCCAATTGTGTTCAGTTTTGGGTTTCTAACTCCAAGAAGAACATTGAGGTGCTAGAGCATGTCCAGAGAAAGGCAATGGTGAAGGGCCTGGAGAAGAGGGCTGGTGAGAAGTAGCTGGGGGGTTGTTTAGTCTGCAGAAAGTGATGTGGTTTAGTGGAGACCTGGCATTGCCAAGTGTTTTTAATGGTTTGACTTGTTGATCTTAAAGATTCCTGCCAACCAAAATGATTCTGTGGTTCTGATTGGTAACCCCTGCAGAGTTATCTAATCAGTGGAAACTAGGCAAAGATCACAGGCTGGGACGTGCCTGGCATGAGCAGAGGAATTTACCAAACAAGTAGGGCTGAAAGCTCACCTGCAGACACATGGGGAACACCAGGAGGAATTTTTGGGCTACTATGACAGCCACTGAGCAGGAATGCTCCTGCTTGCACCCTGCCTGCTCTGCTCCAGCTCCATTCATGAGAAAGAAGAGATTGTCATAGTCACTTAAGGTCACCATTCCCTGTTCTGCATTCAGGGCATGGTTGGGAATGGTCCAAACGGGAGCTGAGAGCTGATGTGGGAGGTTTGCAGACTTGGTTTTATTCTGGTAGCTCCAAAACTATCTTACTCAGCCCTCTTGGACAAATCACCTCCTGGCAAAGAAAAGGTGAGTTGTGTGCCAGCTGCACTTGTGGTCTGGAAAGGAAAAGGAAATGTCCCCTTCCTTTTGGGGGATTTTTGAGAACAAATTCTCAGCTTGGCCTCACAACCTCTGCGGAGCATGGAGTCATCCAATCATAGAGTCACAGAATCATCAAATCATAGAATGATTGAATCATAGAATGCATTGGAAAAGCTGGAAGGGATCTTCAAAGCTCCTCCAGTCCCACCCCCCCTGCAGTCAGCAGGGACATCCCCAACTAGATGAGGTTGCTCAGAGCTTCATCAAACATGACCTTGAGCATCTGTGGGGATGGGACCTCCAGCACCTCCCTGGACAATCTATTCTAGTGTTCCACCACCCTTACTTTGAAAAACCTCTTCCTAATGTCCATGAGCATGTAATGTAATGAGTGTGAGCCTGTGCCTGTCTCATCTCAAGAGCCCAGCACTTGTTCTCCAAGGTTCTGGCTATTCAGCTTCTTCCAGCCAAGGGTACGAAGGTCACACACCACTGCTAGAAGCTTCAGGCTAATAAAAGCTCTTAGGAGATGTTTTAATTCAGAACTTAACTCCACTGAAATTCCTTGGAAAATGAAAACAAAATAAATTCCAGAGGGTTTTCTGACTTACAGACTGAGCGAATCTGCAGCTGTCTCCTTGTGAGTCATGTGCCTTGAGTGCATATTAAGCATTTAATAGCACTCCAAATTAAGAGAAAATTAGCTTTGTCACTTGTTTCCAAAATATCTCTATTAGTTTTTCAGTATTCTGCCCTAGAGTAGGCATCTGAGACCAAAGCAAAACAAACCCAAACCAAATCACATCTCTACAGAGCACTTCCACAGAAACAGAAGTTTTTTCTTCTACTGATCTTAGCAGCACCTTCCTGCCCATCCGGGCTTTAAATTTAGCCCTGCTGTGAAGTCAGGTTGGGATGGCTGTAAAAACAGCCATCAATCCTCATCCTCAAACTTTGCCAGACACAATCAAAACAAACAATGAATTAAAGACAGAAATGAAGCCAGTCACTAGCCTAAGGTCACAAAGTAGCTCTGTGGCTTGGCTGGGATCAGACCACACATCCTTTGGGGCTTTACCAGCCCTATTGTCCTGTTTCCCTAAACCACACTGGCTTTCACAAACGTTTTTTTTTCTCCTTCACATTTTCTCTCACCCTGGTCTCTTCCCCATTCAGGCTGCTGGCAAGGATCCCCATCCCTGATGCTTTGGCCAGCCTCACTAAATAAATGACACATGCTGCTCAAGCATGACTTCTAGCTTTAGAGTAACTGGACTATTATAATAAGAAGATTTCCAACAGTGTTATTAAAGTACAAGTGCTAAGAGCTGGCTGGCTTTTTATTAGAGGGGAGATGCTGCAGACAGGCTGAGCTATGAGAAAATAGTTTTCTTTCTTTGGTATTATTTTGTAATAACACAAATCTGAAATGCTTTTTCGTGAGGAGGTGGAAGAAATCTTGTTGCTTTCCCATTAAAAGATAAGTTTCCATCCTGTTTTTATTTATGCAAGTGAAAAGGAGAAGTTTCTGCATATCACTGTGTGTGAATCAGTGCCTTGGTTTCAGGTGGGGTAGAATTGATTTTCTCCCTAATAGCTGGTTTGGTGCTGTGCTTTGGATTTACTATGAGATGAACATGGGGAGGGACTATTTACAAGGTCTTGTAATGACAGGACAAGGGGCAATGGGTTTGAAGTGGCAGAGGGGAGATTGAAACTGGATGTCAGGAGGGAGTTGTTTGCAGTGAGGGTGGTGAGACACTGGCACAGGTTGCCCAGGGAGGTTGTGGCTGCTCCCTCCCTGGAGGTGTTGGGTTGGATCCCAACCCTCATCCAGGTTGGATGAGGCCTTGAGTGAGCTGTGCTAGTGGGAGGTGTCCCTGCCTGTGGCAGGGGCTTGGAACTGGCTGATCCTTGAGGTCCCTTCCAACCTTCCCATTCTATGATTCTATGAAGATTGATTTTTCTCCCCAGTATCAGGTGGTAGAATGAGAGGAAATGCCCAGAAATTGTGCCAGGGGAGGGTTAGGTTGGACATCAGGAAAAATTTCTTTCCTGAAAGAGTGGTCAGGAATTGGAACAGGCTGCCCAAGGAGACGGTAGAGTCACTGTCTCTAGGGGTATCTAAGAAACGTGGATGCAGTCCTTTGGGACGTGGTTTAATGGCCATAGTGGTCTTAGCTTTGTGGCTCAATTTGATTAATCTTAGAGGATTTTTCCAGCTGAAGCAATTCTGTGATTCTGTGGTTTAGTGGCTTAGCAGCAGTGGTGGGATTGTGAGCTCTAGTTGAGCAGTTGGACTTGATGATCTCAAAGGTCTTGTTCAACCTCAACAGTTGTATGGTTTATTCTCACACAAGCAAGGTGGCAGTCAGATGAAGTTGTTCTCCTCCTTTATGGCATAATGATATCTGATATGGCATTATATGTCCTCCTTCATGGCATGATGATGTTTTAGTTGTTGAAAGGTACTGTTTATAATCTAACAACTTCCTAGTTTCTCAGGTCCTGCCAGAGATAAGGCTGGAGTGGCACAAAAGGTTGGGAGGGGACCTTCCAACCTTACCATTCTATGATTCTATGATTCTATGGTTAGGACAGCTGACTCCAACTGAACAAAGAGATGTCCCATTTGATGTTATGCCCAGTACAAAAACTGGGGGAAAAGCTGGCTGGGGATCACTGCTCAGAAACTGACTGGGCAAGTGGTAAGCAACTGCATTGTGCATCACTTCATTTGTACATTCAATTATTTTATTAGTAGCATTAGTGTTAGTGTTATGACTATTATTAGCATTTTCTTCCTTTTCTGTCCTATTAAGCTGTGTTCATCTCAACTCATGGGTTTTAACTCTTTTTCCCAATCCTCTCTCCATCCTACAGGGTGGAGAGGGTGAGGAGCAGCTGTGCAGGGCTTAGTTGCTGGCTGGGCTTAAATCACAACACAAAGAATATGTCCATTTTAATGAGAACTTGGTTTTCTTAGGAAGAAAAAAGAANGCACAACTTGAGACTTTGTCCTCTTATTCTGTTGCTGGGTGCCTGGAGAAGAGCCCAACCCCACCTAGCTACAACCTCCCTTCAGGCAGCTGTAGAGAGCAATGAGGTCTGCCCTGAGCCTCCTCTTCTGCAGGCTGCACACCCCCAGCTCCCTCAGCCTCTCCTCAGAGGGTTGTGCTCCAGGCCCCTCACCAACCTTGGTGCACTTACCTGGGCACATTCCAGTACCTCAGCATCTATCTTGAATTAAGGGGCCGAGATCTGGACACAGAACTCAAGGTGTGGCCTGAGCAGTGCTGAGTACAGGGGCAGAATAACTGCATGCTCAACCCCTGCCACACACCAACGTGGGTACACCTCACTGGATGAGGCCTTGAGCAACCTGGGCTAGTGGGAGGTGTCTCTGCCCATGGCAAGGGGTTGGAACTAGATAATCTTCAAGGACCCTTCCAAACCAACCCATTTTATACTTATCCCACCCTCCCTGAAGGACTTGACAGGAAGTGGAGTGCACATGTTGCCATATAAGGTTATCCAGGCTCAGTCCTGTTCAGTATATTTACTGATGATCTGGACCAGGGAATTGAGTCCAGCATCAGTAAGTTTGCAGATGACACAAAGTCAGGAGCAGGTGTGGATCTGTTGGAGGGTAGGAGGGCCCTGCAGAGGACCTGGACAGCCTGGATGGGTTGGCAGAGGCCAATGGGATGAGATTTAACAAGGCTAAGTGCAGGGTTCTACACTTTGGCCACAACAATCCCAAGCAGTGTTACAGTCTGGGGACAGAGTGGCTGCAGAGCAGCCAGGTAGAGAGGGACCTGGGAGTACTGGCAGATAGTAGCTGAACATGAGCCAGCAGTGTGCCTAGGTGGGCAGGAGAGCCAATGGCATCCTGGCCTGGATCAGGAGCAGTGTGGCCAATCTTGGCTGGGAGAAGGGAACCTCTTCCACCTGGACATCAGCCCCCATGTGAGCTTCCTTCTCTGATCAGTTGCTGAGCAGCTCTTGAGGTTATCAATATGCAGCAGGTCCTTTTAAATCAGCGATTGCAGCCATTAAGAAAGTAAGATGAGATAAACTTTGCCCAACTGCAATAAAGTCACAGCTCTTCCAGGCAGTGATGATAGGCTCCTGAGAGAGCACAGTTAGAGGAGTTTAAAGAGAGGGTGACTCCACAGTGGCGAAACACCCTGCACTGTGCCTGATTTTGGACTAATTTGGTGCAAAATGTACAATGAGCAACTTGCAAGTTCTGCTATGAGGTAGGAAGGAAGCAACATTTGAGAGAGGCAGACCCCTCCTTGGGGTCGCTTGCAGTGCTCTCACCTTCCCTAAAAGACTCTTGCAGGGCTCAGGGCAGACCTCATTGCTCTCTACAACTACCTGAAAGGAGGTCGTAGCCAGGTGGGGTTGATCTCTTCTGCCAGGCACCCAAGGACAGAACAAGGGAACACAGCCTCAAGCTCTGCCAAGGGCAGGTTTAGGCTGGACATTAGGAAGAAATTCTTCACGGAAAGTGATTGGCATTGGAATGGATTGCCTTGGGAGGTGGTCGAGTCCTCATCCCTGGGGGTGTTTAAGAGGAGGCTGGATGAGGCACTTAATGCCATGGGTCAGTTAATTAGGAGGTGATAGATGATAGGTTGGACTCGGTGATCCTAGAGGTCTTTTCCAGCCTGCTTAATTCCGTGATTCTGTGGTTGTGTGCTGAAACCGCCGGGCTCTGGGACACTCGCTCGTCCCCGCAGCTCTCTCTCGCTCTCCCCTTGCTTCTCACTTTCACTCCCATTGGTTTCATATTCCCTGTACCATGCGGAAAAACTTTCAAGCTTATCCAGCCCAGCAGCAGACTTTATCCTGGTTCCACCCACTGGGACTTTCCTGGCTTCCTTCTGAACAGCGAGGGGAAAAAAAAAAAAAAAAGGCAGCGGGAGGCATGCGGCAGGCAGCTCGGGGAGCCCGGGGAGCCGCCGTGCTCCCCTTCCCGAGCTAGGTTTCTACTGTAGGCGGTGCATTCCTTGGGAGGGAGGGTGTGTGTGTGTCGGTGCCTTCCCACACTCGGACCAGCTCTTATTTAATGGGGGTCTCCATGCAGGGCAGACACCAGAAGAGATTGTGCCGTCCCCACTTCCCATCCAGGAGCAGCAGCAGCTCACATGGCAGGCGCCGGCGCCGTCGGCTTGGCCGAGGTTACTGTGGAGGAGGCAGCTCCTGGGATCAACCAAACTTCAAGGATGCACTTCAGGGAGGATATGAGGAGGATCCGGTGCGCGGTGCTGCTGTGCCTGCTTTCCGTGCTGGTCCTCATGGTGCCCACTGCCTACCTACTGGTTGGAAACCTCCAAGTTCCCAGCTCCTGCGTGGAGCAGGTAAGAGATGATGACTGATTTCTGTCCTGCCACGCTGCAAGGAGGACCACACCACGTCCCACGTCTCCAGGGTTGGGGTTTGGTTGGTTCTTTCTTTACTGTTTGTGAAGTTTTTCGTGTTTAAAGGGAACTCAAGACACTCACTGTTACCTTCCTTCTTCCTTAGAGAAAATCTGCTTGCAGTAACTCTTACAAGTGTTTGGGCTTTTTAACTAACGGTTTTTGTTCCTCTCGACTTAATTTCATCAATGGCACAGTAAAAGGCACAACTTTTAAACTTTTCTTGTCATGCTGCAGGGAATGCTTTAAAAAAAAACCCAAAAAACTTCCTAGGTGATGGAAACCAGTGAGTCTGCATTGATTTCAGGCACAGTTTGGCACTGGGTCTCATTTTCCTCCTTTCTTTCAGTTTGGCTTTGAGACTTCCCCTTCCAGGTTCCTATTTCAGCAAACATCTGCTGACCAGGCTGCTGTTGTCAGTGGGTCAGTGTTCGTCATCCCTCACCAGGCAGACAGCTAAGCTCTGGTATGCCATTCATGCAAACTCCTGCAGAGATGTGATTTGAACCAGTTAAGGAGTCTGACCCTAAATTTTTGCATCCCAGTTTTTTACTGGCCATCAAAACATTCTCTAAATCCAAAGATCTTTTAATCTCTTCTCTTTTGACAAAGAGCTAAACTCACTTTGCTCCCAGCAATACAAACTTGATGGTGTGGCTGTTTCTACTGCTCTTCTGTCACCTCAATCCTTCTCATGTCAGCCTGCATACAACTGCCTTCTTCCATGGCAGTTAAAGAATTCAGCAGGACTATCCCATGCTAGAAGGGATAGGTCTTAGGACCTAAGGCTTGAATTTTAGCTTCAGATTGGAAATTAAGCTTTAGGATTTGAGACTTGAGTTTTAGCTTCAGAGATGAAATTAGGTCTTAGGATTTAAGGTTTGAATTTTAGTTTCAGGTCTGAAATCCCCCAACTAATTACCTTGTGTGTTATGCTCTCAGTTAGGAGTTGCAGAGTAAAGCAGTGTTATCAGTGGCCATGAAGACAGATTCCTAACCTAGAACACATTTAGCCTATGGAAGTTTGGGCTGCAGGTGACAGCTGTCCCCATGGCTGTGCCTGCATGCTCCTAGCTGCTCAGACTTGCTAGCCCTTGGCTGACCTTGAGTCTGCACAGCCACTGCCTTGTGCCCAAGTGATGCTGGCTGCTGGCTGCAGCATCTTCTGCATTCTCTGGTGGTTAGACTTTTGTGCACTCTAAAAGGAGCTGCAGCAGCCCTGCTCAGTACCTCAGCCTGACAAATCATAGAATCACAGAATGGTCTGGGCTGGAAGGAAACTCCAAAAGTCATCCAGTCCAACCCCCCACTGCTGTCAGTAGGGGCATCCTCAACTAGACCAGGTTACTTAGAGCCCTGTCAAGCCTCACCTTGAGTATCTCCAGGGAAAGGGCCTCAGCCATCTCTCTGGGAAACCTGTTCCAGTGGTCTACCACCCTCATGGTGAAGAATTTGTTTCTAACATCCACTCTAAATTTGCTTTTCTCTAGTTTGAAGCCACTGCCCCACATCCTGTCACTGCAGGCCTTTGTAACTAGTCTCTCTCCAGCCTCCATGCAGGATACTGGAAGGTTGATATTAGGACTCCCCAGAGCCTCCTCTTCTCCAGGCTGAACACCTCCAGCTCCCTCAGCCTGTCCTTGTAGCAGAGCTGCTCCAACCCCTCCGGACTCTCTCCATTAGGTCCATGTCCTTCCTACATTGAGAGCTCCAGAGCTGGATACAGTACTCCAGGTGAGGTCTCACCAGAGCAAAGAGGCAGAATCACCTCTCTGGATTTGCTGCAACTGCCAGTGTCTTGCACATCTGAAAGCATGTTGCTGCACTGCCCCTGCTGCTGCTGTTTAGACCAGCTGGAGGGACTGGAACACTTGGAGTGAAGAGACTATTTGAACAGTTTCAGCTGCACCTACTCCTTGTTTGTGTCCTGTGAGGTAGTAGAGAGCAGAGCAGTTTAAATGATTTTAGAATGGAATTATGAAAAAATGTTAGCCTGACTGAGTGGATTCATGGCTTTTGGCTCTGTTGACAGAGCAAGTGGAGAAAAGTATTTTGCTGAGCGGGTTTGACTTCTTAAGAGGAAAAAGCACACCATAAGCCAATAGAATTGCTCTAGCCTGGATTGCAGCAGTGTGGATGTCTGTGCACATGCACGGAATTAATTATTAGCTTGTAGTCTTCCCACAGTGATGTAACGAGCTGATCAGATGACTTAGAGCCTCTGCAAGTCCCAGTGAGGAAGAGAAAAATCATTGGGGCTGGCTGGCTGCCTGCTGCCTTCTTGCCAAGCCTAGTGGGTGGAGTGCCCAGCTACAGTTCAGCTGGATCCTGCACCTTCTGAACTCATTCATCCTGCTAGTGACTTTATGGCAAATATTGTCCATGGCTAGGCAGAGCTGATTGCTTGTGTAGCTTTTGGTTCATTTCCCAAAGAGCCCTGTCACAATCTGAGCCCTGCTGCTGAGTCCTGTGGCTTGGCATGGCTGTGTACTACTTCTGTCCCTGGAAACATTTCTGGGCTAAAAGGTCTCTTGGGGAAATATGCCTTTTTGCATTTAATTTCTGCTTTTGAAGTGTTAGAACTGGATCACTAAAGGATGCCTTCCTCATGTGCACCACCGATTGCCCTAGGACTAGGTTGGGACAAGGCACATGTGCCAGAGCTCTCTGTGGTTTTGGGGTGCAGATGTCCTGGGCATACTGAGAGCAAGCTGGCAGACCTGTGTTTGCACCAGGTGCATATTCACTTGCTGATCCTTGGAGCAGTGAACCCTCAGCAGGAGTCTTCTCCTTGTCCCAGGACCAGAGTTCAGCCCGCGCATGCCAGCTTATCAACTTCTCATGCACTGGGGACAGTCCTGGGAGGAGGGAGGGACTCAACAGCTGAGCAATTGAGAAGCACATGTAGTAAATTCCTGAGTCTGGTCTTCCTGGAGCAAGGAGGAGGAGAAAGGGGGCCTGGGAAAGTTTGTGCAACAGGGGCGTGTCTCTAATTCGCCTCTGGGGTGAGGCTCTTAATTCATCTCTGCCTCTGTGTGGGTGCAGATGGTGTCACCTTCTGCCTCTAAAGGGCTGCAAACTCACTTTTTCCCCTGGAAGTGTCCCTTTCAGGAAAAAAAAAACAGGACAAGTTATGTCATTACCTATGTCATTACATAGGTGTCAGCAACACCTATGAGCCACCTCTCTCTCTCTCTCTCTCTCTCTCTCATGGAATAATGTTTCAGGTCTGGTGATGGCTTCCCTGGACACCTTCCAGGATCACTGCACTGCTTCTCTTTGGGAAACAGAAAAAGTGAACTGAGGAAATAGGCTTCTTTAAACAATAAAACAGCTCATGTTGTTATCAGGAATTCTATAAAAGGCTCTAGTGATATCTTTTCAGAGGAAGATTAGTGCTCTGGAACATTTGTCTTATGGAGAAAGGCTGAGTGGCTTGGTGCTTTTTAGCCTGGAGAAGACTGAAGGGAGGTCTCATCAATACTAGAAGGGTAGGTGTCAGGAGGATGGGGACAGGCTTCTTCTCTGAGTGGTGCCCAGTGACAGAATGAGGTAATGGGCACAAATTGGGACATGTTCCATCTGAACATGAGGAGGAACTTCTCTGAGGGTGGTAGAGCACTGGAACAGGCTGCCCAGAGAGATGGAGGAGTCTCCATCTCAGGAGTCATTCAGAGCCTCTCTGGATGCTGTCTTTTGCAACCTGCTCTGAGTAAACCTGCACTGGCAGCAAAGTGGGACTCAATGATCTCCAAAAGTCCCTTCCAAATGCTATTTGAGTCTTGATGGGCTAGGATTGGTGTGCATCTTTCCCAAAAAAGAAGCCAAGTTTCAATTGCAGTGTGTAAGTCTACCATGGGTGCAGCAGAGCATCCAAGACAGCATCTCTGGCTGCCTTAGCAACCTGCTCACCCAGACCATCAAGTTTTGGGAACTGCAGATGTTGGTGCTTGGGTTTATGTTTGTGGTACCTTTGGCATGGCAGGATGACAAGCATCATAATGGGAAATTCCAAAACCACTGCAAAGGCTTGCATGTGAACTTGTGCTGTCAGCCTTGCAATAGTCCTGCAGTACAGAACAGACTTCAAAGTCCCAACAGCTCCAGCTGGATTGTGTCCAAAAAAGGTGAAGCCAGAAAGCTAGCAACAAAGCTTGGGAAGGGACTGCCAGGATATGCAGACATGCAGAGCCAGAAGCCCAAATGGGAAATGGCTTCCTGATCTGTGGGGAAAGAAATGCCTGAGGAGGAGCAGTGAGCACTGCACCTAGGCCCATGTGTGTGGGATTCCCCTTCCAAAAGGCAGCAGCAATAAAACTCCTGACTGGCCACTGCTGCCTGATGCACGTAGTCCTCGTAGGCAAAGAAGCCACTGAGCATGTGCCTGGGGGATGTGCTTGTGCTGGGCACTGTAGCTCAGATGAAACCCTCCCATTGAGGCCAGTTTTTATTGGGGTGGGACAAGTCTCTACCAAAAATGCCCAGCTCAGGCCATGCAGCATCCCTTGGTGCTGGAAAAAACCTGAGGGTTTATGAATCATAGAACCATAGAACTGTTGAGTTTGGAAGAGACCTTTGAGTTCATCAAGTCCAGCTGCTTGCTTAGAGCTCACAATCCCAACCCTGCTGCTAAGCTACTACCGCTAAACATCTCTCAGCACCACAACCACACATCTTTTAAATCCCAGCAGGGATGGTGACTCCACCACCTCTGTGGGTAGCCCGTTCCAATGCTTAAGATTCCTTTCTGTGAAGACTTTTTTTTCCTAATATCCAACCTGAACCTTCCTTGGTAGAACTTAAGGCCATTTCCTCTTGTTCTGTCACTTGTTTCTTGGGAGAAGATACCACTGCCCACTTCACTCCCACCTCCTTCCAGGAAGTTGTAGAGGGCAATGAGGGCTTCCCTTAGCCTCCTCTTCTCCAGACTAATTCCAGTTCCCTCAGCTGCTCCTCATAACACTTGTGTCCACTTCACTCCCAGCTCCTTCCAGGAAGTTGTTAGAGGGCAATGAGGGCTTCCCTTAGCCTCCTCTTCTCCAGACTAAATTCCAGTTCCCTCAGCTGCTCCTCATAAGACATGTGTTCAAGATCCTTCACCATCTCTGCTGCCTTTCTCTAGACCTGTTCCAGCCCTCAATTGCCTTCTTGGAGTGAGGACCCCACAGCTGAACCCAGCATTTGAGATGTAGCCTCACCAGTGCAGAGCAGAGGGTGGACAATCACATCCCTATGTATGACCTGCAGAGACCCTGCCTGTCAAATAGCATCTTGTGCTAAAACAGAGGGGATGGAGATACTGGGGATACTTAGCTTGTGGCTCTGCCTGCCTCCTGGGATGGGTTGTTCTCTAATGGATACCCCCAGCTCTTCCTGGAGGTGTGGGAAGCAGAATGGGTGAAAAGAGGATGTTCAAACCTTTTGTTTGGCCCTAGCAAAGTATGGCTAGAAATGCAGTGGGGCTTTTGGACATTGGTGTATCGAAATAATTTGGAAGTGTTTTACATACCACAGGCTCCAGGGCAATCACCTGGCTGGCTGGGGAGGGGGAGGGGCTTTGGCTGCAAATCAGCTGCAAGGTGGGGTTTCCAGCATCACTCAGTGTGGCTTACAGGCTCTCCCCAATAACCCAAGGGAAAAATCAAAGCCATGCTGTGAACTTTTCATANTTTTTTTCCTAATATCCAACCTGAACCTTCCTTGGTAGAACTTAAGGCCATTTCCTCTTGTTCTGTCACTTGTTTCTTGGGAGAAGATACCACTGCCCACTTCACTCCCACCTCCTTCCAGGAAGTTGTAGAGGGCAATGAGGGCTTCCCTTAGCCTCCTCTTCTCCAGACTAATTCCAGTTCCCTCAGCTGCTCCTCATAAGACTTGTGTCCACTTCACTCCCAGCTCCTTCCAGGAAGTTGTTAGAGGGCAATGAGGGCTTCCCTTAGCCTCCTCTTCTCCAGACTAAATAATTCCAGTTCCCTCAGCTGCTCCTCGTAAGACATGTGTTCAAGATCCTTCACCATCTCTGCTGCCTTTCTCTAGACCTGTTCCAGCCCTCAATTGCCTTCTTGGAGTGAGGACCCCACAGCTGAACCCAGCATTTGAGATGTAGCCTCACCAGTGCAGAGCAGAGGGTGGACAATCACATCCCTATGTATGACCTGCAGAGACCCTGCCTGTCAAATAGCATCTTGTGCTAAAACAGAGGGGATGGAGATACTGGGGATACTTAGCTTGTGGCTCTGCCTGCCTGCTGGGATGGGTTGTTCTCTAATGGATACCCCCAGCTCTTCCTGGAGGTGTGGGAAGCAGAATGGGTGAAAAGAGGATGTTCAAACCTTTTGTTTGGCCCTAGCAAAGTATGGCTAGAAATGCAGTGGGGCTTTTGGACATTGGTGTATCGAAATAATTTGGAAGTGTTTTACATACCACAGGCTCCAGGGCAATCACCTGGCTGGCTGGGGAGGGGGAGGGGCTTTGGCTGCAAATCAGCTGCAAGGTGGGGTTTCCAGCATCACTCAGTGTGGCTTACAGGCTCTCCCCAATAACCCAAGGGAAAAATCAAAGCCATGCTGTGAACTTTTCATAGTCACAGTTGAGCAAGATAGGAGAAGAGAGCAAACCACTAATTGTGTAAATGATCTTTCTGTGGTCTCACATTGCCTAACTCTCCTTCATCTACAACATCAACATGCCTGTGTGGCTGCTTAGGAGGAATATTGCTAATCCCTGGTAATTAGACAGCATTGCTAAATGCTAAAATATTTTCTATAGGAGATTTAGGTTTGCATTCTTACCAGGATTTAGGTTTGCATCTTATGAGAGGGCTGCAGCAGCTCTGCTATAAGGACAGACTGAGAGAGTTGGGGCTCTGCAGCCTGGAGAAGAGAAGGCTTCCAGGAGACCTTAGAGTAGCCTTCCAGTATCTGAAGGGGGCTACAGGAAGGCTGGGGAGGGACTATTGACAAGGTCCTGCAATGACAGGACAAGGGGAATGGGTTTGAACTGGCAGAGGGGAGATTTAGACTGGATGTTANCTAGTGGGAGGTGTCCCTGCCTATGGCAGGGGGTTGGAACTGGCTGATCCTTGAGGTCCCTTCCAACCTTACCATTCTATGATTCTATGATCTTTAAGGTTTGAATCCTAACCAGGATTTAGGTTTGCATCCTTACCAGGATTTAGGTTTGCATCCTTAGGTTTGCATCCTTACCAGGATTTAGGTTTACATCCTTACCAGGATTAGGTTTGCATCTTTAGGTTTGCAACCTTACTAAGATTTAGGTTTGCATCTTTAAGGTTTGCATCCTTACCAGGATTTAGGTTTGCATCCTTACCAGGATTTAGGTTTTCATCCTTACCAGGATTTAGGTTTGCATCTTTAGGTTTGCAACCTTACTAAGATTTAGGTTTGCATCTTTAGGTTTGCAACTTTACCAGGATTTAGATTTGCATCCTTACTAAGATTTAGTTTTGCATCTTTAGGTTTGCATCCTTACCAGGATTTAGGTTTTCATCCTTACCAGGATTTAGGTTTGCATCTTTAGGTTTGCAACCTTACTAAGATTTAGGTTTGCATCTTTAGGTTTGCAACTTTACCAGGATTTAGATTTGCATCCTTACTAAGATTTAGTTTTGCATCTTTAGGTTTGCAACCTTACTAAGATTTAGGTTTGCATCTTTAGGTTTGCATCTTTACCAGGATTTAGATTTGCGTCCTTACTAAGATTTAGTTTTGCATCTTTAGGTTTGCATCCTTACCAGGATTTAGGTTTGCATCCTTACCAGGATTTAGGTTTGCATCTTTACCAGGATTTAGGTTTGCAACCTTAGGTTTGCATCCTTACTAAGATTTAGTTATGCATCTTTAGGTTTGCATCTTTACCAGGCAACACAATTATGGAAAAAAAAAAAAATATCTCCTACCTTTAGCAAGGAACAGAATAATTTCAAACCTTGCAGCACCCTGCCCTGCCTACTGCATCACACTGTCCTTCAGCATTTTTGAACACAGCTCCTGCACCTGCAGTTTCATGGAACCACAGATTGGCTTGGGGCAGGAGTAACCTTTAAAGGTCATTATTCCAACCTTCCTTCAACCAGCAGAGACATCTGCAACTAGAGCAGGCTGCTCAGAGCCCCAACCAACCTCACCTGGAATGGTTCCAGGGATGGGGCAGCTACCATCTCTCTGGGCAACCCAGGACGAGGTCTGATCAACCTCAGGGTCAAAGATTTCTTTCTTCTCTCCAGCCTGAATCTCCCTCTTTTAGCTCAAACCTTCATCCCTTATCCAGTCACAACAGGCCCTGCTCAGAAGTCTGTCCTCAGCTTTCTGATCGGTCCCTTTAAGGACTGAAAGGTCACCAGAAGGTCTCTCTGGAGCCTTCTCTTCTCCAGGCTGAACACCCCCAACTCTCTCAGCCTGGCCTCACAGCAAAGGGCTTCCAACCCTTGCATCATTGCTGTGATCTCCTCTGATCCCACTCCAAAAGATCCAGCAGGTCCAGCAGAAGGCCACAACAAGGAGCTTCCATCTGGTCTTCTTTGGAAAGAAGTAAATGGAGGTTTTGTAAGGAGCTTCTTCTTCCCACTTTACAGTCAAAATAGTTTTGCTATTTTTAACAAAGGAGAATTCTTCTGGATATCCTCCCCACTTTCCCATCACCTCTGTTTGTATTGCAACATCCAAGTTTATATGAAGTACTTCAACAGAAGTTAGGTTTTAAATATGTAAACAGCCCCTGAGTAGCTGGAGGTTTGTGATAGATTTGCAGCCGATTGCAGCGCTTAGCATCCTTGGGAAATCTGCCACCTGATAAACATGGAAGAAGTGGCACATGACCAGTGCTATAAATGGGTATGCATCTGGCCAAAAGCAAAAAGGGAGTGCTGAAGGGAGATCTTCCACACCAACCTTGTGCCTCCAGTCACAGGAAGGACAAAGGCTGCTGCCTGGGACTCTCGTGTCGCATCCAAAGTACAGTTGTGCACTCTGCAGCACACGAGTGGGACCTTGGAGAAAGTCATTAATCATAATGCAGGGCTCAGGCAGCTCCCTGACAGCCCAGCACCATCTCTCTCTGTCAGGCACACACTGAGCTTTCACACCACCCTCTCTTCCAGGTGACATTTCCTGCAGAGCACCAAGCACCTATGGCTGGGCTGTATCTGTGTGTGTGTGCACGTGGGGAAGGCAGTTAAAAGAGAGAGAGTTATTTTTTTTTTCCCTGAGGTTTTCATTCTACCTTTTCTTTTTTTTTTCTTTTTTTTTCTTTTTTTTTTTTCCTCCTCAATGAACTGGAGAAACTGTTTGCTGGTTTTCTGCAGCAGCACATGTTTATTGCCAGGGAAACAGGATCACAGGACCTTAGGGGTTGGAAGGGACCTCTATAGATCATCGAGTCCAACCCCCCTGCTAGAGCAGGACCAGAGAAGCTCCAAAGTATCCTTGGGATTGCAAGAGCCCAAAAACCCAGGCAGCCTGAATCCTCTCCCATGCTCTTTTTAGAATCATAGGATCTCTATAGCTTGGGAATGACCTCTAAGATCAAGTCTTACCATCAATACAACACCATCATGGCCATTAAACCACAGCCCAAAGTGCCATGTCCACAAGTTTTTAACACCTCCAGGGATGGTGACTCCACCACCTCCCTGGGCAGCCTGTTCTCATGCCTGATCACTCTTCCAGTAATGAAACTCTTCCTCATGTCTAACCTAAACCTCCCCAGCAACTTGAGGCTGTCTCCTCTTGCTGTCACTCATTGCTTGGGAGAAGAGGCTGACCCCCTGCCTTACCCCAGCCTCCTTTCTGGGAGTTGTAGAGAGCCATGAGGTCTCCCCTCAGCCTCCTCTTCTCCAGACTAAACACCCCCAGTTCCCTCAACTGCTCCTCACCAGCCTTGTTGCCATTCTCTGGACCTTCTTGTAGTAAGAGGCCCAAAACTGAACCCAGTATTTAAAGTGTGACCTCATCAGTGATGAGCACAGGGACATGATCACTTCCTCTTGGACAGCAGAAATTATTTGTTTTCTACTCTGAGTCAACAACCAGCAGATAGCTTCAATACCTACTTGCTAATACTCTTCCAGCCTGTCTATTAAGCAATGTGCATCAAGTCCTCAGCTGCCAGAGCTGACCACTGGCAGTTTGTTCAGTATCTGGAGTCCTGTGTGCAGTTCTGGAGCCCTCAGCACAGGAAGGACATGGAAGTGTTGGAGAAGGTCCAGAGGAGGCCACCAAGATGCTCAGAGGGCTGCAGCAGCTCTGCTATGAGGACAGGCTGAGAGAGTTGGGGCTCTGCAGCCTGGAGAAGAGAAGGCTTCCAGGAGACCTTAGAGTAGCCTTGCAGGATCTGAAGGGGGCTACAGGGAGGCTGGGGAGGGACTATTGACAAGGGCTTGGAATGCCAGGACAAGGGGAATGGGTTTGAAGTGGCAGAGGGGAGATTTAGACTGGATGTTAGGACGAAGTTGTTTGCAGTGAGGGTGGTGAGACACTGGCACAGGTTGCCCAGGGAGGTTGTGGCTGCTCCCTCCCTGGAGGTGTTCAAGGCCAGGTTGGATGAGGTCTTGAGTGCCCTGTGCTAGTGGGAGGTGTCCCTGCCTATGGCAGGGGGTTGGAACTGGCTGATCCTTGAGGTCGCTTCCAACCTTCCCATTCTATGATTCTATGATTTAGTGTAGCACACAGGACCAGCCCAGTGTGCTCCTGAAGAGTGTTGTGTGACAGGGGCTCCTGGCAGCCCTCACAGTCAACCCTGAGCTGGCTGCTTAACCCAGACTGTCTGCTACACCACTGGCATAGACCCGTGATGAACTGTACCCTGGGAGAGGTGTAAGGAATGCCCCTCACACCCCAGGGATGCCAGATCCAGCTGTTGTGTCTGCTGCCATAAGAGGACAGGAGCCTGGCAAGAAGCCACCAGCCATGCCTAAGTGTGATTCAGAAGGACCAGCCCTTGTTGGCATGTGACAGGCAGAGAGCAGCTTCCCTTTGAACTGCTCAACCTAAACATCACAACTGCTTAGGACTGCCCAGGGCCATGTCCTGCTGCCATGCAGATGAGGTTGGCACGAGGGTGTGTTGTGAGTGTGCTGAGGTTTGGCTCTAGAAGAAAACATAAGAAGCAAGGAAACGCAAATCACCCTGCCCTGCCTTGGTCAGTGAGCTGCAGAGCTCACCTCTGCCAGCTGCACTCAGACCTGAGCATCTCCTTGGCATCATCCAAGGATGCTACCCAAGCAGGTGACCCAACATTCCAGATGTTCCTAAGCAACTGTCTGAAATACCACAGATGCAGAAATTAAAGCAACTGTAGCTGATGCACCTTGGTTAGTCTCTTCAGTGGCATTTGAGTCTTTGATCCTGCAAAGGCTCAAACCTGCTGAGTTTTGAGACAGGGAAGAGTTGCTTGCATTGCTCTATTTGCTCTGCACAGCTGGAGGGACAGGAGAGTCTCTAAGGAGCAGAGATGCTCCAGCAGTGCTGGGGGGAGGCACCATCCCAAAGGAGGGTTAGCAATGGCTAATGCCTTGCCCATGGCAGAGAGGCTGGAACTAAATGATCTGTAAGTTCCCTTCCAAGCCAAACCATTGAATGATCCTGCAATTCAGGCTGGCCAATAAGCCAGTCATCTCCTGCTTAAGCCAAGGGCTTGTCCAGCCTCTCAACAGGACTGGAGTTTAACACCACCAGCACCACAGGGAAGCAGGTCCTGTCCCTAGCAGCCTTTGAGAGACACAGACTGTTCCAACCAGCAAACTCTTGCGGTGAAGCAAAGCCTTGTCAGGGCTTGTCCTTCTGCATGGAAGTTCTAGCTGAACTTGATCGATTATCACTGTAGAAATCATACCCATAGAGTTCTTCATAATGCACCCCAAACCCTCTATGGTTCCTGTGCACCCTGAGCTAACTGCTGCTGATTCTCTCCTGCAGGTCACAGAGGAGAGGGGCTCTCGCTTTCTGAAGCAACGAGCAGTAGATACTGGTGAGTCTGGCAGCCTTTCCCCCAGCCCCAGCGCCTCTGCACACCCAGGTTTTGCAATCACAGCTGCAGCTCCCTGCTGGCTTGCCCTTACCCTCCCCCCTTCTCCTCTCTCACCACCCAAATCACTCCTCAGCCAGACAAGCCAGGGCAGACAGAGGCAAACCTGGGTGAGATGCAGGGAGATAAACTCGGTTGTAGCTAAAGTGAGAGTTTCTAATCCCAGGGCTCTGCAAGCTCACTCCTTTTAGTGCAGACACAAACTTCCCCTGAAGCTCTCTGAGATGAGTACAACTGCTTGACCATCCAAAAGCAGGGGTTCAAGAGCCCATGGACACCATATCCCCACCCATGCACACCACACCTGCTCTCCATTCATCCTCCAGCAATCTAAGACAGGGCTGCAATATGCCCTCTTGATATCTCAGTCAGCTTGGTCATTTGCAAAGAGATTTTATGGCTTCAATGGTGCCAACAAACAATCAAAGCAAATAAATCCTGACTCAGGCCTGTGCAGAAATGGAAAAGGGTTGCACACACCACCTCTGACCATCAATCATCACTCACATCCCATTGACTTGAGTAGCAGCAAACATTCTTACACACCTTTTATTCTCTCTCTCTCTTTTTTTTTTTTTTCCTCCTCAGCTACAGACACACTTGCCAGTGCAGAAAAGCCAAGAGCACACCTGACAGGTAATACTTGTTCCAAACTCAAGTGTTTCCATCAGATGTAGCTGGTTTATCTGTGTCTGATGGGATCTTTTGGTTTATGTGGGTCTGATAGGATCAGGTGTTACAGGACACATAGGGAAAATAATCCTCAGCTGTGCCTTGTTGACCATGACTGATTTGCTGCAACCTCTCTCTTTGGACAAGGGCCCACAAAGGAGGTAGCTGACAGAAGCTTCTTGCCACTTTTCCAAGGTGCTCACTTCATTAAATGTGCAGCAGCTATTCTAACTGAACTTAAAGAGGTTCCTATTGGTATTGTAGTGATCTGCTGAATCCCCTTGAAAAGAGAGTGGAAAGAGCCCAAGTGAGCCCCCACAAAGCAGTGAATTGGGAAAATCTACCAAGTCAGCTCAAATAAGACCAGTTTTAGGGCTCTGATTTTTCTTCAGGGCCCTACTCAGGCCACAGACACCATATTGCCATCAAATAGCCTCCTGTTTCAGCTACATCATCTCTGATTCACACTGAGGGAAGAGTTAGCCCAGCTGAAGCCCTCCAAGCCCTTACCTTGTGTTCTGAAGGTGCTGTTGCAAAGCACTGTCCCAGGGTGTGCTGCCAACATTTGCAAGGTCACCATCTCACCACCTTAGCCTTGATGGTGTAGCTGGCATCACACTAAGGGCATCATCTTGAGCTCTCCCCCATCCTTGCCCCCTCCAGCCACCTTGAAATAGTAGATGTTACCAGAGAAAAGGAAAAGGTTCATGGCTGGTTCCCATGGGATGGAGTTGAAGGTTGAAAGGCTCTTCACCTGCACTTCAGTGCAGAGGCTTCCTCAGCACCCTGTATTCTTCCCAGGGGAGCCCTTTAGCAACCTGAAGCATGCCAGATGTGCTGTGAGGTTTCATCACACACATTCACCAACAGGGTTAAACCCATTTCAGGGCAGATTTCTTTCCCAGCATAGTTTATTTTCCCTAATCCAGGAGCTACTTCCTCGTGCACATCCTTGGTCCCATCCACTTTTGCAAGTAGAGCTCCGAAACTGTCCTGTTCATGTTCAAAATCACATCCTGTCTTAAGTGCCAGTTCACAAGAGCATTAGGACCATGTCTGCTAGTGTGAGTCTCTCTGTTTTCCTTGAGTCACCCCTTGGCAGAGGAACCCAGAGGTTCCCAGTGCAGCTGACTCAGAAGCCCAGCTCTGCTGATGGGAACTTCCCTGCCTTCTACAAAAGTCCAGTTACCACAGGGAAGCACCCAACACTTTGCTTCAAATTTCCTCAAGCTCCCCATTTGCAAAAATGCCTTCACTGTCCTCCCCATGCAGTCTGCCCAGGATGGTGCCCATCATAGAATGGTTTGGATTAGAAGGGGCTCAAAAATCATCTAGTTCCAACCCCTGTGCCATGGGCAGGGACACTTTTCACCAGCCCAGGTTGCTCAAGGGCTCATCCAACCTGGCCTTGAACCCCTCCAGGGAGGGGACACCACAACCTCCCTGGGCAGCCTGTATCAGTGTCTCACCAACCTCACTGTAAAGAATTTCTTCCTAATTTCCAATCTCAATCTCCTCTTTCCCAGCTCAAAACCATTGCCCCTTGTCCTATAGCAACAAACCCTTGTAAAAAGTCTCTCCCTAGTTTTCCTGCAGGCCCCCTTCAGATACTGGAATGCCTTTATAAAGTCTTCCTGGAGCCTTCTCTTCTCTTCTTAGAATTGAGTCTGGCCAGGGACATTAAAGGGAACAAGAAGAATTTCTTCAAGTATGTTAGTGAGAAAAGGAGAACTAAGGAGAATGTGGGACCCTTCCAGAAGAAAAATGGAGAGCTGCTGACAAAAGATAACAGATAAGGCTGAGGTGCTCAATGACTTCTTTGCCTCACTTTCCAATGGCAAGGGCTCCAACCACAATGCCCAAGTTCCAGAGGGTAAAAGTAAGAACTGGCAGCAGGCAGATCTGCCTATTGTAGTAGAAGATCCTGTTTGTGAGCTTCTGAAGAATCTGAACGTGTACAAGTCCATGGGGCCTGCTGAGATCCACCCACAGGTCCTGAGGGCACTGCCAGATGAAGTTGCCAAACCACTCTGCATCATATTTGAAAGGTGATGGCAGAGTGGTGAAGTTCCTGCTGACTGGAGAAGGGCAAATATAATGCCCATAGAGAAGGGAAAAAAGGATGGCCCTGGAAACTACAGAGCAGTCAGCCTCACCTCTGTGCCTG
>VWZE01023412.1:70456-104829 GCA_013396675.1 Eubucco bourcierii | reverse complement strand
GAGCAGTGTGGGCAGCAGGGCAAGGGAGGGGATTGTGCCCCTTGGCTCTGCTCTCCTCAGACCCCACCTGCAGTCCTGAGTGCAGTTCTGGAGCCCCCAGCACAGGAAGGACATGGAAGTGTTGGAGCCAGTCCAGAGGAGACCACCAAGATGCTGAGAGGTCTGCAGCAGCTCCGCTGTGAGGACAGGCTGAGAGAGTTGGGGCTCTGCACCCTGGAGAGGAGAAGGCTTCCAGGAGACCTTAGAGTAGCCTTGCAGGATCTGAAGGGGGCTACAGGAAGGCTGGGGAGGGACTATTGAAAAGGGTTTGGAATGGCAGGACAAGGGGCAGTGGGTTTGAAGTGGCAGAGGAGAGACTGAAAGTGGATGTTAGGAGGAAGTTGTTTGCAGTGAGGGTGGTGAGACACTGGCACAGGTTGCCCAGGGAGGTTGTGAAGATTGGGTGATTCTGTGCTCCACAACCTCCCTGGAGGTGTTCAGGACCAGATTGGAGGAGGCCTTGAGTGCCCTGTGCTAGTGGGAGGTGTCCCTGCCTATGGCAGGGGGTTGGAACTGGATGATCTTTGAGGTCCTTTCCAACCTTACCATTCTATGATTCTCCAGGCTGAACAACCCTAGCTGGTCATGGTTTACCTTAGCAAGGAGGATGAAAAGGAAGAAGTTTTCCTTACTCCTTTTCTGTGCTACACCCAGGCTGCTGTGCTACGTAGCCATCAGGGAACCTAATTTGCATGAACTTATCTTTGACCTTTTTTCAGCCCTAGCATACATTTGGTGCTCTGCCCTGCAGTAATGACTTCCTAAGCCTGGGGGTGCACCACAGTCAGAAAGTATTTCCTGTTATTTCAAGCTTGCTGCATAATCATTCTTTGGCTGCCATCCTGGGCTTCTCTTCTCAGAAACCATGACTCTGTGTAGAAAGTGAAAAAGAGCAATTGTTCTTCAGATCTTGGTTACATTCCCCTCCTCAGGTACCTTTTTCACCCTGAAGGCAGGAGGCCACAAACTCTCGCTTGCAGGAATCTCTTGCAGACCACTGTTTAATTTGTCTTTTCCTAGTTTGAGGCACATAGGTTGTGAAAGTGAGAGCAGAGGAGTGAGAGGAATGAGAAGTAGCCACAGTCCTGTCACGGGGATACACCAGTTGGTGAAGTAGCAGGATGACTCAGTGTTTTGGGCCCTGCTCCTTTGTGAAGATTTCTTTCACCAGCTCTTGGACATTTTAGCAGACACTGAGCATGTTGAACTCATCTTAACTGGCAGCAGGATCTCCTCTCCCAGGGTGGGTATAGCTAATGAAGAATCATAGTATCATAGATTCATGGAATCTTGGAATGGCAGGGTTTGGAAGGAGCCTCTGGAAGTCTAGTCCAATCCTTGTGCTAACACAGGTAGACCTAGGTCAGGTTGCACAGGGACACATCCAGACAGGTTTTGAAAGCTTTGAGCAGCACAGTCCATGGGAATACCTCACCAGGACCTTTCTTCAGCCACACTCCTTCCTGTACACTGATGTACCTTTGGTGCAGATTGTGCCAGGCCATGCCATCACCCCCCCCTCTGACTTACCTGGTGGCACTGGAGGTACCTTGTACCTCCCCTCTGACTTATGTGGTGCCACTGTGAGGTCAAGAAGCAGCTCAATGCCTATTCCCTCTTGTCACCAGCCTGTGACATGAACTATGCTGCAGAAACCCTTTCAGGTAGCTGGCTCATGCTTGTCATGCTGCTAAGGCAGCCAAGTGTCCCCTTAAATCTGAGTAGAAGGTCACCTTAATGCTTCCACTTGGCTTTTGGAATTAATGAACTTCTAAGGGCACTTACTAAGCTGCCAGGCACAACCCTGAGCAGCAGAGACCCTGCAGCAGTGTGTGCTGTACAAGGGCTTTCATACAGCAGGAGACTGTAATGTCAGTCTGTGATTAGGGGACCAAGAGCCTGACCTCAGAGTCCAATAACAGGTTCTCAAACCAGTGAGGGCTGAGAATTGTCCACCACCACCACCCCACCCCCCCTCTCAATATTCAGCAATATGCCACCAAATGTACCCCAAATCTGCCAAGCAACAGAGATTCTCCAGCAAGGCACTAAACCAAGTGGAATTTGGGGAAAGGAGAAGTGATTTGACATGTAAGGGATGCCAAAAATGTATAGTGGGTGGGAAAGCTGAAGAAGCTGTGGCAGTGAATCTCTCCTTAAAAGCAGGTGTTATTTACTTCAAGACTTAGCACAATAGGTACATTTGCAGAGAATATAGCTTCAGAAATGTGAGAAATTAAGACCTGCTGCTAGAAAAGGAGCTGTAGTCTATTCAAGGGCACTTGAGCATGCATTTTACATCTTGACTGGTATTGAAAACAGGAGAAAAAAATTAATTTACTTGAACACTGAGAGCATCAATACTCCAACCTACAGCCACTGAAGAAAAGAGGATGCTTCAGTATTTCCTATCAGCCATTGTCCAGGCTTCTTAGGCTCCACAGGCATGGTGCCCACAGGTACAACTGCCCCAGTGCTGGTTTCAACTGAGGTCAAGGTTTTTACTCTGTAACTATGTAAGGGAGCACCTTAGACCTGCAGGGTAAAGCCATCTGTGTTGCTCTTCAGTGCCATGAGACTCAGCCTTTAGGAAGGACAGCCTCATCCTTCAGGTCCTGGTCCACAACCAGGACACCCAGTCACAGCAGAGCCCTTCAGGCAGCCTGCACTGGATAAGGGTTTTCAAAACCATCCTTGGCTTTCACTCCTGATTGCTCACATCTGGACACCCTCCAGAATTACCACTGGGCCTCAGCCAGTTCACCTCCATTTTCAAGTTGTGGAATCAGAGCATTTCTGCACAAGCATTCTGATTAGCCAGTGTCAGTTGCTAACCCTTTGGAGCAGAGATCTGACATTACACCCAGCAGCATATTGGTCAGGCACTGGAACAGGCTGCCCAAGGCAGTGATGGAGGCACCATCCCTGGTGGTGTTCAAGAAATGTGTGGCTGTGGCACTTTGGGCCATGGTTTAATGGCCATGGTGGTGTTGGTTTGGTGGTTGGACTCAATGATTTTGGAGGTCTCTTCCAACCAAACCAGTTCTGTGGTTCTGTGATTCTAACCTTCAGGACTGTCCTTACTTTCCTGTCCATTTTAGTCTTCTCCCCATCCCCAGGAACTGTACTGCCTTACAGTGTGGGGCACTGCTTGGTTAGCCCCCAGGAACCTCCTATCTGAGATCACACAATCACAGAATGTCAGGGGCTGGAAGAGACATTGAAAGCTCATCCAGTCCAAACCCCCCTGCCAGAGCAGGATCACCTATACCAGATCACACAGAAACATATCCAGGAGGATTTTGAATATCTCCAGAGTGGGAGACTACACAACCCACCCCGGGCAGCCTGTTCCAGGGTTCTGTAATGCACAGTTGGTGCAAAATACTACACCTCCCTGAAGAAAAGGGCTGAACTCCAGCTTTCAGCACCACTTACCATCCCTGAAGGTGTTCAAGCAACGACACTTTGGGCCATGGTTTAATGGCCACGATGGTGTTAGATTGATAGTTGGCCTCAGTGATCTTAGAGGCCATTTCCAACCCAAACAATTCTATGATCCCATACCCCTGGCTGTATCAAACTAACCTACCTCTTCTCCTTGTCTCTTCCTCCCCTAGTGAAGAAACAGAATGTCATCAACACCGTGGGAAACCACCTGCCCATCCTGCAGTGGGAAGACAAGCGAGGCTTGGCCTTTACCAAGAACAACCTGAGTTATTCCAGCAGCTCACTGGTGATACCTGTGTCCGGGGACTACTATGTCTATGCTCAGGTCACTTTCCGAGGGCCCATTGAAAGTTACAGTGAACCAAATTCTGTCACTGAGATCATCACCAGAGTCACTGACAGCTACCCTGAGCCCACCCAGCTGCTGACTGGCACCAAAACCCTCAGTGGAAATGGGAAGAGCTGGTTCCAGCCCATTTATCTGGGCGCTGTGGTCTCCTTAGAAGCAGGAGACAAGCTGATGGTCAACGTTAGTGACATCAAGCTGGTGGATTACACTAAGGAGCACAAAACCTTCTTTGGTGCCTTTTTATTGTAGGTTGCTGGCAGCAGCTGGTGGGAAGCTTCCCTTCAAGGCCCTGGGATGACCTTTTTGTTGGTTCTTGGCTTTGTGGGCATGCATTGGGGTGCAACCTCTGTGCTGTTATATCCTTCTTTTTGTACTGTCATACCCCTGCAGCTCCTTAAATTCAGGGGTAGGGAAAGTTAAAGCCACAGGCTGAATTAAAGCAAACCAAAACCAAACCAAACAAAAAAAAAGTATACCAAACAGGAAAAGGAAAGACAAATTAAAGGGGAAAAAAGAACCCCACAATATTTTTGGAAGTAGCAACTGAGCTCTTCCACACATTGTAAGCTAGGGAGGAACAGTTCGTAGCTGTGGGTAGGAATATTGATCTGGAGTATTGCAGCTAGGCTACATCACTAATTCCACCTACAATGTACAACTTCATCAAACCCCACCCCCACCCCCCAAAAAAAAGTGTTTTGAACTTTCTCCAGCACTTCCAGTATAGTTTTGCATGACTCTTCTTCAGAAACTTGGTTCTAAAAGGTAAATTACTTTTCATCATTTCCTTATGAACAGATCCGCTCAGCACTTTGCACTAACATAAAGCTCAGATTAATCAGTAGCTGCTTAATTANTCACTTACAGTGCATTAAGCCAATAAACAGCCTCAAAACTTCACATAGAATTTCAAGGCAACACACAGAGACAATTTCTGCTTCAGCACAAAAGTGGCATCTCCTCACTAGCTCCTAAACTTTAGGCAGAGGGAGACATGCAGCACAGTTTTCCACATTTTTTAAAGCAACCACAGAAATTCTGGGAGCAAACTTCAGTGATGTTTTGCTTTCCCTTACACTGTACATGAAGGGAGTGCCACCAAAGATAGCACTGTCTTGGTGCTCCCCCTTGCAACCACTGCCAATGCTGCAGCAGTCCCCTAAGCACAAGGGACTCTCCAGCCTTGCTCTGGGTGAAGGTTGGTGATCAGCAGTCTCTATACAAGGCCAAGAGATCCAAAGAAAGCACCATGGTGTGCCAGAGCCTGGTGTGGAGCTCAGGAACATTTAACTTCCCACCTTGCACTTACTTATTTTCAGAGACCTTCCTGTCTCTCAGGGCAATTCCTCAGCTTTCCTTCTCCTCCCACCATGAGTACATCACTGACAGGCCCTGTTCTCATAGAGCTCAGACTTTACTCTCTCAACTGCCAAGAGGTCTCACACCTGAGCACCTACCACCTGCAGCAACCAGACTTCACTCTCTGCAACTCCTTCTCTTTCCTGCCTCACCTCATTGGATTGCCTCCATTTCTTGTCCAGAAGTGACAGCAAGCCCTGCTTGCTTAGCTAAGCTTTCCACTCAAGGCCATGGTGGGGGCCACTGGTAATGTCAGGGAGGCACTGAGGCTTGGGAATAGCACTGGGGGTGGGGGATTGTAGGCAAAGATCTCAAACAGGCAGAGAAGTTCTCTGGTGGAGACAACCTAGCTACAAAAGACCATGTGTGATATTGCAGTCCAACCAGGAGTGAAATCAGGCTGCTTTGCCCACAGTGTCTTCCTAACAGGAGGCAATTTATTGTTATATAAAGATCTGTTTGAGCTCACAAGTGACAGCTGAAGTGTGGAGCAGAGTGAAAAGCCAAGAAAGATTAAGGGTGAAGGGAGGAGAGAAGCACAGTAGGAGGTGAGAGATCCAGGCAGCAGCAGCAGAATCTCTGCCTCTTCATGGTCCTCACGCTGAATGCATGACTATGCCTCTTAAATCTAGCGGACCTTTATGTAGTAATTCATCTCATAAAAGAAGGCTTTTTGGCCATCCTTGCCTGTTCTGCAGTCTCTGGGTCCCATAGCAGGTCTCTGTCCTTCCCTGTTTTATCTACAGTGAGAGCAGCATTAAATACATGGCAAAAGCCAGCAGATTGCCCTCTTGCCCTGCCCTTCTTTCCTCTGCAGGTATCTTTCTTTCTTCCAGATTCTCCTTGAGTCTAGTCATTGGCTGCTGCTCTACTACACAACACTTCCCATCTAGGAGACCTTGATAATGGCCTTGCATCAAAACCTCTTTACAACTTGGCTCCTCATCCCTTCTTTCACATGTCCTCCCTTGCCCCAACACCCACATCTCAGCTGCCCTCTTGATCCCTTTCTCCCACAGGTACCTTCCTGCCCTCTTAGCCTTGTCCATCAGGTATAAGGACATCTCTTTGTCTAAATCAAGTTTCCTACATGCAGCTTCTCTCTTAGAATCACCCTAGTGCACCAAGAACAGTGACATCTGAAAATTGGTTAGGATGGCAGAAAGTAAAGGTGATGATCCTGCTGGCAGGTGCAAAGACACTGTTGGCCAAAACATCCTCATGCATCTTTATTCTTTAGATTCACTTCCCTCTCCAAGTCTTTATTCCTGCCTTTCCTCCACGTGTTCAGCCTTTTCTTTTAAGCTGCAATTGGCTGAGCAGGTATTCCTTGTGTATCTGTTCGTATGCATCTTGGTCTCTTTGTTGCTTCTCAGAAAAGGGCATTTAGTTCCTCAGCAGGACAATTCTTACTGCCCAGAAACTCCCCACATCACAGTAAAATCCAGTCAGACCTTGCTGCCTTGGCAGTTCAAGACCAGGTTATGCTCTGGGAGACCCCAAGAGTTTCCAGCTCTCAGATTTTCTAAAGCATTCTCTCATCATCCCACAGGGAGTTCCTCTGAGCTTCTGATCCCTTGGGTTTGTGCCCAGAATAGGATCTGAACTCATGCAAATGTGGAAATTGCAGTTCTTGCACACCACCATGTAAAGCACAGGAAACAATCTGGTCTATCTCCAAGGGAAGACTTAAAATGAGAGAGGTCCCTGCCCATGGCAAAGGCCTTGGAGTAGATGATCTCTGAGGTCCTTCCAAGCAAAGCCATTCTGTGATTGTGATTCTCTGATGACTTGTCTAGGACAGGTGATTCTTAGCATCCAGGTAGGAAAGCTTCTGTGAAGTGTTGTATCCCAAGCCAAGTCCAGAGATGTCCCTGCCCATGGCAGAGAGGTTGGAGCAGATAACCTCTGAGATCCCTTCCAACCTAAGCCATTCTATGATTAGTTTGCTTCATGCTTGGAGAGAATTGGAGTGCAAATGTGAGCCATTCTGAGGCAGTTACAGAAATGCAGGGAGCTCCTTATTTCTGCAGAGGAGGTGATGTAGCATCCTTCATGAAGCCATAACACAATCCTGACAGGTTCCTAGAGCAGGTCTCCACCAGAACTGTATCTGAAGTCCTCATCCCTCACGGCCTGCTGTGCTGAGGGGTGCTCAGCCTGAGGGCTGGGAGTGGTGAATGCAGCATTTGGCACACAATGACAGAGCCTTCTGTAGGATACCTGCACCTATCAGCATGGCCACATTGACCTGTGTGTATCCCACACAACTTCTGGGAAGCCAGTGGGGCAGTGCTGAGCCTTTCCTAGCACAAAGCACATCTCTGTTCTCCGCTACACTACCAAGTTTCACAAGCAAACTCTTGCCTGCTGCAGCTCCAGTACAGATGTGACACTCTGAATACATTAGCCATATAAATATCTATATTTATTTTAGCACAATTTATTTATTTGAGTCTGTTTTAGAGCAAGCTTTTGCACCTTGTTACACACCCAGGCTTTTAGTCCATTTGGCATGACACACAGTCATGTATCTGCCACTACTTGTTTTAAAGTGGTGCAGCCATATTAAGTCCCTCACACATCTACCCCATGGGGGAATTCTCTTTCTCCCCTTCTCCCCACCCCCTCCTCAAAGCTAATAACAGTTTTGTGACAGTGACCAGAAAATATACTAAGTGTACAGAGGTTGATGCTGACCCTGTTGTGCATAAACTGTTCCTCCAGAGAAGGCAACAACATGAAGCCAGAGCAAAGCCACTTAAGTGAGAGAGAGAGACCAAGCTTAAAGGGAAATATCTGAGAGAGGCTGAACCCAAGCTGTGGATTCTCAGAGTTTTCTGAAGCTAAATGAGGACAAAAGTGCTCTCAGAAATCTGTGTTTAGCGAGCTAGAAAATTGTCCTTAAGACAAATCATTTCTGAGGATGGGAGAGCTCACAGGCTTCAGCTTTTTCAATTGCAGGAGATGATGATGATGAAATGTGGTCATGTGAACCAGTGACCTTTCAGTCTGTGGTCAGACTGAAACTATGCTTTGTTTTGGGTGGATGTGAAACTGAAAAAAAAAACCAAAAACCCTCAAACAAAACAAAACAAAAAAAAAAAACAGCTAGAAGAAAAGAAAAAGAAAGCAAGAAAATCCAAGCTGGTGAAAAAAGAAAAAAAAATATGACATAGGCAGCTCATGCTAAATGACTCTAGAAGATGTGATTTCAGCTTTTGACCTTTATGTTTCCTAGGCAAGAAAAAAAAACAAACCCAAAAAAAAAAGAATAATAAATGAAGCACTTTTCAGAACAAACCATTGGTGAAAAAAAAATAGAACAGACTGATTTATAATATGCACTCTGAGCAAAATGTTTTAGTTCTTCAATATTCTCTTTCTCTTTGAGCCCCAGAAAACCTAACACTAAGTATAACCCAAATTCCTAGGAAGGTTCCCTTGCTTTCTGATTTCTTTTCCCTTAAAAACTATATATGGGTAACTAAGCATTAACTTTCTCTCCAGAGGTATACAGAGGTAAATTCAACTCCAGCTCTAAGCATCACAGCTCCTCTGGCCAACACTTGTGCTGTGCTTAGCCCTGAGCTAAGACACTGAAGAGGTTGCACTGTTAAAAGCCAGCTCAGTTTCCTCTATTTGGTGTAAATGAGGAGTAAAATCTGCATGGCTTAAATTAAAAGCAGATTAAATGGTTTGGTTGTGTTTACCTTCAACTGCACCATTACAGGAGCAACCCTCCAAATCAAGGAGACCTTCTCCAGCACATGTGTGGGGTCTAGAGCTGTAAAGCTGAAGGTCATGTTCCTTAGGAAAGTGGAACCCAAATGATAAAAAGAATGCTGCTGAGAGGGGCTTGCACAGGGTAGTTGAGTAGGTGTTAGGATAAGCAGACCTCTGGACCAAAGAGATGCTACCAAGCTCTACCCAACTACAGCACAGAGCAAGTGGAACAGGTTGAGGTGTTCCCTTGTGATTTTTCAACCCAGGTATTTCAGAGTTTCGAAGGAATCTCGTTTTTTTTTCCCATCTCTGTCTGTTGTGACTGACCACGTTGTGTTTGGTTGTATTACTCTCCTGAGTGACCCATCATTTCTGATGAGAAAGGAGAACATTCATTCTTTAGAAGAATTGGAAAGTGTCAGGAATTTCAGTTTTGTTGTTTTTTTTTTTTTGGCCCAGATCTGGGTGTTAACCACCAGTATAGCATTTTGCTACTGTAAGGGATTTTAGAGTAATGATTGTATATTGTGTCGTGCTTCAGCACCAAGGTGTGTCCTTACCACTAGAACTGACTAAGCTTCTTGTTGCCAAGTTTTGTGAAAATAAAGATTTTAAGTTAACAAACCATGGGCATTTTTGATCCTGGTCCCATTCCAATAAACACTAACTGGAGAGCACACTGAGGAGCCATCAGCTAATACCACTAGATAATGCTGATGGTTAAGAAATCTTCTCTGTTGTGTGCCAACAGGTGGATCATCATAGAATCACAGAATGGGAAGGTTGGAAGGGACCTCAAGGATCAGCCAGTTCCAACCCCCTGCCACAGGCAGGGACACCTCCCACTGGAACAGGTCACTCAAGGCCTCATCCAACCTGGCCTTGAACCCCTCCAAGCAGGGAGCAGCCACAACCTCCCTGGGCAACCTGTGCCAGTGTCTCACCACCCTCACTGCAAACAACTTCCTCCTAACAGCCACTTTCAATCTCCCCTCTGCCACTTCAAAACCATTCCCCTTGTCCTGCCATTCCAAGCCCTTGTCAATAGTCCCTCCCCAGCCTTCCTGTAGCCCCCTTCAGATCCTGGAAGGCTACTCTAAGGTGTCCTGGAAGCCTTCTCTTCTCCAGGCTGCAGAGCCCCAACTCTCTCAGCCTGTCCTCATAGCAGAGCTGCTGCAGCCCTCTCAGCATCTTGGTGGCCTCCTCTGGACTGGCTCCAACACTTCCATGTCCTTCCTGTGCTGGGGGCTCCAGAACTGCACCCAGGACTGCAGGTGGGGTCTGAGGAGAGCAGAGCAAAGGGGCACAATCCCCTCCCTTGCCCTGCTGCCCACACTGCTCTCGCTGCAACCCAGCACACAGTTGCTGTCTGGGCTGCACTCACACTGCAGCCTCATGTTGAGCTTTTCATCACCCCACACCCCCAGGTCCTGTTCCTCAGGGCTGCTCTCAGCCATTCTCCACCCACCCTGGAGTTGTCCTTTGGTTTGTGCCTAAATCATAGTTTAGGAATGGTTGCATGTCCTTACCAGAGTGAGCTCAGATTCAGACTTTCCCCCAGGGCTTCTAGGAACTTGCATTTCAAAAGGCAAAGCCTGAGCAGATTTTGTTTTCCAGCCCCTTTTCTGTTTGCAGTTGGTTCCTTCTTTTTGCTTTCTTAGCCTGCTTTGGAAAGCAGCTCCTATGGAAAGCAAAGTCCATCAGAACCCAAACAGTAGCTGAGTCAGGGACTGCTGCTCCTCACTGAGCACCCAAGGGATTGAGGCACCTCAGTGTCACCAAAAAGTCAGGTTTGCCTTGTCCACCACCATACGGAAGAGCAGCCTGGAGTTGGAAATCTTCCGATGGCTCAGCCCCTGGCTGCCAGGCACAACCCAGCTAGGAAATTTTGGCCAGTGGAGGGGGCAGGGTGGTCAAAGTCTTGTTTGAAGGCAGAGCTGCAGGCAGCCTGAGCCCTCTACTAGCTTGAGCTTTGTTACCCTTACCCTTTCAGCATAATAGCAGCACCCACTGGCTTTGCATTCCTTATCCTGGGAGGTGTTATCTGCAATTCCACTGCTGCCAAGAACACAAATTCTGTTTTTCCCACTAGCAGGACTGAGAAGCATTCTCCCATCGGGCACATTATTCTGTGTTTCCAACATTTCTTTGCTTTTCCTGGCTCAAAGTCAGAAAATCATATCTAAATTGTTACATAAAGAGTTTCTGGTTCAGGGGTCTCCTGGCTTCTTGAAAACTCTGATGGAGGACATATGCCTCTCTAGTTTCCATCCACTTGCAGATACCTGAGATGCTTTGATAACAACCTCTGCAGATCATCCAAGAGTTAATTAGACAGAAGGAACCAGACTGTACCCTCCTGTAGCACCAAAAAGATGTGGGCTTTTTTTTTTCCCCTCCCTTTTAATGCAATAGCTACCTCACCTTTAAAAACAGCAAAATCAAGTTACAACTTTATTATTTCCTGTTAACTTGAGCTTAGAATCCACTTGTTTTCTTGCCATTTTACTCTGTGCTTTGCACATACAGTTTGATGAGTTAACACCTCAGTGATCTGACTACCCTGACACATGAAGCCCCTGTTCATGAGCACTGTACTTTGTTTCACCTACCTTTAATCAGACACAAGCTCCCCCGTGCCAGCACATCTCTAGCAAGGTGTTGGAAGAGATTCACTGTTCTGAAGGGCTGCACAAGCCAGGGGAGGTGAGGATAACAGAGCTGCTTCCCTCACAGCAGTATATATAGGTAGTATTTTTGTAGTTAAATGCAAGTGAGGTAATAGCAGCAGTCAGTGAAAGCAGTCACTGCCCTGCACTCACTTTCTCAGACAGCTGAGGAAGGCTGCCCAGCTACTGCCTGAGCAGAATCCCTGGAGGGTTTAGTGTTAACAAATACACACATGGAGATGGACATTACAAGGGCTTGGAATGCCAGGACAAGGAGCAATGGGTTTGAACTGGCAGAGGGGAGATTGAAAGCGGATGTTAGGAGGAAGTTGTTTGCAGTGAGGGTGGTGAGACACTGACACAGGTTGCCCAGGGAGGTTGTGGCTGCTCCCTGCCTGGAGGTGTTCAAGGTCAGGTTGGATGAGGCCTTGAGTGACCTGTGCTAGTGGGAGGTGTCCCTGCCTATGGCAGGGGGTTGGAACTGGCTGTTCCTTCAGGTCCCTTCCAACCTTCCCATTCTATGTTTCTATGAATCTTGAGAGAAGAGAGAACCTCACTTTGACACAATGAATTTGCTGGGATTGTTTAGCCTGGAAAAGAGGAGGCTCAGGGGGGACCTTATTGCAGTCTACAACTACCTGAAGGGTGCTTGTAGCCAGGAGGAGGTTGCTTTCTTCTCTCAGGCAAGCAGCAGCAGAACAAGACGACACAGTCTCAAGCTGTTCCAGGGGAAGTTTAGGCTGGAGGTGAGGAGAAAGTTGTTGCCTGAGAGAGTCATTGACTGCTGGAATGGGCTGCCCAGGGAGGTGGTGGAGTCAGCGTCCCTGGAGGTGTTCAAGGAGGGTTTGGATGTGGCACTTGGTGCCATGGTCTGGTCTTGAGGTCTGTGGTAATGGGTTGGACTTGATGAGCTTTGAGGTCTCTTCCAACCCTGGTGATACTGTGAAGTTGCTGCTCCATGAAACTCATCCTGCAGAGTAGGACACTACCCCTGAGTTCTTAGTTTAGCATTCCCGAGATGTCCAAGCAGAGCTGGATCTGCTACTCATCAGCTTTGTTCTTGTATGAAAACCCCTGCTGCAAGCTTGGGACAAGTTCTGTGTCACAGTGAATGTATCCAGCTTTTGAGGAGAGCTTTGAGTTCACTCAAAGTGAGAGTTTGTCCCTTAAGCATCCTGTGGGATGCAGCCTAAGCTGAGATGAAGTGGGAGTGATTTGCACTCGCAGGAAGGTTCTCTGCTATGAACATTGCAGCTCACGGTCAGGCAGCTGAACAAGGGCCACATCTTCTGACACACTCAGCACCTGTCAGACAGGTTCTCAGAGGAAATGAGGACTCCACTGTTCACTGGTAGAGCCAAAGCTAGCTAGGATTCTCCTCAGAAGTGCAGATAGAGGAGCCAAGTTTGTGAACAGTGACAGTTCCAAAGTTATTTTGTCTCCCAAGTGTTACTGCTGAATCCTTGGGAACAGCACGAAAGACATTGCTTGAGAACCTAAGAAGTTAGAACCTGGTTTAAGAAGCACAAGTCAGGAGTGTTTGGGTTTTGGGTGGGTTTTTTTTGCTGAATTACAAGCTAAAGTAACTCCCCAAATGATCTCATTCCTGCACAAATCAGAAATTCTTTCACTGATTGTAGAGTTTTATATTAAAACGTCCAAGCACTGAAGGTGTTTGCTGCATATTTATTGGTACTGTACATAGAGATGTCTGAGTTTTATGTAAGAGAAACTGTTAACAATCTTGGGCATAAAGTTTAGACCTCTTATGCTTAACAGCTATTTCTTTTAGAAAATAGCTTTGCTGCTTTCTCATGATGAAGTGTACAAATAGCTCTTTGAAATGGGTTTTGTGTCTTAAAGCGAACAATAAAACTGTTTCATCCAATTGCTGTTTGCTCCTGACTCTTCCTTTATCCTAACAAGCACCCACCAAGGGCAGACATTTACAGATGGGCAGACACTGACCCATGTCAAAGCGGTTGGAGTTTGCTGTGTGCTGCATGCTACTTTACTCTGCTCTCATCAGACCCCACCTGCAGTCCTGGGTGCAGTTCTGGAGCCCCCAGCACAGGAAGGACATGGAAGTGTTGGAGCAGGTCCAGAGGAGGGCCACAAAGATGCTGAGAGGGCTGCAGCAGCTCTGCTGTGAGGACAGGCTGAGAGAGTTGGGGCTCTTCAGCCTGGAGAAGAGAAGGCTTCGAGGGGACCTGATAGTAGCCTTCCAGTATCTGAAGGGGGCCTACAGGAAGGCTGGGGAAGGATTATTTACAAGATCCTGCAACGATAGGACAAGGGGCAATGGGTTTAAACTGGCAGAGGGGAGATTTAGACTGGATGTTAGGAGGAAGTTGTTTGCAGTGAGGGTGGTGAGACACTGGCACAGGTTGCGCAAGGAGGTTGTGGGTGCTCCCTCCCTGGAGGTGTTCAAGGCCAGATTGGATGAGGCCTTGAGTAACCTGTACTAGTGGGAGGTGTCCCTGCCTATGGCAGGGGGTTGGAACTGGCTGATCCTTGAGGTCCCTTCCAATCTTGCCATTCTATGATGTTCCCCTGTGGGGATGGGTTGGGGGGAGTTGGGGCTGTTTAACCTGGAGAAGAGAAGGCTCCAGGGAGACTTCAAAGCTCAGAGTGCCTGAAGAGGGCTACAGGAAAGCTGGGCAGGGATTTATGACAATATTTTGTAGTGATAGGATGGGAGAGAATGGAAGAGGGGAGATTTAGACTGGAGTAACTCTTTAGAGTGAAGGTAGTGAGGCACTGCAACAGGTTGTCCAGAGTGATTGTGGGTGTTCCCTCCCTGCAGGTGTTCAAGGCCAGGCTGGATGAGACCTTGAGGAGCTGGTCTGGTGGGATGTGTCCCTGCCCATGACTGGCATCCCAAACCACCACACTCCAAAGATGCTGGCACCCCAAAGATGCTCTACCTTGACTTGGAATGGGGGAAGGAAAAAAAAAAAATCTAATTTAGCTGCTTTCTGGTGGACAATAATAAGATTGTGTAGTAAAACCTCACAGTGCTTTGAGATTTCTTTGGAAGTTCAGAACATTTGAAGCAGAACCACATTTATGGTGCAGAAAATAAGACTTTGTGTGGATTAACTAAATTCTGCATTCTGGCAATAAGACCCATCTGACCAACCCCAGAAATTGCTATTTCTGTAAAAACACCAATGGGAAAAAGTAATTCTGTTTTCTGCAGTAATGAATTTTGTTCATGGGTGTCAGATAGAATTACAGAGGTGGCTCTGACCTGCCATCTGCAAGCTGGAGCTTGGTTTGGCCTCTTCTAAAGGCTAGCAGTGATGGGTAGGCTCTCTCTCAGGGGCCATCTCCCTTTCTCTGTTAATTACTGAGAGGTTAGAAACATTCCAGTGCAGCTGAAGTCGAGAAGCAGGAATCACACCCTGAACTTCATCCCTCAGCTGAATGAGTGCCTGTTTGTGTGGGCAGATCTGTGTGTGGTCTCCAGAAACGGCAGCTCAGTGTCTCTCAGAATCAGAGCCTGAAGTTGGCGACTGCACCAGCTCAGGTGGCTCTGATCCCTCAGCAGTCTGCACCACAACAAAGCATCCAGCTCTCATCCTTCTCTCCCTGCCTTGTTTGAGGATGATCATAGAATCATAGAATCATAGAATCAAGCAGGTTGGAAGGGACCTCCAAGATGATCCAGTCCAACCTATCTCCCAGCCCTAGCCAATCAACTAGACTGATAAACTGTTTAAATAGCAGCACTGTCCTATGTGCCAAGAGGAAAACAGGTTCAGCATTCCCTACAGGGTCCAGCCAGGTGATAACTATAAAAACACAACAGTATAGAGTGACAGAATCATAGAATGGTTTTGGTTGGAAGAGACCTTTAGGATCATCAAGTCCCAGCATTAACCCAGCACCGCCAGGTCCCTCAGCACCACAACTATACAGCTTTTTAATCCTTCCAGGGATGGGGAATCCACCACTGCCATGGGCTTGACAACCCTTTCAGGGAATAAACTGTTCCTCGTGTCCACCCTAAACCTTCCCTGGCACAACTCGAGGCCATTTCCTCTTGTCCAATTGCTTTGTCCTTGGGTGAAAAGATCCAACCCCTACTTGGTTCCATCCTCCTTTAGGGAGTTGTAGAAGATCCAGAAGGTCTCCCCTCAGTCACATTGTCTCCAGACTGAACAATCCCAGTTCCCTCAGATGCTCCCTAGAAGACTTGTGCCCTGCACCCTTCACCAGCTTCATTGCCCTTTACTGGAGACATTCCAGTACCTCAGTAGCAAAGCTGCAGACCCACAGTGCTGAGTGCATCTCCCTCAGTTTTGAGTTAATCTTTGCAGACAGGGTAGAGAGGCACATTTCTGTATGCAGACACCAAAGTGGGAAAGATCTATCAAGACATAATCAAGCAAACAGCTGCCAGGGCACAGCTCTCTGGGAAATCACCAAAGAAGTGCTTGCTCTCCACTTCCCTTCTCTCATCAGTGCCTGAAAGCAAAGGATGAGAAACGACATCTTCTCAAAGAGAGGGTTAGCAGCAAGCACTGCCCATGCCCCAGCCCTTTAGCAAGATGACTTCACTCCTTGAAGAAAAGGAAGTGGGACATCTGTATGTAAATCAGGGGAGTCTCTGGAAGAAACCCAAGGAGATCTGAAAGAGCTTTTTGCTCCAGCAGTGAGACCATTCCTCCTCGCACTGAGCTGTCTGGTGAAAACGTAGGAAAGATGTTTCAGCATCTGGAAAACTCCAACGTTGCACCCAAGTCTCTAGGTGAAACAAGACAGCTCCCAGGGCTCTGGTACCACAGCCTTGGGGATGGTGGCATCTCAGTCATTTACCTTCAGAGCTCATCCCTCTGCAGTGCTTTAATCAAGAGGTGAGGTAAGGAGGGCTGCAAAGGACCTTTACTTCACCCAGTCCTCCTGGCACCCACCCTTTAGGTGTTGAAAAGCACTGATAAGATCCCCTTCAGTCTTCTCTTCTCCAGCCTAAAAACCCCCAAGCTCCTCAGTCTTTCTTCATCAGAGAGACTTTCTAGTCCCCCAATCACCCTTACAACCATCCTGTTTATACATCACCCCTCACTGTCCCTCACACCTCCAGGCATCAGCATACTCACCCATCCAAGCCTCACTCCACACCACCTACTGCAGGTCTCCCTCCTAACCTGCAGGAACAACCACCCACCCACCCAACAGAGCCACCTTCTTCTCCCACTCCCCCTTTTATCTCTGGCACCACATCCTTGTGGATGATAACATCTCACTCATGTACCTTCAGAGGTCATCCCTTTGTAGTGCTTTGATGAGGTGAGGTAAGCAGGGCTGCAGAGGACCTTTACTTCATCCACTGGATACAGTTGATTCTCACCTAGGCTAAAATCATTGGACTGATCTCCTGCATGTCACACTGCTGCTGATCCTCTACAGTCATCAACTGGACTTTGATCCCATTCTGTGATTCTGTGCTCCACAACCTCTCTGGAGGTGTTCAGGACCAGGTTGGACGAGGCTTTGCGTGACCTGTTCTAGTGGGAGGTGTCTCTGCCTATGGCAGGGGGTTGGAACTGGCTGAGCTTTGAGGTCCCTTCCAACCTAAACCACACTGTGATTCTATGATTCTACTTCAGAAGGAGCTGCAACCTCCAAATCCAAAATCTCCCAGGCTCCCTCAGCTCCCACACCTTTCCCTGTGCAGCAGAGGACACCAATTAGGTGGTCTTACCTTCATTGTGCTTTAAGGCCAACAGAATGTCATAGCTGCTGGAACCAAACCAAAGCTCATTCACTTAGGTTTGTTTCTACACAGCTTTGAGATCAGAAGGAAAACTTCAGCTCACACTTCACAAAACACTCTCCTAGTCCTCTTTGTTGCTGGGCTCTTCTAACAGGTAGTTGGAGACAGAACAAGGGGGAATGGCCTCAAGTTGAGGCTGGGGAGGTTTAGATTGTACATTAGGAAAAAGTTTTTCACTGAGAGAATGATCAGGCACTGGAATGAGCTGCCCAGGGAGGTGCTGCAGTCACCCACCCTGGGTGTGTGTAAGGGTGGTTTGGATGTGGTGTTTGGGGCTATGGTTTCAGGTGAATCTTGTAGAGTAGGGTTCTAGGTTGGGTTTGGTGATCCTGAGGGGCTTTGCCAACCTGCATGTGTCTGTGATTCTGAAGGGCTCTCATAGCCTTTACTGGCCTCAGGAGTCCCTGTCCCAGCAGTTGTGACTATCCCATCCTCAGTGGCTTTCCCCAGGCAGTGGCTAAGCAACCCTCTGCCTCTCAGAGACAAAGAAACCCCATCCAAGAATATTTAAATCTTAATCACAAATACACTCCTGGCAGGGTGCAGTGCACTCAGCTCAGCTCAGGGCTCATCTCCAAACCCAGGGGTTTGTGTGAAGAGAGGGAAACTTCAATGGAAGTTGATTCCCTTTTTGGGAAAGGTTTCTGGACTCAAAAGAGATTTGTTTCTGACACACCTGGGGACAGAGCCCTTACAGCATTGGTTCTTCTGGCACAAAGGTGCCTTCCCAAAAGGCCTGACCACATTCCAGAAAGGCTCTAAGAGGCCTTCACCCTTTCTGCAAAGGTGATGACTCTAGAAAGTGATTCTTTTGCACAGAGCAGGAACTACAGGAGCCAAGGGCATTGCTAAGTCTGCAGGCAGCTGGTGAGCCCCAGAAAGCACATCTTAAAGTAAGACCTAAACCAGAACCATTTCACAGAACCACCTCACCCCTCCTTAGGCTCCAGAGGAAGGAATTACATGCCAAGGGAGCAGCCAGGACCCAGAGAGTGCTCTGCCCAGGCTCCCAGAGGGTGCACCTTGTCTCCCTGTGCCAGGCAGGGCGGGCAGAGCCTGTGTCTTGGATGCAAGTCTTACTGTCAGGCAGTGAGCCAAAGCATTCCCTCAGTATATCATGGCCTGGAGATCTTTAAAAATACAAGTGACATCCTAAAATATCAGGTTAGCTATCCATGGAGGACAGTTCTTGAACACCAGTGGCAGAGGGTGGTGTTAAGAGAGATTGTGGAGGTGCTTCATGTCCCTTCCACCCCATTGCATCCACACTCACACCTGCCACAGCCATTCAGAGGCTACATCCATATCTGTTCCCTTCAGTGTGAAGCTCATGAGTAACAGCTCCATCAACACACCAAGCACCTTCCAAACTATTTGGTGTTATTTATTCCTGCAGTTTCCTGTGGCAGATGCCTTGAATTCCTTGTCCCTGCCTAAGAACACTCTTGCCCGTTTCAACCTGAAGATGCAAGCAGCCCTAGGGGCTGGGGCTGAGGCACTCACCTGGAGCACAGCAGACATGAGATCAAGTCTCGTCTGGGTCAGGTTCTCCTTTTTGGGTGAAGTTTTGGAACATGACAGCTGTGTGTCAGCATTCATGTTTCCCTTTGTTCATCTTTCAGCAGCCTGTGCCACCCAACAGAAGTCTCAGCAGCAGCAGCCACAGTCACACCCACTCTGGTTTTCATGGGGATACACTGCCCAAGCTGTGTGCCTCCTTGGCTCCCAAGTTTGTTCTGGAGCCACAGGGATTAACAGTTGATAACCACAGCAATTAACAGCCCCCAAACTGGTTGTCTCCCATCTGGAGTGCTGTGTAGAGTTTTGGAGCTCCCAGCACAGGAAGGACATTGAAATATTGGGGCAGGTCGAGAGGAGGCCACCAAGATGCTGAGAGGGCTGCAGCAGCTCTGCTGTGAGGACAGGTTGAGAGAGTTGGGGTTCTGCAGCCTGGAGAAGAGAAGGCTTCCAGGAGACCTTAGAGTAGCCTTCCAGGATCTGAAGGGGGCTACAGGAAGGCTGGGGAGGGACTATTGACAAGGGCTTGGAATGACAGGACAAGGGGAAAGGGTTTGAACTGGCAGAGGGGAGATTGAAAGTGGATGTTAGGAGGAAGTTGTTTGCAGTGAGGGTGGTGAGACACTGGCACAGGTTGCCCAGGGAGGTTGTGGCTGCTCCCTCCCTGGAGGTGTTCAAGGCCAGGTTGGAGGAAGTCTTGAGTGCCCTGTGCTAGTGGGAGGTGTCCCTGCATATGGCAGGGGGTTGGAACTGGCTGATCCTTGAGGTCCCTTCCAAACTTACTCTTCTATGATTCTATGATTCTCACTGCACCATGTGAGGCCATTCTCCAGAGAGCTGCCCACAAGGGCCCTGTGGCAGAGGGGCTGCTAGGGACATCTTTCATCCCAGAGGTCATGAGGGAGTGATGACATCAGTTAGTTTCCAGACTCCAGTACCAATGGAGCAAGTGGCATTTCTTTCTAGCCTGCCATCTCCCTGTTCTTGTATGTCTTTAAGCTTGCCCACCTGGAAGCTTTCCTGTGCCTCAGTTTATCAGGGAGAGGCATTAAGTGTCCTTCATGCCACAGGCAAGACTCTGCCTGAACTGGTAGTCTTGGCATGAAAACCCTGCTGGTAGGTAACAGCAGCCTGGGCTGGGCAGGAGGGATTTACCCAGAGGGGTAAGACCAGGGGAGCCAAGTGCTTGCCTGAGAGACCTCACCATAGCCTGCATGGTGAGAGAGAGCAGGTTGATGGCACCAGCAGGGCATCCTCTTTGCCTGCACACCTGCCAACCTCTGTGCCAAGTCTGGAGCCCTAGGAATGACACAGCCCTGTCGAGATGGAACCAAGACCAGGTCAGAAACCCTGCCAGAGTGCTGGGGAAACTCCAAATGCTTCCAGTGAGTGTCACACCACTGACAGCAACCCTCTGAGTGCTGTGGGTACTGTGTGGAACTATAATGCAGCTGTGAGAACCAGGAGATACTGTTCTAAACCCCCTCTTTGTAATTAAAGCCTTTTGTAATTAAAGACCTGTTCTAGTGGCAGGTGTCCCTGCCTGTGGCAGGGGGGTGGAACTGGATGAGCTTTGAGGTCCCTTCCAACTTAAATCATTCTGTAGTTCTATTTTATGCCATTAATCTCTGATCTGTGAGACAGAGATAAAGAGGGAGACCAGGCAGGACACAGAATCACAGAACTTGATTGTTAGGTTGGAAGGGACATCCAGAGCTCATCCAGTCCAACCCACCTTGCCAAGTATGATCCCCACAGGTAGTCTACACAGGAATGCATCCAGGAGGGTTTTGAAAGTCTCCAGAGAAGGAGACTCCACAACCTTTCTGGGCAGCCTTCTGCAGGGATCTGCCACTCTCACACCAAAGAAGTTTCTCCTCATGTTGAGGTGGAACTTTCTATGCTTCAGTTTGTAGTTGTTGCTCCTTGGTTTATTGCTGTTGACCACCAAAAAAGATTGGTCTCAGCCACTGATCCCCAGCCCTCAGAGATCTGTACACATTGCTCAGATCCCCTCTCAGCCTTCTCTTCTACCAAACTACACAGGCCCAGGGCTTCCAGCCTCTTTCCATAGGGAGATGCTCAAGTCCCCCTCTCATCCTCATGGCTCTCCACTGGACTCTCTCCAGCAGGTCACAGTATCACCAGGGTTGGAAGAGACCTCAAAGCTCATCAAGTCCAACCTGTCACCACAGCCCTCAAGACCAGACCATGGCACCAAGTGCCACGTCCAAACCTGCCTTGAACACCTCCAGGGACGCTGACTCCACCACCTCCCTGGGCAGCCCATTCCAGCAGTCAATGACTCTCTCAGTGAAGAACTTTCTCCTCACCTCCAGCCTAAACTTCCCCTGACACAGTTTGAGGTCACAGAATCCCCTGGCACAGCTTGAGGTCACAGAATCACAGAATGGTTTTGGTTGGAAAGGACCTCAAAGCTCATCCATTTCCAACCCCCAGCCATAGGCAGGGACACCTCGCACTAGAAGAGGTTGCTCAAGGCCTCATCCGACTTAGCCTTGAACATCTCCAGGGAGGGAGCATCCACAATCTCCACAACCTCCCTGAGCAAGGTGTTCATCTAGAAGCAACAGCTGAGACTGGACACATCAACTTATCACCATTCTCCCCTTTCTGGGCTTTCTCACTTGGTTCTTCACCAAAACCAATTACTTCTTATTTCACTTCCCTTTCCCCCCCAATTACACTGGGGCAGGTAGGCAGCTGGAAGCCTACCCCCCAGTTCTTAGAGAGCTGTGCTCTAGGCAATCAAGCAGAGTGTGGCTGAGGGCTGTTTTCTGCCACCTCATAGCCTTCCCACACAGCAGGGCTTAGAGGGAATTCCAAAAGTCATGCCAGCAGGCTGAGGCAGCAGAATGACACCTGCTCACTTATTGTGTAGTCACCACTATTGATTGCTTCTGGAGACCAGAGAAAGTGCTTAGCTGAAGAAGCACTAACTCAACAGGAAACCTCAGAGAAACACAAGCTGGAAAATTATGTCACTGGAATGTTTTCCACTTGGATACTTAGAAGAGTCAGAATGAAGTAGCTAAAAAAAGACCAATAAGCAAGCAGGTTTCCTTAGCTTCATGGAATCCCAGTATGGGAGTTGAAAGGTCTCCAGAGATCTTCTAGTCCTATAGAATCATAGAATGGGAAGGTTGGAAGGGACCTCAAGGATCATCCAGTTCCAACCCCCTGCCATAGGCAGGGACACCTCCCACTAGCACAGGGCACTCAAGGCCTCATCCAACCTGGCCTTGAACACCTCCAGGAAGGGAGCAGCCACAACCTCCCTGGGCAACCTGTGCCAGTGTCTCACCACCCTCACTGCAAACAACTTCCTCCTAACACCCACTTTCAATCTCTCCTCTGCCACTTCAAACCCATTCCCCTTGTCCTGTCATTCCAAGCCCTTGTCAATAGTCCCTCCCAAGCCTTCCTGTAGCCCCCTTCAGATACTGGAAGGCTACTCTAAGGTCTCCTGGAAGCCTTCTCTTCTCCAAGATGCAGAGCCCCAACTCTCAGCCTGTCCTCACAGCAGAGCTGCTGCAGCCTTCTCAGCATCTTGGTGGCCTCCTCTGGACTGGCTCCAGCACCTCCATGTCCTTCCAGAACTGCACACAGGACTTCAGGTGGGGTCTGAGGAGAGCAGAGCAAAGGGGCAGAATCACCTCCTACTGGAGCAGGTTCAACCAGAGCAGATTGCACAGGATGGCATCCTGGCAGGTTTGGAATGGCTCCAGAGATGGAGCCCTCTGGGCAGGCTGTTCCAGTGCTCTACCCCCCACAAAGTAAAGAATTTCCTCCTCATGTTTGGATAGAGCTTCCTGCATTCAAGTTTGTGACCATTACCTCTTGTTCTCTCCCTGGGCACCAACTCACAAAAGCCTGTCCCCATCCTCCTGGCACCCACCCTTTAGGTGTTGAAAAGCACTGATAAGATCCTCCTCAATCTTCTCTTCTCCAGCCTAAAAACCCCCAAGCTCCTCAGTCTTTCTTCATCAGAGAGACTTTCTAGTCCCCCAATCACCCTTACAACCATCCTGTTTATACATCACCCCTCACTGTCCCTCACACCTCCAGGCATCAGCATACTCACCCATCCAAGCCTCACTCCACACCACCTACTGCAGATCCCCCTCCTAACCTACCACAACCCCCACCCCACCCCAACAGAGCCACCTTCTTCTCCCACTCCCCTTTTTATCTACCACTTCAACACACATACCTGAAGGAGCAGGGCAAGGCAGAAACTAATGGAGCCAGTTAGGTCTCATTAACACTTTCTTGACCAAAGCAGGCCTTAACCACCCTGGCAGTCCACCTGCATGTGTCACTGCCCTGGGAGGAATTCCCCAGCTCAATGCTGTCTGCACCTTCCTCTTCAGGAAAATACAGCAGTTGAGAAAACCACACCAAAATGCTTCAGCTCTGCTTTGGTGCTTTCTATAATCTTCAGAGAAGTTTAGGGTCCCTTTCCCCCAACACAGAGCCCAGCTTCTTACTCCTGTAAATACTTTTCTGTCTGAGGATTTGCTCTGGGTTGGATGCAGTGAGGAAAAATCTATCATTAGACTTCTGCCCCTGTCCTGCAAATGATGCTCTGAACTCCATCCACAGGTATCAAAAGCCTCTCCCTCCAGAAGTGAGCTCCTTGCTCTCACTGAGAATATTTACTGCTTACATCAGGTATCAAAAGCCTCCCCCTCCAGAAGTGAGCTCCTTGCTCTCACTGAGAATATTTACTGCTTACATCAGGTATCAGAATCCTCTCCCCTCCAGAAGCGAGCTCCTTGCTCTCACTGAGAATATTTACTGCTTACATCAGGTATCAGAATCCTCTCCCCTCCAGAAGTGAGCTCCTTGCTCTCACTGAGAATATTTGCTGCTTACATCAGGGAATATGTTACTTGTGTTTTACTCTTTGCTTTCTCTGTCCTTACAGCCTTCCCTTTATGCATTGAGGAACTTCAAGCAGACACATTACAATATCCTATAAATGACAAATGGAGTTAGTTATCAGGAATAAATTCCAAAGAGCACCACATGCTCTGATGAAGTCACTCCAAATACCACTTGTTTTCTTTGGAATAATGCATTCCCAGAAAATTAAGACCTTTTCTGGCTATTGGCTCAAGGAGGTACTGATTTAACTGGACTTGGTTGCTCTACAGCAAGAGAGTATCTGAGGCTCTTTATTGCATTTATCTTCATATCATTCCTGTGAGATATGGAAAGTCTGCTTTTGCAAATGGAAAACCATGGAGACACTGAGTGACTCATCTGGAGTCACACAGGCAATCTTTGGTGGGGATAGAAAAGGGAATCAGATAGATCTGTCAAGGTCCCCCCACTCATCCCCTAATCTCTTCTCTGTCCTCCTGGCACCCTTTTGAGAGGTTGTTGGTCAGGGGATGAGAGGCCCTGACTGTGTAGGTGACCTTCACAGAACCACAGAGTGTCAGGGGCTGGAAGGGACCTCCAAAGCTCATCCAGCCCAATTCCCCTGCCAGAGTAGGATCACCCAGAGCAGATCACACAGGAACACATCCAGGTCGGTTGTGAATATCTCCAGAGAGGGAGACTCCACAGTTCCCCTGGGCAGTCTGTTCCAGGGTTCTGGCACCCTCACACTGAAAAAAAATCCTCCTCATTTTTAAATGGAACTTCCTATGCCTCAGCTTCCACCATTGCCCCTTGTGCTGTCATCAGGCACCGCTGAGCAGAGGCTGGCTCCAGCCTCCTGGCACTCACCTTTGCATATTTATAACCAGTGCTGAGGTCACCTCTCAGTCTCCTTCTCTCCCAGCCCCAGCTGCCTCAGCCTCTCCTTGTAACAGAGCTGTTCCATTCCCTTCAGCATCTTTATGGCTCTGTGCTGGACTCTCTCAAGCAGTTCTAAGTCCCTTTTGAACTGAGGTCTTGTAGAGTCTCTCTACAGAATTCCTTCATCCTACACACGTTGAGTCAGGGGTGGACACTGCTGTCACCCTGCTTGGCATCACAGGCTGCACATCCTCCTCCTGCCACCCAGAAGCAATGCTTGAGTGAGAAGCAGGTGGGTGAGGGAGCCCAGCAAACCCGAGCCCAGCCTTGGGGCCAGCACAGAGCCTGGACCTTCACTTGGATCTCTAAAGAGTTGGTTATCAGCAGTGGAAATCCATCGGGAAATCTCCAGCCTGGCTTCCAGCCACCAGCCCTGCAGCATGCATGGTCCTTGTACCTGGGGTCTGCCTGCTGCTGGGGAAACACTCTGCTGGGGGAGGGAATATGCTGCCCTCAGGAAAGCTGCCATGCACCTCCCCATGCTCATGCCTGGCTTCTTAGCTGTCTCCACGGGGAAAGTGGACACAATGTTGGCAATGCTCCCCTCTGGAGGAAGGAGCCCATCCCCTGCCAGAAATGTTGCAATGGAGAAGAGAATAGCAAGGAAACAAACAACTTTTCAAAAGTAATTATTCCTAGCCACTAAATCCCCACTCTAGAGAGGTTTACTTGGAATCAACATGGGCTGCCTCTGCTCTAGAATTATAGTTATTGATCCAGTCTTGATTACTGCCATCCATCTTTGTTCCTGGACTTATTGTCATCCATAGAGAGCAAAAGTCTACTCTGCTCTCCTCAGATCCCACCTGCAGTCCTGTGTGCAGTTCTAGAGCCCCCAGCACAGGAAAGACATGGAAGTGTTGGAGCCAGTCCAGAGGAGGCCACCAGGATGCTGAGAGGGCTGCAGCAGCTCTGCTATGAGGACAGGTTGAGAGAGTTGGGGCTCTGCAGCCTGGAGAAGAGAAGGCTTCCAGGAGAGCTTGGAGTGGCCTTCCAGTATCTGAAGGGGGCTACAGGAAGGCTGGGGAGGGACTACTGACAAGGTCTGGGAAATGCCAGGACAAGGGGCAATGGGTTTGAAGTGGCAGAGGGGAGATTGAAAGTGGATGTTAGGAGGAAGTTGTTTGCAGTGAGGGTGGTGAGACACTGGCACAGGTTGCCCAGGGAGGTTGTGGAGCACAGAATCACCCAACGTGATCTTTGATCACGTTGGGTGATTCTGTGCTCCACAACCTCCCTGGAGGCGTCCAAGGCCAGGTTGGATGAGGCCTTGAGTGACCTGTACTAGTGGGAGATGTCCCTGCCTATGACAGAGGGTTGGAACTGGCTGAGCTTTGAGGTCTCTTCCAACCTTCCCATTCTACGATTCTATGAACGTCTCCAATTAGGGACTGCAATTTACGGTCTGACTGCAGAGAGTCACCAGCAAGGAAGCCCTCAGCTTGTTAGCTGCCTGCAATGTCTTCAGACCAGCTGGAGATCCTGGGAAGAAGGACCAGCCTGGAGCCTTCAGGTGGGGAGGATATGGAGCCAGGCAGGCAGCCAAAGCCTGCAGAGTGGGCGAGGTTTGCAGAGGTCAGGACTGCCCTGACGATTCCCAGGGGATCCTACAGAGCCGCTGGAGTCACCGCGGCAGAAATAAATCCCACTTGCAGTTTCTCTCAGCAGCAAATATTTGTCCCAGCTTCAAGATATCTTGTGATGTGAGGCAACATTTAAAGCAGCATTCCTCCTTTGGAAAAGTGGCTGAGATTTAGCCACCCCACATTTCCTCCCAGGCAATCATCAGAGGTCACAGAATCATAGAATGGTAAAATTGGAAGGGAACTCAAGGATCAGCCAGTTCCTAGACCCTGCCACAGGCAGGGACACCTCCCACTAGCACAAGGCACTCAAGGCCTCCTCCAACCTGGCCTTGAACACCTCCAGGCAGGGAGCAGCCACAACCTCCCTGGGCAACCTGTGCCAGTGTCTCACCACCCTCACTGCAAACAACTTCCTCCTAACATCCAGTCTAAATCTCCCCTCTGCCAGTTCAAACCCATTCCCCTTGTCCTGCCATTCCAAGCCTTTGTCAATAGTCCCTCCCCAGCCTTCCTGTAGCCCCCTTCAGATCCTGCAAGGCTACTCTAAGCTCTCCTGGAAGCCTTCTCCTCTCCAGGGTGCAGAACCCCAACTCTCTCAGCCTGTCCTCACAGCAGAGCTGCTGCAGCCCTCTCAGCATCTTGGTGGCCTCCTCTGGACCCACTCCAAGACTTCCATGTCCTTCCTGTGCTGGGGTTCCAGAACTGCACTCAGGACTGCAGGTGGGGTCTGAGGAGAGCAGAGCAAAGGGGCACAATCCCCTCCCTTGCCCTGCTGCCCACACTGCTCTTGCTGCAGCCCAGCACACAGTTGCTCTCTGGGCTGCACTCACACTGCAGCCTCAGGTTGAGCTTTTCATCAACCCAAGGTCCCCGAGGCTCAGCTGGGAGTAGGGCAGAGCCAAGGAGACATCAGATGATGATTCCATGCCAAGGCAGGGCCTCCAAGGAGAAGCCTGCTGGCATGAGCCACCTTCAGCAACTGTTGTGACAAGTAGCAGAGATGTGTGCCAGTGAATAATTACCAGAGGCTGTTCAAGAATGCTCTGTGAAGTCCCCTAAATAACCTTCCTATGAGTATTATGGGTGCCTGCATGTCACCCACCCTTACCCAGAGGGGACAGGATGCCAGAACCTGCATGCACACATGGCCATCTTGCAGAGAGAAGTCCTGGTCCTCTCCCAGACTTCATGTCATCCCACTGGCATCAGAGGTTTTCACACTTGTGCTAGTTTGAGGCTAATTGGAATATTTTAGTGGAGAAAATCATATTACAGGCTGGGAAACGGAAACACTGCTGATGTCTGCTGCACTCACAGGCTTGCTGAGATGGATAACAAAAGAACACAAAACAAAGATAAGACACTGGGTCTTGCAGACACTCTCGGGCTGTCTGACTTCTTGCTTTCTCCTCTCTGCTGAATAACCTCACTAACCACTTTCCTTCTAACCCCCCTGGCCCATCCTCCTAACTCACCTTGTGTGTAAGCCAAACCTTGGGGTAAGGTACAGGAGTGGGGAGAAGGTGGAAGGGTGGTTGGGAGCCCCTCCTGGGGACTCTGATTTCTGGGAGGGGAGTTGTGTTTCTGTATTCCCTTTAACTTGTCTATCTCTGTCACTGTTCCTGTCTGTTGTGTCTATCTCTGCTTGTACATTGTGCTGAGCTGTAAATAGAGCTTCAGGCCTTAACTTCCAGCTGGCTGAGTCTAGTCTGGGGGATTTTACAAAGTGTGGAGGGGGGGCAGGGAACTCCCAAACCATCACAACACTGCTGTAGACATCTTCATGTCAACATATAGCTCCCCTCACCCATATCAGTGGCAAATGCAATCCCAAGCTGTTGCTTTCCTGAGCATCCAAAGAAAGCAGAGTGGATTTGAGACAGTATTTGTTCCCTGCTGGATGTCACCTGGGTATCATGCCAAGGAAGGGCTGGGTATCATCATCCCAAGGGAGCACTGGGGATCATCCCAAGGAAGGTTGCACCCTTTCTCCCATAGAGGTATAAGTTGGACTTGGTGATCCTGATGGTCTTTTCCCACCTGGGTGTTTGTGTGATTCCTGTGATGAATTAGACACAGATCAGATATGCTGGCATGAAGTAGATCACCTCCTGTAAGCACCTTGAGGCAGGGAAAGACTTGCTCAGTCTGCACTCAAGAAGCCTGGGAGAAGAGCTGATCTGGCACCCCGACCTTTGTGACCTGACAAACCCAACAGCAAAGCTGGAGTTTAGCTGTGCTTGCTCCTAAACGCTGTGCTCTTGCTCCTAGAAGAGCAACCCCTGCAACAGGACCCCTGCAACAGGACCCCTGCAACAGGACCCCTGCAACAGGACCCCTGCAACAGGACCCCTGCAACAGGACCCCTGCAACAGGACCCCTGCAGTGTCTGCTCCTGACACACCATGGCCAGGAGGAAGCTTCTGCCCTCTGGGAGCACCATCAGAGAGAAGAGGGAAAAACACCACAGAGGAGCCCAACTTCAGAGCTGGGGCTTGTGGCAGGACAGGCTCCATTCTTGTTCCAGCAAATTTAATGCAGATTATGCTCTGAATTTTCCTTCCCCACCCCATTTCTTTTTTTAAATAGGAAGCTTCAGGATCAAGCATCTGAAGGGTTTGGTTTGGTTTGGTTTATTTTCCCCCTCCTTGATGACCTTCTTTTATTTGGCCAATCTGTCTTAAAATAGAAACTAGCTGAACAGTGTCTGACAGAGCCATAAATCCTGCACCAATTCAGCCTGATATTAAGTGAGTTATTCTTTTGGGAGTTTTGGATGCTGGACTGAAGCTCTATTTTTAGCAAGGTCTGCATCAGAACAGACTGTCTGATGCAATGAACAAAGCCTGGGTGACTGCAGGAAGGCTGCAGCATGCTGGACCACAAAACAAAAACCACACCTGGACTTGAGCATCTACCCTGACCACTGCACCACTGGCAGCTGGGGAGGTGAGGGGGAGGGGGGAATGCAAAATGGACCAGCAGAGGAGATCTGTCCACTGAGTGTTGCTCTGAGGAGAATGTTCATAGAGTCACAGTATGGAATCATTGAATGGTTTGGGTTGGAAGGGACCTTGAAGGTCATCCAGTTCCAACCACCCTGCCATGGGCAGGGACACCTCTCACCAGAACAGGTCACTCAAGGCCTCATCCAACCTGGTCTTGAACACCTCCAGGGAGGGAGCAGCCACAACCTCCCTGGGCAACCTGTGCCTGTGTCTCACCACCCTCACTGCAAGGAATTTCTTCCTAATCTCCTGTCTCAATCTCCCCTCTGTCACCTTCAATCCATTCCACCTCACCCTATGACTCCAAGCCCTTTTTAAAAGTCCTTCCACAGCTCTCCTGCAGTCCCCTTCAGCCATACTGGAGGGCTGCTGAGCTTCAACAGTTAAAATGGACCTGCAGAAAGTGCATAGCAGGAGTGGGCAGGTTCAGCAGAGCACTGATCATGCAGCAAGAGACTTGAAGATGTGGGAAGGATTCCCATTTTCCGTCTGCTTTTTTTTAACCTAAACTGGCCAAGTGGTCATACAAGGAGGTTCTTATGTAAGAAAGCTCCTTGAGTAGTTCATCGCTATCAATTTTGTCCTCAAAAGGGCTTATTTAAAGGACAAAATTCAAGGCATGCCACCCTGGGATGTGTGGGGGTTGAGTCAGAGCCACTAAATAAACAAAGTGTGCTGAGAAAACTCAAAAAGCCAAGGACATGAAAACTTTGTATCCTGTCTGCACATCTGTGCTGGTCTGAGCTGGACCAGAAGTGATCTGTTCAATGATGTCACTTCCCAGCTCAGGCTCTGCTCACTGAGGCACTTCCTGCAGCTCAGGGCAGCTCTGCACAGCCAGGAGCTGCCTCTAGAGAAGGAAGCTGATGGGGACAGCTCCTGCCAAGGGCTGGGCTGCAGAAAGGTTCTGCCTGAGACTCGTTCCAGGGCAGACCAAGAGCACTGCCACAGCTTGGTGCCTGGAAGTCAGAGGTGGCACCTCTGGAGAGGAGTGGGCAGGACAGGGGACCCTCAACTGACATCACCTTAAGGAGTAAGCTGAGGGACCACCAGGGTCAAGCCTCTTCTTCTCTGGCCAGTGCCCCAGGAGGACTTTGTCCCTTCTGCCTTCCATTCTGATCTCTGTGTTCCTGAATCCAGTTCCAGAACACAGGTCCCATCTGCTGATGAGTCCAGCCTGGGACTTGCCCTCAGCACCAGCAGTGCCAATGCTGACATCATTAGCACCAGGGGCTGGTCTGTGTCTCTATTTCATGAAGGTCCTTTCCAACCCAAACTATTCTAGAAACCACTGAATTTTGCAGCAGGTCACAGAAGAGCTTTTTCTCCTGGGAAGTAACCTCTGAATCTCCCTGATATGCTCAGGGCTGGTTCTGGGTTGGTTTGGTCCAAACCTGACCTGTCAGAGTTTGAGGTTTGGGGAAAGTGTGTTGGTGATGAACTGATACTTGGCAAGCTCCCAGTGCTGACCTTCAGGGATCCTCTGGCCTTCCCCCACCTCTGAAAGTACTCTGAGCTCCTCCTGCAGCTCAGACACTTTGCCTGTCCTCTTTCACACCCAGTCCTGCAAAACAAATGGGATGAAACCTCTCACAGAATCATAGAATAGTAAGGTTGGAAGGGACCTCAAGTATCAGCCAGGTCCAACCCCCTGCCATAGGCAGGGACACCTNCCCCAGCCTTCCTGTAGCCCCCTTCAGATCCTGCAAGGCTACTCTAAGCTCTCCTGGAAGCCTTCTCTTCTCCAGGCTGCAGAGCCCCAACTCTCTCAGCCTGTCCTCACAGCAGAGCTGTTGCAGCCCTCTCAGCATCTTGGTGGCCTCCTCTGGACTGGCTCCAACACTTCCATGTCCTTCCTGTGCTGGGGGCTCCAGAACTGCACACAGGACTCCAGGTGGGGTCTGAGGAGAGTAGAGCCAAGGGGCACAATCCCCTCCCTTGCCCTGCTGCCCACACTGCTCTTGCTGCAGCCCAGCACACAGTTGCTGTCTGGGCTGCACTCACACTGCAGGCTCAGCTTGAGATTTTCATCACCCCAGACCCCCAGGACCTGTTCCTCAGGGCTGCTCTCAGCCATTCCCCACCCAGCCTGGAGTTGTGCTTGGCATTGTGCCTACCCAGGTGCAGGACCTCATACTTGACCTTGTTGAATATCATGAGGTAGTCCTGGGCACAGCTCTGCAGCCTGTCCAGGTCCCTCTGGATCGATCTCTAGCAAGTGACTGTGCCACACAGCTTGGTGCCATCTGCACACTTGCTGAGGCTTCACTGATTCCTCTGTCCATGGCACTGACAAACTGATCTCAGCTGTATCCTTCCTCCTCTATTTTACTCCTCAGGTCAAAACCCTCCCAGCTGTGAAACATTTAACCTTCTAATATGTGAAATTAGTTCAGCAAGGAGGGAATGGCAGGTTGAATCCTTACAAAGTGAAGGTTTGGTTTGTTTTTTTTTTTTCCTAAGCAAGCTTAAAGATGCTTAAGAGCACAGTGAGAGACTTGTGGTCTTGAGGTCTTGGTTTACCGCATTCAAAAAGAGAACTTACACCCCAGGGTAATTTCTGACATTTGGGTTCTTCACCTCAAAGTGAAAAAAAAAACAAACCTACAAATATAGAAGTTCACTGAACAGACACCCAAGAATTTTTTTCTTTTTTTCTCCTTTGAAAAAGGTGAAACTAAACCTTCTGTGCTTTCCAAAGAAATTTCTTCCATTTCCAATCTTGATGCTACAAAACACCTCCCCCACAAATATTTCCTTCTCTCAAACCCAGATGTTTTACTCTGAGGTCTTGAGTAGCCAAGGCTGATTGAGAGGGGACCCTGCCCCTGGTGGAGAGGTTGGAGCAGATGACCTCTGCAGTCCCTTCCAACCTTTGATCACATTCTGTGCTTCTGTGCTGCACAACCTCCCTGGAGGTGTTCAAGGCCAGGTTGGATGAGGCCTTGAGTGACCTGTGCTAGTGGGAGGTGTCCCTGCCTATACTGGGGGATTGGAACTGGTTGAGCTTTGAGGTCCCTTCCAACCTGAGCCATTCTATGATTCTAAAACATGATGCTCCCATGGAACATACCCAACCCCAGGTACCCCAATGTCTCATCAGGACCTCACCAGTGAGTGTGGTGAGACCCTGGCACAGGTTGCCCAGGGAGGCTGTGGATGTCCCCTCCTGGAGGTGTTCAAGGCCAGGTTGGATGGAAGGTGTCTACTGGAGCGGGTTGCTCAAGGTCTCATGCAACCTGAATGTCCGTGTTCATGGCAGGTTGGAACTGGATAATCTTTAAGGTCCTTTCCACCCCAAACCATTCCAGGAATAATTCTCCTAGGGAAAAATATTTTATTGACCCTTTCTCAACTGTGTGTTGGGTTGCAGCAAGAGCAGTGTGGGCAGCAGGGCAAGGGAGGGGATTGTGCCCCTTGACTCTGCTCTCCTCAGACCCCACCTGCAGTCCTGTGCACAGTTCTGGAGCCCTCAGCACAGGAAGGACATGGAAGTGTTGGAGTGGGTCCAGAGGAGGCCACCAGGATGCTGAGAGGGCTGCAGCAGTTCTGCTGTGAGGACAGGCTGAGAGAGTTGGGGCTCTGCAGCCTGGAGAAGGGAAGGTTTCCAGGAGAGCTTGGAGTAGCCTTCTAATATCTGAAGGGGGCTACAGGAAGGCTGGGGAGTGACTATTGACAAGGGCTTAGAATGGCAGGACAAGGGGAATGGGTTTGAAGAGGCAGAGGGGAGATTTAGACTGGATGTTAGGAGGAAGTTGTTTGCAGTGAGGGTGGTGAGACACTGGCACAGGTTGCCCAGGGAGGTTGTGGCTGCTCCCTTCCTGGAGGTGTTCAAGGCCAGGTTGGATGAGGCCTTGAGTGCCCTGTGCTAGTGGGAGGTGTCCCTGCCTATGGCAGGGGGTTGGAACTGGATGATCCTTGAGTTCCCTTCCAACCTTATCATTCTATGATTCTATGCTTCAATTCAGCTTGAGATGCTGAACCTTGGTGGATGGCTTTCTCTTCACAAACATTTCCAAACCTCTGGCCAAAGCACCTCACATGCTACAGAGAAAGAAAATGGATAATTACAATGAATTTAGCAGCCTCAAAACGCGCCTGTGTTTTGCTGCCACCCACTTCACACCAAACCATCAACAACCAAACAGGGTAAACCTCAAAGCAAAAGGCATGAGAGGGTTGAGGAGATGTTTCCTACCTCTAGGCATACTCTTGCCCCTGAGAAGGAGCCAGAAAATGACTCATGTTATTCGTCAGAGAGAGAAGTTTACGACTGAGTGCCTGGAATGTATTAAAAAATGACATGAGAAAATGAGAAAGAATTGGGAACTCTATCAGCAAAACAACAAATCAAATCAAACCACCAAACCTCTTGGAGTTCACACTGTAGGTTCCCTCAGGATCTCTTTACAGGTCATCAAAATTGAAAAACAAAAGTAAAGAAACCCTTGGAAAGATGAAAGTGAATAGGCAGAGGGGGAAGCCACCTGCAGATTTTGGTCTCTTCCCCTGTATCAAGTGATGGACTGAGAGGCAATGGCCTCAAGCTGCATCAGGAGAGGTTTGGGTTGGATATTAGGAAAAATTTCTTTGCTGTAAGAGCGCTCATAGAATCACAGAATGGTAAGGTTGGAAGGGACCTCAAGGATCAGCCATTTCCAAGCCCCTGACATAGGCAGGGACACCTCCCACTAGCACAGGGCACTCAAGGCCTCCTCCAACCTGGCCTTGAACACCTCCAGGGAGGGAGCAGCCACAACCTCCCTGGGCAACCTGTGCCAGTGTCTCACCACCCTCACTGCAAACAACTTCCTCCTAACATCCAGTCTAAATCTCCCCTCTGTCAGTTCAAACCCATTGCCCCTTGTCCTATTGTTGCAAGATCTTGTCAATAGTCCCTCCCCAGCCTTCCTGTAGCCCCCTTCAGATCCTGGAAGGTTACTATCAGGTCCCCTCGAAGCCTTTTCTTCTCCATGCTACAGAGCCCCAACTCTCTCAGCCTGTCCTCACAGCAGAGCTGCTGCAGCCCTCTCAGCATCTTGGTGGCCTCCTCTG
>VWZE01023412.1:50643-69644 GCA_013396675.1 Eubucco bourcierii | reverse complement strand
TGGAAGACTCATCCCTGGAAGTTTCTAAGGCCAGGCTGGATGTGGCTCTGAGCAGCCTGATCTAGTGTGAGGTGTCCCTGCCCATGGCAGGGTGGGGTTGGAGATGGCTGATCCTTGGGGTCCCTTCCAACCCTGACAATTCTGTGGTTCTATGGAACTAGTTCCTGGACTGAAGTTTCTCCACAACACAAAGAATTCCCTTGTCTCCTGCTGCATTTACCAACCCTAACTGCCTTTGGCTTGCAAAGGACCTGATGTTTGCTTCATCATTCCTCTGTGAGATTCTTTTGCTCTGTGAGCTGCTCCAAGATGTTTCTGTGGAAACACTGCTGCAGAAGAAGAGACCTTAGGGCAAATCTGGGAAGTCTGGGGTTTTTTTGCTATTTGCTTTTATCTCCACCTTATCTCAGCACTGAAAAGAAGCAGAGTGGTGTATTTATGGTGCAAGAAGGTAAGAAAACATCTTTCAGATGGGTTTTGTCAGCCTAGTAGCCATGCAGGAATGTGGCAGGCATCTTCAGCCAATGATGGGTGCCACACAATGTCAGGGTACAGCAGGAAAGTCCTGCATCAGTAGAAGCTACAGCCGGGGTCAGCTGCAGAAATGGAGAAGCAGGATGGCCCAGCCAGCAACAGGCAGCGCATCAGCACAGCACAAGGCAGTGGAGGTGATGAGCTGAAACCGCACACTCAGCAGAGAACAGCGCCACCCCAGAGCGGGGCACAGCGACACCCCAGAGCGGGGCACAGCGCGTCACCCCAGAGCGGGGCACAGCGCGTCACCCCAGAGGGGGGCACTGCGCCACCCCAGAGGGGGGCACTGCGCCACCCCAGAGCGGGGAACACTGCGCCACCCCAGAGCGGGGAACACAGCGCCACCCCAGAGCGGGGGGGCACAGCGCCACCCCAGAGCGGGGGGCACAGCGCCGCCCCACACCCCAGAGCGGGGGGCACTGCGCCGCCCCAGAGCGGGGGGCACNGGGGAACACTGCGCCACCCCAGAGCGGGGAACACTGCGCCACCCCAGAGCGGGGCACAGCGCCACCCCAGAGCGGGGAACACAGCGTCACCCCAGAGGGGAGCACAGCGTCACCCCAGAGGGGAGCACAGCGCCACCCCAGAGCGGGGCACAGCGCCACCCCAGAGGGGAGCACAGCGTCACCATAGGCTAAATCTTCAAAATGAGGAGTTTCAGTTCAGTTCAGTTAAACAAACAAACAAACAAAGATACTACAAATTTGGCTCCTAAGGTGAACTGGAGGTAAAAAGAGCAAAGCAAAAATCACTTCCTGTCTCATTTTGGTTTGTTTTTCTTCTCTGTTTCAGTGAAAGCAAAGTGAGGCACTCAGTATGTGACCCGAGTCCTGCTGAGGACACATTTTTGCCCCATATAACCTGCAGAACCCCCAGGGTGTAGCTTCAGCACAGGGACTCGGAGGCCCTGGGCACACTCAGGTTGGGTTTGGTTCTGCAACTTCAGCCTGGGGCACAGCATCTTCAGTGACATCTCACCAGGTACAGTCATGGAATCACAGAATGCTAGGGATTGGAAGGGACCTCCAGAGATGATCCAGCCCAACCCCTCCCCCTGCCAAAGCAGGGTCATCCAGGGCAGGTGATACAGGAACACATCCAGGTGAGTCTTGAAAGCCTCTAGAAGAGACTCCACAACCTCTCTGAGCAGCCTGCTCCAGGGCTCCAGCAGCCTCATCATACAGAAGTGCCTCCTCATGGTGAGGTGGAGCATCCTGTGTTCCAGCTTGTACCTATTGTTCTCACCACCCTCACTGGAAAGAATTTCTTCCTCATCTCCAGTTTAAGTCTCCCCTCTTCCAGCTTCAATCCATCCCTCCTCATCCTATCACTCCCAACCCTTGTCAATGACAAACTCCCACCCCAGCCCTCCTGTAGCCCCTTCAGGTACTGGAAAACTGCTCTGAGGTCTCCCTGGAGCCTTCTCTTCTCCAGCCTGAACAACCCCAACAGGAGAGATGCTCCAGCCCCTTAATCATGGCCCACTTTGATTCAACAGCTCAATGACCTTCTTGTGTTGGGGTGGGGGGGGCAGCAGAACATCATTTTGCATTGCTTATTTAAATGACCTTACTATAAATAATCCTGTGTAGGCTGCAGCAAGCACGCCTTGCCCCGTGGGCCATCCTGTTTCCTCAAAGGTATAAACTATTTACAGGCAAATCACAGAGACAGGCAACTTCAAATGAGACTTTCCCTACTCAGCAGTCCCCTGTTTACAACCAGCAGAGCACAGAGCCTCTCCCTTCCTGTTCCAAACAAGCATCCTGCAGAGGGATTAATCATTCTTCAGAAACACCACCACTGATTGCCAAGTTATTGGCACTTCTCCCATCTCCTCCAAACCAGGGGACTCCTGACACAGATTGAGTCATCTTCCCAGTAGTTCTTCTCAAGCCTATACTCATCAGCTCACAGGCGAGTGGACCTCTGATTTCCACCTAATGTGACTTTAAAGAGTTGGGGCTGATCAGCCTGCAGAAGAGAAGGCTTCAGGGAGATCTTAGAGCAGCACTTCACTATCTGAAGGGGGCTACAGGCAGGCTGGGGAGGGACTATTGGCAAGGGCTTGCAATGACAGGACAAGGGGAATGGATTTGAAGTGGCAGAGGGGAGATTGAAACTGGATATTAGGAGGAAGTTGTTTACAGTGAGGGTGGTGAGACACTGGCACAGGCTGCCCAGGGAGGTTGTGGGGCACAGAAGCACAGAATGTGATCTTTGATCACACAATTTTCTGCCCTGCCATTGCATTCTCTATATGAGCTTGCAAGGAGGGCAGTGACAGATCATGGAATCATAGAATGGTAAAGTTGGAAGGGACCTCAAGGATCTGTCAGTTCCAAGCCCCTGCCATAGGCAGGGACACCTCCCATTAGCACAGGGCACTCAAGGCCTCATCCAACCTGGCCTTGAACACCTCCAGGGAGGGAGCAGCCACAACCTCCCTGGGCAACCTGTGCCAGTGTCTCACCACCCTCACTGCAAACAACTTCCTCCTAACATCCAGTCTAAATCTCCCCTCTGACACTTCAAACCCATTGCCCCTTGTCCTGGCATTCCAAGCCCTTGTCAATAGTCCCTCCCCAGCCTTCCTGTGGCCCCCTTCAGATACTGGAAGGTTACTTAAGGTCTCCTTGAAGCCTTCTCTTCTCCAGCTGAAGCACTGCCGTGATTGCTGATGCTTGCCCAAGAGCTGCACACCATGATGAGAGGGAATGAAAGGGACACAACTTCACTACCTGTTTTCCTTTTCCAGTTGCAAAATGACATTTTTACTCCCATCCTAGTAATATTTAGCTTTGTGCTAATGACTTTATTTCTTATTTTAGTGAGATAAAAGGGAGTCCACTGAGTCACTTGACCTTAGACATCTGATTGCTAAACACACTGTCCTGAGCACAATCAGACCTCAATGAAGCTCTAAACAAAGTCTGAAACCAAATATTGTGACCTTTCAGTATCTTAAGTGGACTTCAAGTAAGGTGGGGTGGGACTTTTTAGGGTGTCAGGTAGTGATAGGACTGGGGGGAATAGAGCAAAGGTGGAAGTAGGTAGAGTCAGACTGGATACTGCAAAGAAGTTCTTCCCCATGAGGGTGGTGAGATGCTGGAATGGGTTTCCCAGGGAGGTGGTGGAAACCTCATCCCTGGAGGTGTCTAAGGTCAGGCTGGATGAGGCTCTGGGCAACCTGACCTAGTGTGAGGTGTCCCTGCCCATGGCAGGGGGGTTGGAATTGGATGATCCTTGTGGTCCCTTCCAGCCATGACTGATTCAATTATTCTATACCACACAGTTGTTCACATCCTGTTCAAAAAATAGGGAGGGTTGGACAGATTGGACATACCTCTGCTCAAGTTCTTCCACCTCAGCTAAACACAAGCCAGATATGCCTAACAGCCTCTTGCAGCAAGTGAAATGCCCTTACAAGTCTTCAGAGCATTTGCACAGGAGCAAAACACATGGGACTTTCCATCAGGGTCAAGTAAAAGCATCTGCACACTTGAAATTAGATGCAGAGCATCTTTGAACATGAAACTGAGGTGAGAAGTTTATAATTTACTTTAATAATAACATATTTATTATAATAATAATAAAATAATTATTTATTATAAATGTTAATGCTGTTCTCAATGATGTACCAACGATGTACCCATGAAAGGGGGTCAGAGACACAAACAGCAGAAAAAAAAAAATAGGGATTGATGTCAGGGACCCAAAGGGAAGTTCACAAAATCAGAGAATTAAGCAGGTTGGGAAAGACCTCTGGAGTCCAACCTAACCCTTCTAATGAACTAACCCATGGCACTAAGTGCCTTATCCAGACTCCTCTTAAACACCCCTAGGGAAGGGGACTCCACCACCTCCCTGGGCAGCCCATCCCAATGCCAATCTCTTGCTATGAAGAACTTCTGCCTAATGCCCAGCCTGAAGCTGCCCTGGCACAGCTTGAGGTTGTGTTCTCTTGTTCTGTCCCTGGGTGCCTGTGGGTCTACTCACAACCATCATCACTGTGCTGGTTTGAGGCTAATTACAATATTTTAATGGAGAAAATTGCACTATAGGCTGTGAAAGGAAAACATCATGATGGCTACTTCACTCATAGGCTTGCTGGAGAATTGTTTGGGAACACTAACCAAAACAATAGATAAGGGAGTCTCTCTCTGGCGCTTGCTGGAACAGGAGCTGCTGGGGTGATCTAGCAGCTTCTGGGCTCTGGCTCCTCTGCTGATTAATCCTCACTAACCACTTTTCTTCTAACCATCCTGGCTGATCCTCCTAATTTACCTTGCAAGTAAGGCAAAACCTTGGGGTAAGGTACAGGGGTAGGGAGAAGGTGGAAGGGTGGTTGGGAGCCCCTCCTGGGGTCTCTGATTTCTGGGAGGGGAGTTGTGTTGCTGTATTACCTTTTACTTGTATATTTCTGTAAATATTCTGTATATAGTGTAAAGATCTGCTGTACATTGTGCAAAGCTGTAAATAGAGCTTCATCACTTAACTTCCAGCTGGCTGAGTTCTAGTCTGGGTCATTTTTTCAAAGTGTGGGGGGTGGGGAACTCCCAAACCTTCACAATCACAGTCTCACAGTATCACCAAGGTTGGAAGAGACCTCAAAGCTCATCAAGTCCAAGCCATCACCACAGACCTCCAGACCAGACCATGGCACCAAGTGCCACATCCAAACCTGCCTTGAACACATCCAAGAATGGTGACTCCACCACCTCCCTGGGCAGCCCATTCCAGCTGTCAGTGACTCTCTCAGGCAACAACTTTCTCCTCACCTCCAGCCTAAACTTCCCCTGGCACAGCTTGAGACTGTGGCCTCTTGTTCTGCTGCTGCTTGCCTGAGAGAAGAAGGTAACCTCCTCCTGGCTACAACCACCCTTCAGGTAGTTGTAGACAGCAATAAGGTCTCCCCTGAGCCTCCTCTTCTCCAGGCTAACCAATCCCAGCTCCCTCAGCCTCTCTCCATAGGGCTGTGATCCAGGCCTCTCCCCAGCCTCATTGCCCTTCTCTGGACTCACTCAAACACATGTAGAGCAGGATGCAGATGAAGGAAGTTCTCACTGGTTCTGGTTTTTAGTTTCCAGGGGAGGTGAAAGGGCATTGCACAAGCAAGAGTTTCTCAAAGCCAGTCTGTGTCTGCTCATCCCTTAAGTTCACTCAGATGAAGTAAGCAGTTCCCCTTGGCTTTGCTCTGCCTCTTACACTGCTGCTCTTCAACATGAGGCAAAAAATGCAATGATGAAAAGCTGTCTGTGGTGACATTTCTAACTCACCTGAAGTAAAGGATTTAGGTTATTTGAAAATCTACAGTGATTTGAAGGTCTTTACTGAAGCATACAGAAGGGAGAGAGAGGAGTAAAGGAAGCTTCTAACCAACCTGAGTCTGTTTCTACTCAGTGTGGAAAAATGCTTGTGTCCTACTCCAGATTTCACCATGCTGAACTAATCAGAGAATCATGGAATGGTTTAGGGTTAGAAGGGGTCTTTAAAGGTCATCTAGCCCAACTCCTCTGCAGTCAGCAGGGATTAGAGCAGATCCTTCAGAGCCTCAAACAACTTGGCCTGGAATGGTTCCAGCTCCCACCTCTCTGGGCAACCTGGGACCAGGTCTCACAGCCTGCACGATGAGGACCTCATCTGTTGTGACAGGGCAGGGGGTGATGGTTTTATATTGAAAGAGGAGAGACTTAAGTCAGATCATCATTCAGGTTTTGAGACCCTGTGGTTTGGAAGGTCTCATTCTGCACCTTCTCAGCGCTTTCATGTCTCTGCATCACCTGGAGAGATGAACTCTGCTTCCACATGGCAATAAGCAGAGGCTGAGACCTTGGCAAGCAGAGTCTGACTGTGGTAGAAGGAACAATTTCTGACTGCCCACAGCTCTGCAGAGAACGCCAGTTCAAGCATTGCATAGCCCCTGAAAACAACTTCAGTGACACACTAGAAAGGCTCATTTTAAATGCATCATTTCCCTGCAGATTTTCTTCTCTTACATTTTTTTTTCCCTTTTATGTTTTCTTTCTGTTTGAGTTGTGCCTACCCAGGTACAGGACCTTGCACTTGGCCTTGTTGAATGTCATGAGGTTGGCCTGGGCACAGCTCCTCAGCCTGTCCAGGTCCCTCTGGATGGATCCCTGCCCTCTAGCAAGTGGACTGTGCCACACAGCTTGGTGTCATCTGCAAACCTGCTGAGGGTGCACTGATTCCTCTGTCCATGGCACTGACAAAGATGTTACACAGCATGATGGAGGAGGCAGAAGACAACTGAGTGCTCAGGGACTCAGATCCTCCACAGTCCTGTGCTGGATATAGAACGGTAAGGTTGGAAGGGACCTCAAACTGAGTTCTGCTTTTGCCATCAAGGTAGAAAATTACATTTCTCATACTCCTTAGGGAACTCCTTCTGCAATTGAATTAAAAGCACCACCAAATAACCGAGGAAGTGTCTTGTGTCAGTTCTTTGGTCACTGAGACTGCTGTTCCTCTTTCAGCCCTGTAGTAAAAAGGAAGCCAAGCTCCACTTGGTTGTTGTTCTCTAAATTCTTTGCAAATGCCAACAGATGCCAGTGAAAAACTTTGCAGATTTTTCCTTGGGGTCCCCTTTGTAAACAGTTTCTGGGAGGAAATCAGACGTGAGATCAGCAGTGCTGGGAATCCCCATCTCAGATGAAACCCTGTGGGTCTTCCTCAGCAGGGAGGAGACATGGAGAGGAAGGAGAGATCTGTGCCTTTGGGTTGGTGGGAAGCCAGGGGCCACCTTCCCAGAAACACTTTCCACAGAGGGGAAAGAGTGGCAGGGAGACAGGTCCAGGGAGGAGAGAGTGATGCAAAAGGTGAAGAGAGAAGCCTGCATCAGAGAGGGAGCAGACTGTAATCAAACCCCTGCCATTCTCCAGTGACACCCACACCCAGTGGCATAATCCCTGTGTTCCTTTCCACTCAAGCAGTGACTTTACATCCCCAGGGCTAAGTCTGAAGGAGAAAGCTCATGGAAAATTTTAGTAAAAAAGCCAAACCTGTTTGGAGAAGGAAGGAGAGCACCAGATAAGCATGCCCAAATGAATGAGTGATGAAGAAAACATGCAGAGAATTTGGAGCTTCTCAAAGAGAAAGAAGGGAGAAAAAAAAAATAAAGAAAAAGAGAGGAAAATCTGCAGGGAAATGATGCATTTAAAATGAGCCTTTCTAGTGTGTCACTGAAGTTGTTTTCAGGGGCTATGCAATGCTTCAACTGGTGTTCTCTGCAGAGCTGTGGGCAGTCAGAAATTGTTCCTTCTGCCACAGTCAAACTCTGCTTGCCAAGGTCTCAGCCTCTGCTTATTGCCATGTGGAAGCAGAGTTCATCTCTCCAGGTGATGCAGAGACATGAAAGCACTAAGAAGGTGCAGAATGAGACCTTCCAAACCACAGTGATGACAGACAGCATGGTGCTGGGTCACAGCTGCTTCCCTCTCCCTGGAAGAATCTCTTTCCACCCTTTGGGGCAAAACACACTCCAGATTTCTGTGTGTGGTGGGAAGACCTGGCTGAGTGTGACCCCCTCAGCCACAACCAGCCCCTCTTGCCCCCTTTGCACTCATTGTACAAGTATCAGAGGGCTGCAGCAGCTCTGCTATGAGGACAGGCTGAGAGAGTTGGGGCTCTGCAGCCTGGAGAAGAGAAGGCTTCCAGGAGACCTTGGAGTAGACTTCCAGGATCTGAAGGGGGCTACAGGAAGGCTGGGGAGGGACTATTGAAAAGGGTTTGTAATGACAGGACAAGGGGCAATGGGTTTGAACTGGAAGAGGGGAGATTTAGTCTGGATATTAGGAGGAAGTTGTTTGCAGTGAGGGTGGTGAGACACTGGCACAGGTTGCCCAGGGAGGTTGTGGAGCACAGAATCACCAAATGAGATCTTTGATCCCATTCTGTGATTCTGTGCTCCACGACCTCCCTAGAGGGTGTTCAGAAACAGGTTGGATGAGACCTTGAGTGACCTGTTCTAGTGGGAGGTGTCCCTGCCTCTGGTGGGGGGTTGGAACTGGCTGAGCTTTAAGGTCCCTTCCAACCTAAACCATTCTGTGAGTCTTTAGTGAGCAGAGCACTACTGGCCAGTTGGGAATGCCTCACACAGATCTAGGTCATGGCAGGACCTTTTCTGCTCTCCTTTTAATGCTTCTGGACGTGGGCTGGCCTTGGAGCTGAGGTAAGAAGACTTTTAACAGGCATCCAGCTGCTGCAGCCCCTCTGAGCTGTAAGAGCTGCAGCTTTACATTTCTTGGCCAGAACACCCAGACATTACAGAAGCCTTCCTGAAGAGTTTTAGGCAAGGAGGAAGCAGAGTGGGGTAGAATGATAATTCTTGTAATGGGGACATTGCTGCAACGAGATTACAAAACAGCCCATCTGGTTCTTAACCTTTAATCCCAGCTGAAGGGAGAAGACAGACCATGAGGTTTGCCTGCAGCCAGGCCTGTTCTGGGTCTGTGCTAAGGCTCTGCCATCTGGGGAGAGACAAATCAGAAGATGCAGGGCTGGCCACTGTCCATTCTCCCTCGGTACAAGGCTGGTATCCAGCTCAGCACAACTTTGGGGTAAGAGGAGGGTGAAGAGCTACTGCCTGTCACGATGCTGATTTGCCAGTGACAAAGTGGCTGTCACCTTCTTCATGGGGCTGGAGACAAGGAGCCCAGAAAGACTCCCAACCTTCCAGTGTGATTCATTCCCAGAATGCAGACATCACCTTGCCTTGGCTTGGACCTGTCAGATGAAGAGGTTCAGAAGCCTCCTGAAGCTACCAGGTGTTGTTTGTGCATGCATGGCAATGCCAGGCAGCCACAGCCATGCTGGCAATTCTTCTCAGGCTGGGAGAACTCAAACACATCCAACAGCCACTGACACTTGCAAAAGAACTGACATTGGACCAGGTCCACACATTGGTGAATTTCCCAGGCTTGCTGAGGCATGATGGACAGCACAGAGGCAAGGAGGAGCTCCATCACCACCTGGGCACTGGGGAAACACCACACCAGCAGCACTGACCTTGCCACAAGTTTCTCCAAGGGACTTTGGCAGCAGCACTGGAAGGACGTGCACTGCCATCCCCTTCACCTTCTGCAAGGAGATGCTTTCTTCCCCTTCTGAATTGCAGCCAGAGAACTTTGGGTTGGACCTATGCAGCTTTGTTTGCAGAGCTCTGCCCAAGATCTCAGCTGTTATTAGCCCTGGGATTTATTACAGTCTCACAGTATCACCAGGGTTGGAAGAGACCTCAAAGATCATCAAGTCCAACCCATTCCCACAGCCCTCAAGACCAGACCATGGCACCAAGTGCCACGTCCAAACCTGCCTTGAACACCTCCAGGGACGCTGACTCCACCACCTCCCTGGGCAGCCCATTCCAGCAGGCAATGACTCTCTCAGGCAACAACTTTCTCCTCACCTCCAGCCTAAACTTCCCCTGGCACAGCTTGAGACTGTGTCCTCTTGTTCTGCTGCTGCTTGCCTGAGAGAAGAAAGCAACCTCCTCCTGGCTACAAGCACCCTTCAGGTAGTTGTAGACCACAATAAGGTCTCCCCTGAGCCTCCTCTTCTCTAGGCTAACCAATCCCAGCTCCCTCAGCCTCTCTCCACAGGGCTGTGATCCAGGTCTCTCCCCAGCCTCATTGCCCTTCTCTGGACACACTCAAGTACCTCAATGTCCTTCTGAAATTGAGGGGCCCAGAACTGGACACAGTACTCAAAACCCACAGAATTTCAAGGAAAACAGAGTTTCAAGCCATGGTTGCTAGAACCACCATGCCCTGCTCAGCTGAACCTTCAGGAGGTCAGAAGGAGGTAACCTTTCCTATCTTTCTAGTGCTGGAGACAGAGAAAACTCTCACTGCAAGAGCTGCAGAAAAGTCTGAGCATTTTAAGGTCAAGAATAAGTGCTGCAGGTGACTAAAGAATGGGGGGGAGGGAGGAAAAATAAACCCCAATGTTTCCAGAATAACATTTTTAAAGTTCTTAAGCACCTTGAATGTTTAACTCCTTCCTGTCTCACTCACAAAGTCAAGCAGGCTGCTTGCAACTGCCCTTTTGCTGCATCAGGTCATGGATGAAATGTTTGACAGGGTTATGATTTAGCAGCAATTTAGAGAAGGAAAAAAAAAAAAAGAAGGTATCAACAGTAAGAGATGAATCAGAACTTTGACTTTTGGCAGCACTCAATGGCTGATCAATTTAAAGATCAACAAAGTGATTCAGTGGAATAGGTTAGAATCAAATGCTGGCTTAAACTGCAGACTCCAGAATGGCAAGAGAGACACTGATTTACTACAGGGTATCCTAAAAGTCCCTCTGTATTTATTTGAGCCCAAAACATGCAGAGGCAGACAGAAATACTTGGGGCAGTGAATATAAATAGGCTCCCACAGCCGTGTGAGTAAATGGGAATGTTTTGTGTGTCTTTATTACTTTATTTGAGACTCCCCATGCTGTGCTGGGGCAGCTCTGGAGTCCTCAGCACAACCCAGAGCTGTTGGAGCAGGGTCAGAGGAGGTCACAGCAATGCTGGCAGGGCTGGAAGAGCTCTGCTGGGAGGCCAGGTTGGGAGAGTTGGGAGTGTTCAGCTTGGAGAAGAGAAGGTTCTGGGGAGACCTTCTGGTGGCTTTGCAGTGCTTCAAGGGCTGATTAGAAAGCTGGGGACAGACATTTTAGCATCTTGTGGCAGGACAAAGTGTGATGGTTTGGAGATTTGGAATGGAGAAAAGGAAGAAATGTTTGACACTGAAGGTGGTGAGAACCTGTCCCAGGTTTTCCAGAGAGTTGGGAGCTGCCCCATCCCTGGAACCATTCCAGGTGAGGATGATAGTAGCCTTCCAGTATCTGAAGGGGGCCTACAGGAAGGCTAGGGAGGGACCATGGACAAGGTCTTGCAATGACAGGACAAGGGGCAATGGGTTTGAGCTGGCAGAGGGGAGATTTAGAGTGGATGTTAGGAGGAAGTTGTTTGCAGTGAGGGTGGTGAGGCACAGGTTGCCCAGGGAGGTTGTGGCTGCTCCCTCCCTGGAGGTGTTCAAGGCCAGGTTGGATGAGGCCTTGAGTGCCCTGTGCTAGTGGGAGGTGTCCCTGCCTATGGTAGGGGGTTGGAACTAGATGATCCCTTCCAACCTTACCATTCTATGATTGATTCTGTGTTTGGGGATCTGAGCAGCCTGCTCCAGTTGCAGATGTCCCTGCTGGTTGCAGTGGGTCAGAGTGGATAAGCTTTAAAGGTCCTTTCTAACCCAAACTATTTCATGAGTCTACAAAGTGCACCCTGAGAATCATAGAGTAGGGACAGTGGTTGAGCTTGGTGATCCTGAGGGACTTTTCCAAGCAGAATCTTTCTGTGACTCTGGGATTCTGTGGGCTGTCAGAAGGTGATTGATTGCCATTGCCATTCCCAGATAATAAGGAAGAGCAGGAGGCAGCTGTGCCAAAGAGACATCCTGAATGCTCTGGTTGGCTACTTAGAGCCTAAGCCAGGTTGGCAGCAGGTAATAGATTGTCACTGTTGTCCCCAGAAAATATGCAAACAGGAGCCAGGTGTGTTCTGCTTCACTGCCTTTCACCAGCCACACTCAACTTTCCCACGGATTCCTGTGCACTCCAGGAGGGGGAAGTTGCCTCCTGTACCAAATGCCCCAGATTGAAGGAGAATGGTTGCCAGCACACACCAGCCTGCTCCCAGTGCCAGGATCACTTCTGGGAATGAGCTGTTCCTCCAGGATGATCCACACAGATGAGCTGCTGACTTCGCAGACTGACAAGCCATGAGCCACGTGCACCTTGGTACTCTTGTGAGAAGAGCAAGGAGGTCATATAAGGAGTTGGTAACTGGTGGCTAGAAGGAAATGCTGGGCAGGGCACTGGCACCTGAGCAGTACCCCTGAGGCAGTGTGGCAAGAGTTGGTCCATGTTATCCAAGATGTATGGCATGAATCAGAGGACCACATATGGCTCCCTGTGTCCTTAATTCTGGAATGATTCTAGGAGAGAGAGTGGAGTTTGGTTAATGACACTGGGATAGGTCATGAGCAGGCAGGGTAGAATTTGCTCAAATCTGCCATTCCCAGACACCAAAAATGCAGCAGCTTCAGAGAGCTTCAAGACTTCATTCTGAGTGTGCAAAAGGTTTGCATCAAAATAAGGACAAGAGCAGAGGACACATTTCAGTGATGCCTGCAGCTCCAGGGAACCCATTTGCTGAAGGGAATGGTCCCTTCTACACCCTGCAGCCTAGGGTCAGGAATGAGTAGTGGACAGGAGCTGCAAGATGAATAAAGTCTTGCAGACAAGGATGGGTGCCCAGTATGCTTGTGGCCAGTGCTGGCACAGCAGCTGTACCTCATCCCAGACTGCAGGAAGGAAAGGCAAGAAATACAAGGGCTGTGAGGAGCAGCTCTGAGGACTCAGGGTTGCAAAACCTCCAAAGCAGAACTACTCACTTCCCAAATGCATCTGCTAGGCAGTAGGCAAGGAAAGGGGAACCTGGTTGCAGAGCAGAGACCTGGCAAACTGAGAAACTCTGCCAAGGGGGTGAAGAGGTGAAGCTGAGCCACAACTGTCCTTACTGTAATCATCTGTGTGCTGTTGAGGCTGGGTGAGGAACAGGGACCTTGCCTGGAAGCCTTGGCAGCCAAGGAGGGGGAGAGTCTGACCAGGACTGAGCTGAGCCCTGGTTTGAAATGTGAAAACCATAGAACTGTTGAGGTTGGAAGTGACCTTTGAGATTAGCAGACCCAACCACTCTCCAAGAGCTCACCATGAACACCATGCCCTCACCATTACCCACAGTGAAGGGACAAGAGTCAAGGGGTTGTTCAGCCTGAAGAAGTCTCCAGAGAGGGACACTCTGGTGGCCTTTCAATCCTTAAAGGGGAGAGTCAGAGAGACAGGGAGAGACATTTTAGCAGAGCCTGTTGTAACATGATATGGGGTGATGGTTTAAAACTTAGAGACAGGAGTGTTGGACAAGATAAAAGGAAGAAGTTGTTGTCCCTGAGGGTGGTGAGACCCTGTCCCAGGTTGCCCAAAGAGGTGGTAGCTGCCCCATCACTGGGACCATTCCAGGTGAGGCTGTTTGGGGCTCTGACCAAACTACTCTAGATGCAGATGTCCCTGCAGACAGCATTGGACTGGGTGAGCTTTAAAAGTCCCTTCCAAGCCAAAGCATTCTCTGAGTTCATGACTGCAGAGGAAGAGGTATGGCAAGAGGTGTAACTTGGCTACCCATCAGCTCCAGGGTTAAGAGAAAGATAATAGAGCTGGTGCTGCTCTGCAGACTAAGGATAATTAAGTGAAGTTATCTTGTTACAAGTGAAATTACTTCCTCAGCCCTGCAGGACAGGCTGCAGGTTCCAGCAGTTTGAGTCTGAACCAGGAGGAGTTGCCAGCAAGAGGAAACTGCTAGCAAAAGGCTAAGTAAAACCATCCCCATAGCTAAAAGACAGGTCTGGTATTTTTAAGGCAGTGACTTTCCAGCTGTGCTATGGAATGTTTGGAAGTTAAGGACAATATCCTCTCTATTCCTGCAGGCAGGTGACTGAGCAGAGAGGCCAAAGGGGAGAACAAACCCTCCTCACACAGTCTCAGAGGAGCCTCCTCTGCTTAGGTGAGAGGAAAACAGAGAAGCCAACTTTGTACCAAGCAGCAGCACAATATTTTGGTTGGGTTTTGGTAGGCACCTGCTAATACCCAGGCAGGAGAACACTCTGTATGGGGACAGTTGTAAACAACTTGATTTTCACTCCTGTCCATGCAGGACCCTCAAGACAGTCAGACACCTTCTGTGGGAAGGAAAGGAGCAGAAGAAAAAGCTGTGGTTGCTTCTTGGGGATCAAGTTATATTGTATTGATTGGGTCACTTCCTTCAAAGCTTCTTGGAGAGCAGCCCTGAGGAAAAGGACATTGGGGGTCTGGGGCAGGCAACATGAGCCTGCAGTGTGAGTGCAGCCCAGACAGCAACCGAGTCCTAGGCTGCATCAAGAGCAGCGTGGCCAGCAGGGCAAGGGAGGGGATTGTGCCCCTTGGCTCTGCTCTCCTCAGACCCCACCTGCAGTCCTGGGTGCAGTTCTGGAGCCCCCAGCACAGGAAGGACATGGAAGTGTTTGAGCTGGTCCAGAGGAGGCCACAAGGATGCTGAGAGGTCTGCAGCAGTTCTGTTGTGAGGACAGGCTGAGAGAGTTGGGCCTCTGTAGCCTGGAGAAGAGAAGGCTTCCAGGAGAGCTTGGAGTGGCCTTCCAGTATCTGAAGGGGGCTACAGGAAGGCTGGGGAGGGACTATTGACAAGGTCTGGGAAATGCCAGGACAAGGGGAATGGGTTTGAAGTGGCAGAGGGGAGATTGAAAGTGGATGTTAGGAGGAAGTTGTTTGCAGTGAGGGTGGTGAGACACTGGCACAGGTTGCCCAGGGAGGTTGTGGCTGCTCCCTCCCTGGAGGTGTTCAAGGTCAGGTTGGATGAGGCCTTGAGTGCCCTGTGCTAGTGGGAGGTGTCCCTGCCTATGGCAGGGGGTTGGAACTGGCTGATCCTTGAGGTCCCTTCCAACCTTCCCATTCTATGATTCTTTATGGCACAAAGGAACTGAACAACAGCAGCTCTCCCTCCCTGACACAGTCCCCACAAGAGAGGGGCCCACACAAGGGAGATCCTCCACACAGCTGCAAAAGGGAAGAGGGATGTGAGACCAAGAAGTGCAGCTGAAACAGCACTGACAAGGCAACCTGGTCAGAAAGAAGGGTTCTTAGGGACTAAGGAAGGCTGGAAGCAGCGAGCCAAGAAGTTATCAACTCTCCTTTGGCTCCTTGTAGGCTCAACAAATCAGATTTTGATGAAATGACCTGAAATTGTGCTAGGAGAGGGTTGGGTTGGAGATTAGTAAAAAAAAAAAAAAAATCTTTACAGAAAGGGTAGGTAGGCATTGGCACAGGCTGCCCAGGGAGGTGGTGGAGTCACCATCCCTGGAGGTGTACAAGAAGCCTGTGGCCATGGCACTTGGGAACAGGGTTTAATGGATGGCCATGGTGGTGTTGGGTTGGTGGTTGGACAGGATGACCTCACAGGTCTTTTCCAACTGAAACAGTGCTATGATTCTGGAGTGTATAAATCCTGGAGTCCTTTGCTATGCCATCCTCCTCACAGTCACTTCTGATGCTCCAGTCACCTGCACAGCTCAGCCTGGGGCACATCCCTCTCACTTCGCTTCATTTCTTCACTGATTTAACATCATTACTTACATTTAAAACAACTCAGTTAACCCAAGCAAAGCAAGAGGCTGCTGCCCCAATTTCTCCTGCTCATCTCAGCTCATAAATTGGCTGCAATAATATTTTAGTGATAAAAAGAACCCAAAAATATAACTCTGCCATTGACCTTTGTACTATTTTGCTGAGCCACAAACCTGCTTCCTGCCACTGAGCAAAAAGGAAAAAGCAATTATAGGAGGTGCCAGGGTGAATCTCCCCATCTGTCAATATTTCTGATGAAGATAGATTTTGTTGGCAAAAGCAAAGTCCCAGTCCTGAGGAACAAAGAGAGCCCAAGGCCATTAATACTGGCAGAAATTGGACCACCAGAATCACTCAATGGAACATGTAGTTAGGGGAAGGAAGGGCTGGGATGTGGAGAGGCTGAAAGAAAAGCTCCATGGGTCTGTAGAGGAAAGATGACATCAAATTGGGTGGGAGTGTTGGTCTGCTTGAGGAGAGAAAGGCTCTGCAAAAGGATCTGGCCAGGTTTTGTGGATGAGCTGAGATGAGTTTCATGAGGTTAAACAAGGCCAAGTGCCAGGTCCTGCACTTTGATCACAACAGCTACAGGCTTAGGGCACAGTGGTTGGGAAGCTGCCTGGTAGAAAAAGGAGTTGAGGGTGTTGGTCAACAGGCAGATGAAGATGTGCCAACGTGTGCCCAGGTAGACAAGAAGGCCACCAGCATCCTGGCCTGGATCAGCAATAGTGCAGCCAGCTGGAGCCAGGCAGGGATTGTGCCCCTCTACTCAGCACTGGCCAGGCCACATCTCAAATACTGGGTTCAGTTCTGGGCCCCTCACTATCAAAAGGACATTGAAATGCTGGAGCATGTCCAGAGAAGGGCAAAGCTGGGGAAGGGTCTGGAGAACAGGGCTGATGAGGAGCAGCTGAGGGACCTGGGGTTGTTTAACCTGGAGAAGAGGACACTGAGAGGAGACCTCCCTGCTCTCTACAGCTCCCTGAAAGGAGTTTGGAGATCTTGGCCAACTGAAACAGTTCTATGCAAGCAAAAGAGAGGAGTAAGAGAAGCATTCAGCAGGGCACTCCTCTGGGGGCCAGCCCCTCATCAGGCACCTCAAAAGTGACTGAGATAACAAAGAACCACTGACAACACCTGAAAACCAACCCTCCTTTGGGTCAGCAAGTGGCACACAAAGGTTGGGTCTTCCATACCAGTCAACAGTGTGCCCAGGTTGCCAAGAAGGGCAATGGCATCCTGACTTGGATTTAAAGTTCTGTGCCCAGCAGGAGCAGGGAGGTGATTGTGCCCTTGGACTTGGCTTTGGTGAGGCCACACCTTCAGTGTTGTGTTCAGTTTTGGGCACTGCAATACAAGAGAGATGTGGAGGTGCTGGAGTGGGTCCAGAGGAGGGCAAGGAAGCTGTGGAGGGCCTGGAGAATATATCTGATGAGGAGCAACTGAAGGAGCTGGGGATGGTTAGTGTGAAACAGAGGAGGTTGAGGGCAGAGCTCATTGCTGTCTGCAGCTACCTGAAGGGACACTGTGGAGAGGCTGCTGCTGGGCTCTGCTCACAGGGAACTGGAGACAAAACAAGGGGGAATGGCCTCAAGCTGAGGCTGGGGAGGTTTAGATTGGACATTGGGAAAAAGTTTTTCACAGAGAGAGGTGAGGGACTGGAATGAGCTGCCCAGGGACATGCTGGAGACACCCACCCTGGTTGTGTTTAAGGGTGGTTTGGATGTGGTGCTTGGGGCTATGGTTTCAGGTGAATCTTGTAGAGTAGGGTTCTAGGTTGGGCTTGGTGCTCCTGAGGGGCTGCATGTGTCTGTGATTCTATGGTTAAAGGACAGAGGACTCCAGCAGCAGTGTGGGCCCATGCTGAGGCTCAGAGGCATTGCTGCCCTGTGGGAAAGCAGCAGAGCAGCCAAGCTGTGCACTCTCAGTTCACTCCCTAACTTCTTGTATCTCATAACAACCAAGACAGGAGATGACTTCAGAGCTCACTCCTCTGGCAGACATTCACTTTTCTTGTGTGATTCCCCTGGTCTGGTTCCTCACTGGATATTTTTTTCTTCCCTCTGTTTTTGGGAGTTTTGCCAAAGAATTCCAAGTGGAAACCTGTCCCATGGCACCAGTCCTTCATCAGACCTTGAGACGTGCCAAAGCACCAGGGTGAAATGGTGACAAGAAAGATAGGAGCTGGGCATTTGAAAATATCCTGATGGTAAGAACAGGGACATGCTGGAGCTGATCTTCTGGGCAGGGTAAAGTCACCTCCAGGTATATGAGAATTTACAAAACTCTTTCAGAAATGCCATTGGTTTATTGAAGCTGCCTGGAGAAGTGATAGCTGAATTTCCAAACCCATTTTCAGTGATCCTCTGACCACCCCAGGTTGTTTCTGAGCACCTGGGGCCAGACAGACTCTACCCTACCTTTTTCCCTTGCTAAAAAGGGAGGGGTCAGGGGAAAGTACCCTCATCTAGGTTTCACACTATCATTACAGAGGGAAAAGACCTCTAGGATCAAGCCCAACCATCAACCCAACACCAGCACAGCCATTAAACCATGTCCCAAAGTGGCACATTCACACACTCTTTGCACACCTCCAGAGTCCACCACCTCTCTGGACAGCCTCTTCCAAAGCCTCACCACACTTTCTAGAAAGAATTTTTTTCTACTATCCTACCAAACCCTCCCCAGGCACAATTTCAGGCCATTTCTTCCCCTTCTATCACTGATACTAGGGAGAAGAGACCTCACTTGGCACAACTTGAGGCTTCTTCCTTTTGTCCTATCACTTGTTCCTGGGGAGAAGGGACCAACCCCCATCTGGCTCCGATCTCCTTTCAGGGAGTTGTGGGGAGCAATGAGGTCTCTGCTTAGCTTCCTTTCCTCCAGCCTAAACACCCCCAGGTCTCTCAGGTGCTCTTCACCAGCTCTGCTCTCCAAACCCTGCACCAGCTTTGTAGCCCTTCTCTGGGCATGCTCAACTCCATGGCCATCTTGTAGTGAGGGGACAAATAACTTAGGATTATTTTGGATCTTGACCTGGTTAAAATGGATCCAGTGCATGGTGGACAGGGCAGTTGCTGCTGCAGGCAAATCATAGAATGGGAAGGTTGGAAGCGACCTCAAGGATCAGCCAGTTCCAACACCCTGCCATAGGCAGGGACACCTCCCACTAGCACAGGGCACTCAAGGGCTCCTCCAACCTGGCCTCGAACACCTCCAGGGAGGGAGCA
>VWZE01023412.1:0-22157 GCA_013396675.1 Eubucco bourcierii | reverse complement strand
TCTGAGGAGAGCAGAGCCAAGGGGCACAATCCCCTCCCTTGCCCTGCTGCCCACACTGCTCTTGCTGCAGCCCAGCACACAGTTGCTGTCTGGGCTGCACTCACACTGCAGCCTCAGCTTGAGCTTTTCATCACCTCAGACCCCCAGGGTCTGTTCCTCAGGGCTGCTCTCAGCCATTCCCCACCCAGCCTGGAGTTGTGCTTGGCATTGTGCCTACCCAGGTGCAGGACCTTACACTTGACCTTGTTGAATGTCCTGAGGTTGGCCTGGGCACAGCTCTGCAGCCTGTGCAGGTCCCTCTGGATGGATCCCTGCCCTCTAGCAAGTGACTGTGCCACACAGCTTGGTGCCATCTGCACACTTGCTGAGGGTGCACTGATTCCTCTGCCCATGGCACTGACAAAGATGTTAAACAGCCTTGGTGCCAGCACTGACCCCTGAGGGACACCACTTGGCACTGGTCTCCAGACGGACATTGTGCCCTTGCTCACCACTCTCTGTGTGCCACCATCCAGCCAATTCCTTACCCAGCAGTACTCCACTCAGCAAGTCCATGTTTTCCAGTTTGGTGACCAGGATGTCTCACCACCCTCACTGCAAAGAACTTCTTCTTAGTATCCAGTCTAACTCTCCTCTCCTCAAGCTTCAATCGATTTCCTCTCATCCTATCACTACAAGCCTGGTAAAAAGTCCCTTCCCAGTTTTCTTGTAGGTGTAGAGGTTTGGAAATTCATTCCCCATGTAGACTTACAGCCTCTTTGGGAAGGACAGGCCCATGCCTACACCAAAGTCTACTCCATTCCTCCTGTAAGCTTCTTTGGTTTCCCAATATCCACATCAGAAGGACTGGGTACCTCTGGGTATCTCTGCTAGCACTCCCTGCCACCCCCAGACCAGGGATACACATGGAAAAGGAAATAACATCTAAAAGATCACCCCAAGCACAGGGAAGAAAACAGGATATGAACATGGGGTCAATGGCTACAAAAGAATCACCAAAACTTGGAGAGGGCAGATTTGGACTGGAGATTAGGAAGAAATTCTTTCCAGTGATGGTGGTGAGACACTGGCACAGGTTGCCCAGGGAGGCTATGGAGCACAGAAGCACAGAATGTGATCTTTGATCACATTCTGTGCTTCTGTGCTCCACAACCTCCCTGCAGGTGTTTAAGAACCAGGTTGGATGAGCCCTTGAGCAGCTTGGGCTAGTGAGAGGTGTCCCTGCCCATGGCAGAGGGGTTGGAACTGGTTGATCTTCAGGATCCCTTCCCACTCAACCCCATTCTACGAATCTCTGCATTTCATCAGCTTCCCAAGGGGCTTGACCCTTCCAGCCTGTGTGGTTTTGCTCAGAGGATTTGTTTCCCTTTTCCAAAATTGGAGTAAACAAGGACACTGCCAGCTGGCAGCCAGGGAAAGGTCTCCATGTGGCTAGATCCACACAGCAACATCCTCCAAAAAAGGTTGCTTCCCAGAACACATCATGGAAAGCCAACTCCCTGTGTGTGCTGTGGGCACGTGGCACCAGCTGCTGCTGCTGAGCACATCTGCACCTCCCCAGAGACCCTATCCTGCCCCTACAGGATCTTTTTCTGGTGGGTTTTGTATCAACAGTGATCAGGAGTTCCTCCTGAGTCACCTCCTCCCATAGAATCACAGAAAAATGCAGGCTGGCAAAGCCCCTCAGGATCACCAAGTCCAACCTAGAACCCTACTCTACACAACTCACCTTAAACCATAGCCCCAAGCATCACATCCAAACCATCCTTAAACCATACCAGGCTTCAGAGGTTCAGGGGATGAAGGAGCTCAGCTCCCTGAAGAAGGCAGATGCCATCCACCACTGGTTTGCTTTCACTCTGGAGCAAACCATTTGTGCTTCCCAGGCACCAGCCTCTCCCTCTTCCTTCTTTGGACTGGCATCTGCCAGCCCAGCCACAATGAGCTTTGGGCATGGGGGTCCAGAGAGAAGTAGCTAACATGGGGGTCACTGCTCTGTGGGTGTGCTGCAGTGAGGAGGCAGAGTGTGTGCTCCAATGTCAGAAACAGTAAATACAGAAGAGGAAATTGCAGCCATGTCCCTGAAATCACCATGGGCAGGATCCTAAAGGACCCAGCTCCTGCACAGCCCTAAAACACAGGGAAGGTTTGAGGAACAACTGTTTCCCAGTCACAGAGCAAACCTGGGATAAAGCCTGGAGTACCCAGGGTACCCAAACCTCTGGAGACACAGGACTCTGGAGAAGAGGAGTCTGGAGGAAAGGTTCCAGGGAGACCTTCTAGTGGGCTTCCAGTACATGAAGGATGCTACAAGAAAGCTGGGAAGGGACTTTTTACAAGGGCCTATAGTGCCAGGATCATAGAAGCATAGAACCACAGAACCATAGAACCAGTCAGGGTTGGAAGGGACCACAAGGATCATCCAGTTCCAACCTCCCTGTGATGGGCAGGGACACCCTACCCTAGATCAGGCTGCCCACAGCCTCATCCAACCTGGCTTTAAACACCTTCAGGGATGGAGCATCAACCACCTCCCTGGGCAACTCCTGCCAGGCTCTCACCACTCATGCTGAAGAACTTCCTCCTCACCTCCAGCTTTGCTCCATTCCTCACAGAACAGCTGCCTCCTTAATGGGCTGAGGGGAGTGAGATATTTCTCTTTGTTAATGTCTTGATTAAGTGCATGTGAAGGAAAAGCAAAACATCAGCACCTGGGCTGCAAGGAGGGCCAGGGCTCTGCAGAGCCCAGAACAGGCAGATCAGGGCAGGCACTTGGCAATGACTTTGAGCTGGAAGAGGGGAGATTGAATATGGAGATGGGGAAGAAATTCTCTGCAGTGAGGGTGGGGAGGCACTGGCACAGGTTGCCCAGGGAGGTTGTGGATGCCTCTTCCCTGGAGGTGTTCATGGCCAAGTTGGATGAGCCCTTGAGCAACCTGAGCTTGGTGGAGGTGTCCCTGCCCATGGCAGGAGGGATGGAACTGAATGAGCTTTAAAGTCTCTTCCAACCCAAACCATTCTGCCAATCTGCCTCTGCCCTGCTTGACATCAGCAGCTTCAGATCAGCAGAGGGAAACCACCCTGGGGAGGTTTCTCTGCCTTTTGAGCCTGTTGCTGTAGCTCCCTGCCACAACACTTTGCAGTACAGATCCCCAGCGCTATCCAGCAGCGAATGGATGACAAACCCTGGTCCCAGTGCCAAGGGACTGAGACAGCAGAGCTGCTGGGATGGATCAGGCACAGAGCTTTTAGCAACAGCACTATGGAGGAATGCAAATTCACAAAGCTCCTTTATCAGGCAGCCTTAGCACAGGAAATTAATTCAACAGCACCCACCAGGAAATTCCAGTGTGGGTAAAATTCATCAGAGCAACATTTAATCTCCCTGGTACTTTGTCATCTATAAATATATATATATATTATTTTTTTAAACCTCATTTATCTTTTTGTTTCTTTTTTTTTCTTTTTTTTCTCCTTTTATCTTTGTTCTTTTTATCTTTTTTTCTTTTTTTCCTTCTTCTTTTTCCTTTTTTCTTTTTTTCCTTTTATTTTCTTTGTTCCTTTTTCTTTTTTCTTTCTTTTCCTTTTTTTCCTCTTTTTTGTCCTTTTTTCCTTTATTTTTTCCTTTAAATGTTTTTCTTTTTCTTTCTTTTTTCCTTTTCTTTTTCTTTTTTTCCTTTTCTTTTTCTTTCTTTTTCTTTTTTCCTTTTTCCTTTTCTTTCTTTTTTCTTTTTTCCTTTTTCTTATTCTTTCATTTTCTTTCTTTTTCCTTTTTTATTTTGCTTTCTTTTTCCTTTTCTTTTCCTTTTTCTTTTTTCCTTTTCTTTTTCTTTTTTTTCCTTTTTCTTTTTCTTTTTTTTTTCCTTTTCTTTTTTTTCTTTTTCTTTTTCTTTCTTTTTTCCTTTTCTTTTTTTTTTCTTTTTCTTTTTCTTTCTTTTTTCCTTTTCTTTTTTCTTTTGCTTTCTTTTTTCATTTTCTTTTGCTTTCTTTTTTCCTTTTCTTTTTCTTTCTTTTCTTTTGCTTTCTTTTTTCCTTTTCTTTTTCTTTCTTTTTTTCCCCTTTTCTCTTTCTTTTTCCCCCTTTTTGTTTTCTTTTTTCCTTTTTTCTTTTTTCCTTTTTTCACTTTCCTTTTTTCTTTCCATTTTTTCTTTTTTCATTCTCTTTTTTTCTTTTTCCCCCTTTTTTCTTTTTTCCTTTTTTTTCTTTTCTTCTTTTTTTTTTTCTTTCTTTTTTTCCCTTTTTTTGGTCTCTATTTTTCTTTAATTTTTTCCATTCTTTTCTTTTTATTTTCCACTTTTTTTTCTTTTTTTTTTCTCCTTTTTTCTTTTCAACGTTGGGTTCTTACAAAAGAAGAATTGGAATGATAATAGCATGAAGTGACCAAGGGAAAATACGACCTAGCTGGAGGTAGTTGTTGTGAACAGCTGTAGGAACAGTCTTGAACACAAGAGTGAAAAGAGATGAGACAGCAACTTGTGATAGGTGTACATTTAATAATCCAAAGTCTAGGAGGAGATGATTAATTGCCTTAGCAGGGAATTATTTATTGAGATTTATACCAAGGAGGAAATAACATTTTCCTGGAATCAATGTGTCTTCACTACTATGGTAAGGGGAAAAGAAAAACTAAATATTAATTTTTGAGTGCTCTCTTTTGTCAAAACCTCAAGCAGCTCAGCTCACATCAGTCAGTTAGGAAGAAGTTGTTTGCAGTGAGGGTGGTGAGACACTGGCACAGGTTACCCAGGGAGGTTGTGGAGCACAGAATCACCCAATGTGATCTTTGATCACATTGGGTGATTCTGTGCTCCACAACCTCCCTGGAGGTGTTAAAGACCAGGTTAGACAAGGCTTTGAGTAACCTTTTCTAGTGGGAGGTGTCCCTGCCTATGGCATGGGGTTGGAACTGGCTGAGCTTTGAGGTCACTTCCAACCTAAACCAGCCTGTGTCCAGCCTGTGGGTTCTGTCTCTCTCCCATTCAAGTCCTGCTCTCCCTCATGCCTCTTGCTGGCACCCAGCACACAGGAGGAGTTTAAAGGCTGTGCAGCGAGCAGCAACAGCACCCCAAAATTCCTGGTGTTTGTTCCAGGTGAAGACCCACAACAGGATGGTAGAGTCACAGAATGGTTTGGCTTGGAAGGGACCTGAAAGATCATGCAGGTCCAACCCTCCCCTGCCATGAGCAAGGACACCTCCTACTAGAGCAGATTGCTCAGGCACCATTCAGCCTGGCCTTGAGCACCTCCAGGGAGGGGTCCACACCCTGGGAGCGAGTTACTCCTGGCACAAATGGTCACAGGAACACAGAAACATTCAAGTTGGCAAAGCACCTCAGGATCACCTACAGCAAACCCAACCCCTGATGGCAATGCCCAGCATGCCAACAGCCAACCCAACCCCTGATGGCAATGCCCAACATACCAACAGCCAACCCAGCCCCTGATGGCAATGCCCAGCATGCCAACAGCCAACCCAACCCCTGAGGGCAATGGCCAGCATGCCAACAGCCAACCCAACCCCTGATGGCAATGCCCAACATACCAACAGCCAACCCAACCCCTGATGGCAATGCCCAGCATTCCAACAGCCAACCCAACCCCTGATGGCAATGCCCAGCATTCCAACAGCCAACCCAACCCCTGATGGCAATGGCCAGCATGCCAACAGCCAACCCAACCCCTGATGGCAATGGCCAGCATGCCAACCTCCAACCCAACCCCTGATGGCAATGGCCAGCATGCCAACAGCCAACCCAACCCCTGATGGCAATGGCCAGCATGCCAACAGCCAACCCAACCCCTGATGGCAATGGCCAGCATGCCAACAGCCAACCCAACCCCTGATGGCAATGGCCAGCATGCCAACAGCCAACCCAACCCCTGATGGCAATGGCCAGCATGCCAACAGCCAACCCAACCCCTGATGGCAATGGCCAGCATGCCAACAGCCAACCCAACCCCTGATGGCAATGGCCAGCATGCCAACAGCCAACCCAACCCCTGATGGCAATGGCCAGCATGCCAACAGCCAACCCAACCCCTGATGGCAATGGCCAGCATGCCAACAGCCAACCCAACCCCTGATGGCAATGGCCAGCATGCCAACAGCCAACCCAACCCCTGATGGCAATGGCCAGCATGCCAACAGCCAACCCAACCCCTGATGGCAATGGCCAGCATGCCAACAGCCAACCCAACCCCTGATGGCAATGGCCAGCATGCCAACAGCCAGCCCAACCCCTGATGGCAATGGCCAGCATGCCAACAGCTAACCCAACCCCTGATGGCAATGGCCAGCATGCCAACAGCCAACCCAACCCCTGATGGCAATGGCCAGCATGCCAACCTCCAACCCAACCCCTGAGGGCAATGGCCAGCATGCCAACAGCCAACCCAACCCCTGATGGCAATAGCATCATCATTGTCACCACCAATGCCGGGGGCAGGCACTGGGGAAGGCCCAGACTGGACTCAGCCACAGGAGCTGGATTCAGGGACCCATGGATTGGGATGGAAGGCAGAACAGAGTGCCCCTGGGACACCAGCTATGGAAGAGGAGGATTGAGCCTGCTGAGCCCTCAGCTTTCTCCTGGAGATGGCATCCCAGGGCTGCAATCCCTTGTCAGGCACTTGAGAGTCACCTATCTTGTCCAATCCTCCTTGCACGTGCCACCTCTGACTTCCTGTGGCCCAAGGTATGACACAAGCTGTGGCAGTGCCCTTGGTCTGCAGAGGAGCCAGTCTAAGCCAGAGCCTTTCTGCAGCCCAGCAGGAGCTCTCCCCATCAGCTTCTCACTGCTAGAAGCAGCTCTCTGCTGTGCAAACCTGCCCTGCACTTCAGAAAGCGCCTGGGTGAGCAGAGCCTGAGGTGAGAAGTGACATCACTGAACAGAATTAGTTCTGGTCTAGCTCAAACCAGGACACTTGCATAAGAGCACAGGGAGAGCAGATCCAGGAGTGGAGCTGTTATCTCCTGCCCAACCCTGGGCACCCAACTCTTGTGGCTCTTTAGGAAACCTCCCACAGGATTTGTCACATCCTCCACGTCAGACTTGCCTCATGGTGAAGGAGAAGAGCAGGGAGGGTCAGCTCTGCAAGGCTGCTGGCTCCACGGGAAGAGCTCAGCATGGGGGGCAGGATGGCCTCAGGTTACAACCAAAGCATTGCCAGACCTTGCCAAGTGGCAGAGGCCTTTTGATGTTTCTCTACCCCAGGAGATATCATCTGTCCCTCACAGGGGTGACTCCTGAAGATCTTCTCTCCCTGAATTTCCTCACCCCTGTCTTGGGAAGCTGATTCTGGAGAATTTCTCTTTGAGGTGGAAATGAGACAGCAGAAAGGAAAAGTTGGATGAAACACTTTGCTTGGCTTCTGCAGGTGGCCAAAGCTATCTCACAGTCCCTGCACAGAGCTGAGTGCCAAACAGTCCCAAACAGGACAGCACAGACACATCTCACAGCACCCATCTGAGGTTTCTCACTTTTCTGGAGCCCCTGGGACAAGAGGGATGTGGAGGTGCTGGAAGGTGCCCAGAGAAGGACCACAAGGATGAGCAGAGGGCTGGAGCTGCTCTGCTGTGAGGAAGAGACTGAGGGAGTTGGGGTTGTGCAGTCTGGAGAAGAGAAGGCTCCCAAGTGGTCTTCTTGTGGCCTTCCAATATCTGAAGGGGGCTACAAGAAAGCTGGGGAGGGACTTTTTTAGGGTATCAGGTAGTGATAGGAGTGGGGGGAATGGAACCAAGCTGGAAATGGGTAGAGTCAGACTGGATGTTAGGAGGAAGTTGTTCAGCATGAGGATGCTAAGACACTGCAAGAGGTTGCCCAGGGAGGTGGTGGAAGCCTCATCCCTGGAGGTGTCTAAGGCCAGGCTGGATGAGGCTGTGGGCAGCCTGATCTAGTGTGAGGTGTCCCTGCCCATAGGGGGGTTGGAACTGGATGATCCTTGTGGTCCCTTCCAACCCTGACTGATTCTGTGATTCTACTTTCCCACTGTTAAGTCTGGTGGTGAGATTCCCACTGTGTCTGGGCTGGACCTGTGAAGACAGCATCTGCTGCACAGCATGGGATTGTCTGCTTGAATTCATTGCCCCTCAGGAGTTATCAATCCCCTTTTCCCAAGAACACTTCACTCAGGGATACTGGGACATGATTTCAGTATCAGGCAGCAACTCCTGTCTCTGCCACCCCAGCCCTGCAGAGACAGGACAGACACCAGCAACTGCTGTTACCTGTAGAGGAGCTTCTGCTCCTGTGCCATGGGGAGAGCAGCAGCAGGTTGGAGGTGCTCCATGCCCCAGCAGCTCTGGCTCAGCAGCTGTCCCTCAGCCATCCAAGCAGCAGTGCTGTGTGTCTGGTGCTCATGTCCACATGTGACTGATGCCTGTCTCAGGATCTCCCTGAATCCCCAGCTCCTGCCCTGGCTCAGAGAAGCAGAGCACAACTCTTGCCCAGACAAACATCTCTCATGCAGCAATAAGTGATCCTGTTTGCTCTGATTGGGGTCAATCCTCAATTCTCTCCCTCCCCTTCTCATAGAATCACAGAATGTCAGGGGCTGGAAGGGACCTCCAAAGCTCATCTGGTCCTACTCCCCTGCCAGAGCAGGAGCACCCAGAGCAGATCACACAGGAACACACCCAGGCAGGGTTTGAGTATCTCCAGAGAGGGAGACACCACAACCCCCCTGGGCAGCCTGTTCCAGGGTTCTGTCACCCTCACAGGGAAAAAGTTCTTCACATGGGACCTCTTATGCCTCAGCTTCCACCCAGTGCCCCTTGTGCTGGCACTGGGCATCACCCAGCAGAGCCTGGCTCCAGCCTCCTGGCACTCACCTTTACATATCTATAAACATGAATGAGGTACCCCTTAGTTGTCTCCTCTCCAAGCAGCACAGCCCCAGTTCCCTCAGGCTCTCCTCATAAGGAAGATGTTCAACTTCCTTCATCACTTTTTGCAAGGCTCCTGATCAGCTCCATGTGCAGCCTTTGCAAAGAGGTGAGTGGCTGCACACAGCATGGAGCAGGCAAGCATCAGACTCCTATGGGGACAGGGTGGGAGAGTTGGGGCTGTTCAATCTGGAGAAAAGAAGGCTCCAGGGAGACCTTAGAGCTTTCAATGTCTAAAGGGGCCCTAGAGGCAGGCTGGGGAGGGACTGTTTTCAAGGGTCTGTGGTGGCAGGACAAGGGACAATGGTTTGAAACTGGAGCAAGGGGGATTTAGGTTGGACATCAGGAGGAAGTTCTGCACAATGAGAGTGGTGGAACACTGAAACAGGTTATCCAGGGATGTGGTGGAGCCCCCACCCCTAGACACATTCAAGTTGAAACTTGATGGTGCCCTGAGCAGCCTGATTTAGCTTACTGCAGGGAGGGTGAACAAGATGACCTTTGAGGGTCCCTTCCAGCCTGATGCACTCTGTGAATCTATGACTCTGTCAGGTCTTAGCTTGGGATTTTCAAAGCCTCACAACCCATGAGTCCCACTGGGGGTCTGTTTGGTAGCTCTGAAAACCCTCATTTCCCATCCACTCTGAGAGTTTGGCATGGCAGAAGCTTTGGCTGGCTGGGCCCTTTGCAAAGACACCAATTCCACTCTGTAACAGGTACAGAAACTTGTTTTCAGCCCCACTTGGAGTGCTTCAAATCCTAGGTAACCACATTTAAAAGCAAAGGAGACAATACCAGACACTTAGAACTACTCTGAGTAAAGGCTACATCAGGTCTGTGCAGTCAACAGCCTGGCCTACAGCCACCCTGAGCTGATTTGTGAAGCAGCCCAGAGTAATTGCTCCCTAAATGTTCCATCAGCATTACCAGCCACACCCCTGGGTGCTCTAAAAGCCTCAGCCCTCTCTAACTGAGTAGAAACCATTATTTAATTTGCTCCCCAAGCTGCCAGACCACACCATCAGTGGCTGCAAGCTGGGATGCTTCCCTTGAGGTCAACCCCATTTATTGCTGTCACTACCAGGGCTGAAGTTAGTAGCCTGGCTAAGGATCAAGTTCATAGAATGGGAAGGTTGGAAGTGACCTCAAAGATCATCCAATTCCAACCCCCTGCCACAGGCAGGGACACCTCCCACTAGCACAGGGCACTCAAGGCCTCATCCAACCTGGCCTTGAACACCTCCAGGGAGGGAGCAGCCACAACCTCCCTGGGCAACCTGTGCCAGTGTCTCACCACCCTCACTGCAAACAACTTCCTCCTGACATCCAGTCTAAATCTCCCCTCTGTCAGTTCAAACCCATTGCCCCTTGTCCTGGCATTCCAAGCCCTTGTCAATAGTCCCTCCCCAGCCTTCCTGTAGCCCCCTTCAGATACTGGAAGGCTACTCTAAGGTCTCCTGGAAGCCTTCTCTTCTCCAGGCTGCAGAGCCCCAACTCTCTCAGCCTGTCCTCACAGCAGAGCTGCTGTAGCCCTCTTGAGCACCTTGGTGGCCTCCTCTGGACCCACTCCAACACTTCCATGTCCTTTCTGTGCTGGGGGCTCCAGAACTGCACAAAGGACTGCAGGTGGGGTCTGAGGAGAGCAGAGTAAAGGGGCAGAATCCCCTCCCTTGCCCTGCTGCCCACACTGCTTTTGCTGCAGCCCAGGACTCTGTTGCTGTCTGGGCTGCATGAAAAGTTGTTGCATCATTTCCACCCCCCTCACTTTTCAAGGTACTGGACAAAATGTGATCAGACACCACCAAAAATCTCCATGCTACAACTTCCAGTACCTGAAGGGGACTTAAAAGAAGGCTGTGGAGGGACTTTTTACAAGGACTTGTAGTGCTTGAACAAGAGGGAATGGATTGAAGCTGGAAGAGGGGAGATCTAGATTGGAGATCAGGGAGAAATTCTTTACAGAGAGGGTGGTGAGACACTGGCACAGGTTGCCCTGGGAGGTTGTGGCTGCTCCTTCCCTGGAGGTGTTCAAAGCCAGGATGGATGAGCCCTTGAGCACCCTGCTCTAGTGGAAGGTGTGCACTGATGCCCACACCTACTGGGGAAAAAAAAACAACAACTACAGTTTTTAAAGGAAGGCAAATTTACACTTCTGAATTAGAATCATGGAATTACAGAACCCTTTTGGCTGGCAGAGATCACTGAGTCCAACAATCAACCCAGCACTGCCAGGTCACCACTAAACCATGTCCCTCAGCACCACATCTCCATGGTTTTGACACCTCTGCAGGGATTGGCGCTCCACCAGTGCCCTGGGTAGCCCATTCCAGGGCCTGCCAACCCTTCCTTCAGAGTTTGTGAACAACCACCTTTAGTTTTAGCTCATGCTGGGACCTGACTGACTGCTGGAAATGCCCAGCAGGAGCAATGATGGCAGCAAGGGCAGGCAGGGTGACAGTTCCCATGCCACTGCAGTGATTAGCAACCAGCAGGAGATGAAACATACCCTGAGGGATCTCCTCTCTTGGCTCTGCTGCCAGTACTTGCTCAGTGCCTGCATCTGAGCCAAGCTGAGCTGGCACTGCTGCCACCCATCTGCCCTCTCTCTGCAGGGGACAAACCAATCCAACATCTCTCCCTGGGGCTCTCACAAGCCCCCATGCTCCTGAGATGCTCCCTGTGACGGTTGGGCACTTTCCATGCCATGGCTGTCATTGTCTGAGCTGCACTGGGGACTCTCTTCCCTCTCAGCAAGGGTTGGAAAAGGCACAGGTAAAGGGTTTGGGTTGTTCTACCATGAAAGGCTTTCAGTCACCTCCATGCTGAGGGGACTGAGCACTGCCTGGTGAGGAGAGGCTGAGGGACCTGGGGCTTCTTAGTCTGCAGAAGAGAACACTGAGAGGGGATTGAATCAATGTTTAGAACTCTCTGAGGGCTGGGGGTCAGGAGGGGGTGGGACAGGCTCTGCTCACTGCTGCCTGGGATAGGACAAGGAGCAATGGATGAAAGCTGCAGCACAGGAGGTTCCAGCTCAACACAAGGGGCAACTTCTTGCCTGGAAGGGTCCCAGAGCCCTGGCACAGGCTGCCCAGAGAGGTTGTGGAGTCTCCTTCTGTGGAGCCTTTCCAGGCCTGTCTGGATGTGTTCTGTGTGCCCCGAGCTGGATTGTCTGGTCCTGTTGTGGCAGGGGGGTTGGACTGGATGATCTTTTTGGATCTCTTCCAATCCCTGACATCCTGGGATCCTGTGATCTCTCCTCAGGCTTGCAAACACCAGGACCAATTATTCAGAAATATGTTTTTTGCCCTGACTGCATCCAGGCTGCAGCCTGCCTGGGCCAGTGGTCCAGGCCTGTCAAAAATGAGCACCAGTCCACAGCAACAAGGGCACCAAGGTGACAAGAGCCAGTCCCACCTGAGGAACATTTGACTCAACAGGAATTCACCTCCACTGATGCCAAGAACAAAGCAGACAGGAAAAAGTTATTCCAACTTTGGCTGGGAAAAAGTTTTTCCCTGTCTTGCTATCCATAGTCATGGACAATTGGCACCACAAGAGTCTCACCAGCTCCTGAGCACCAAGACCCCTCCATTTCTTCATGCCAGGCTTCTGGAGCAAAGCCTTGCTTGGACTTGCTGATGTTTTGCCTTCTCCTGATGCCAGTGAGGCTCCTGACACAGCTCAGCAGCCTGGGATTGTTTCCCAGACCTTGAGCAAACAGCAGCAGCAGCACATTTCCACAAGCACATTTTGCCTCCTTGCTGCTCCAGAGCTGTGGCCAGGATGTTCAGTTTGCAGTGAGCCAGCAGCCTGGGTGCTGAACATCATCCTTCCTTTCTTCTGAGCTCCACCAGACCTGGAAATGCAGCTCTGCCAGCTTCTTTCCTCCTAAGCAAGTAGGGGGTTCAAAGAATACTGAGGAGCTAAGCTGAAGGAGCAGGAGAAGGGCAGATGTAGAAAGGCTGAGGGTAAAACCCACCAACAAAACTGGGGCAACTGTGGGCACTCAGCTGTGGCCACATTGCTCCTTGTATCAGCTCTAGTTGCAGTCACACCAAGGATGTCTTCAGGTCTATCCTCACAACCTCCAGGTCTTGGGGGTGGCTCCAACAGAGAGAATCTGAAGGAGGATCAGGCTGTTGGCTTGAGATGAGGTCCCTCATTAACTCCACAGTCTCTAATCATGCCACCCTCAGAGGTTTTGATGGATGACAGCCCATGAGTTACTTTGCTGATGAGTTTCCTAGAGGTGCTTGTGCTCAAGAGTCTGACAAGTTTCATCTTATAGCACAGCTGTTGGGCACATCTGGCTTGTGTTAAGCTGGGGTGGAAGATCTTGAGCAGAGGTATGTCCAATCTGTCCATCCCTCCCCACTTTCTGAACAGGCTGTGAACAACTGTGTGGTATAGAATCATACAATCAGTCAGGGTTGGAAGGGACCACAAGGATCAGCCAGTTCCAACCCCTCTGCCATGGGCAGGGACACCTCACACTAGGTCAGGCTGGCCACAGCCTCATCCAGCCTGGCCTTAGACACCTCCAGAGATGAAGCTTCCACCACCTCCCTGGGCAACCTCTTGCAGTGTCTTAGCATCCTCATGCTGAACAACTTCCTCCTGACATCCAGTCTGACGCTACCCATTTCCAGCTTGGTTCCATTCCCCCCACTCCTATCACTACCTGATACCCTAAAAAGTCCCTCCCCAGCTTTCTTGTAGCCCCCTTCAGATATTGGAAGGCCACAAGAAGACCACTTGGAAGCCTTCTCTTCTCCAGACTGCACAACCCCAACTCCCTCAGTCTCTTCCTCACAGCAGAGCAGCTCCAGCCCTCTGCTCATCCTTGTGGCCCTTCTCTGGGCACCTTCCAGCACCTCCACATCCCTCTTGTCCCAGGGGCTCCAGAAAAGTGAGAAGCCTCAGATGGGTTCTGTGAGATGTGTGTCTCCTTGGAACCTTCTCTTCTCCAGACTGAACAGTCCCAACTCTCTCAGGCTGTTTGCATAGCAGAGGTGCTTCAGAAAAGCTTAGGTCTCACATCAGCACTTGGAGCCCTGCTCTGCTTCTGCCAAGCTCCTGCAGTGCTGGGTGCTGTGCTCTACAGAAAACACAGCTTTGAGCAGCCTGCTGCAAGCCCAAAGTGCTGAGCAACCTCCAAACAGAACTTGCTGCTTACAAGGGAGCTGAGCTCTTCTGAAAGCCCAGGCCAGATTATGGGTTTCAAATACTAGAAGGTCTGTCCCTGAGCTCCTAAATCCAGTTTGTGGGCTCATCCCAAATGGAGCTGAGCCATTCTTAGAAGGAAAACTTGGCAAGAGCAGGCTTTCTCCACTCTCTCAGTGGAAACCACATTCAAAGCTCAGGCCAACTAATGTAGATTGGGGCATAATTAAAACCTGTAGCAGCCTCTCCCCATGGCTGAGGGAAGTGGTGATATTGGGGAGCAGCCAGAGCTAATTTCACAGGAACAGGACCAACACCAAAAGTCACCTCCCAGGTTGCTCTCCAGGTTATACACCTGGATGGGAGCTGAACACTAGCTGAGCTAGGTCTGAAATCCCAGAATCCCAGCATGGTGTAGCATGGAAGGGAGCTCTGGAGATCAGTCCAACCCCTCTGCTGAAGTAGGGGCACCCACAGCAGTTGGCCCAGGATTGCAACATCCAGGTGGGTTTGGGATCTCTCCAGAGGAGGAGACTCCACAACCTCTCTGTGCAGCCTGCTCCAGGGCTCCAACACTCTCACACTAAAGAAATTTTCTCCTCCTCCTCACATGGTACCTCCTGGGTTCCAGTTTATGCCTTTTGCCCTTTGTCTGGCCCCATCCTTTTGCACCTCACCATTTGGCTCTCACTGAGACCCTCTTCTCCAGGCTCAGCAGTCCCAGGGCTTTCAGCCTTTGCTCCTCACAGTAATGCTCCAGGCCCCTCAGCATCTTTGTGGCCCTTCATGGCTTGTGCCAAAGAGCTGTCTCCTGCAGCCCTACTGACAGCAGAAGGTTGTGCTGCCTTGATACCATCAGTGGGTGTGAGTAACCTTCCCCTCAGTGGGACAAGGCACAAGGAGAGGAGCTCAGCTCTCCTTTGCCAGCAGCATTGCATCAGTGCAGTCCTGTTGAGGTCAGCAATTGTTCTGCTCCTATTTATACTCAGTGAGAAGAAAACCAGACCTGAGCTATTCTTTTTCAAAGCCTCTGCTAACAAGAGCTCTCTTCCAGCAGCTGATTTACTGCCCCTCTGAGTCTCCAAAGTCAAATCTGCTGATCTAAAAGCCTTACCCTTCACCTCCAATCCTCAATGACCCTTCCTGTTCTCTGGCAGCCAGGCTGAACTTGCTCTTGGTTGTCCACACCAATAAATCACACATTAGCTGGGCTTGGATTGGGTAAAAGTTCTGGATAATGATGCATGAGATAGAAGAGGACTCAGCTGAGGCTTAGTTGCATGCTCAGCAAAACTCGTTGGAGCAGAAAACAGTAGCCAAGATGGATTTTTGCCATTAAAAACCAACTTGTGTGATTTAGGACGTGGGTTGGAGGAGAAGCACCAAGTAGAACCATGAAGAATTTGTAGAGCCTCACACTGTGGAAGGAACCATGAAGGGGAAGAAGAGCCTGAGAAGTCTTTGCTGCAAACAGGCACAATGAGAAGCATGGCAGAGCTCCTGTACTGGAGTTTGGGCACCTCGCTGGGAGCAAGCAGAAAGCAGAGATGTTCTCCTCCCCCAGGACACCTCGGGCAGTGCCAGAGGTGCTGAGATGCCCACCGCAGGACAATCTCTCCCGCAGGGCTTCCTGCCACCTGCCTTTTCTCTTTAGCTTAGCACCATCTAGAGGGATGCATCTGCAAACCCAAGGCGTCAGCCCTGCAGAGGCAGAGGTAACACCCAACACTCTGGGTCTGGAGTGGGGAGAAGCCAAACAGCTGGCAGCAAAGCCTGGAAGGGGCAGGTTTGTGCCTCAACCACCTTCACTGCCTAAAGAACAGGACTGTGCTGAGACCATTCCCTTTGCCTTGGTAAGCTCTTCTGTGAAATGGAAAGTTGGAGCCTCCAGAGAGGGTTGGAGTTTGGGAGGGTTTGGGAGAAAAGGTCTGCTCAGGATTTGGGATATTCATCTTGAATGTTGTTTTCCTCCTTTAAACACCTAGAGATCTTGCACCATGTACAAGCTGATGTGATGGCTTAGAGCCAAGGTCATCTCCACATCCCTGTAGGTCTTCACTAACAGCACACAGCAGCCTGACAAGACATCAGCTGAACTGGAGGTCTCTGGGCTGCCCTTCACAGTTTTCAGCGCATCAGAGTTCACTCAAATCTGCCAACAAGAAACACCAGGACAAATCCCAGGGTGGGTTGGAGAGATGTTAGCTCCTCCCTGCCTCACACACTGATCCTGCATTTTCCTCTGCAGCAGACCAGGCTGCTGACTGGCAAGGCACAAGATGCAATAGCTGAGATCCAGCAGTCACATCTCTGGCCAACCTTACAGCATCCCAAGGCAAGGCCTTCAAAACCAAAGTGACCTGCCTGAATCACCGAGTGCTTGGTCAGGAGACAGGAGGCACATTGCCCTGGCCAAAGGCAGAGCAGCAGCTGTCAGAATTCACCTGACTTCGAGATTAAAGAGTGCAGACCAAGCACAAACACCAGCAAGGTTGGCAAAGGCTGCTCAAGCCCTGCATTTCTTTAGGGACTGGCTGTGGGGACCCCAAGGACAAAAATCAAGCAGTGCTCTGGAGGTGACACGGGAGGATGGATGCTAGAGATGTCATCCTTACCTTCCCCTGAACACAACAGGATGAGGTAGAGGAGGGTTTGAAGGTCTGGCTGGGGAGGGAAGGACTCTTGCTGCAGTATATTCTCCCTGCAGTATACAGACAGCAGCAGGAAAACAGAGGCAATGTCGCTTTCCTCAGCCCTGCTCCACACCAGCAAAGTGCAGGCTGCAGGCATCCCCTCCTGCTCAGCTCAGAAGCCAAAGATTGATCCCCCCAAGCCCAGGTCTTCCATCAGCCCTGAGGCACCACCATGAGCTCCTCCAAGCCAAGCCAAGCCTCCAGCATGCTTGGCTCAAACCTCGAACTCTCTGAGCGCTTTCTCCCGCCCGGGAGCTGCCGGGGTCCCTTCCAGGCACACCCAGCCCAGCCTGGAGGCCGATCCTGCCTGCCAGCCTCTGACTGGGTGTTGCTGGAGCCACATCCCCGCGGGAGCCAGCGACGGAAGGAGGAAGCTGTAAGGAGAAGAAAGGCTGCGAGAAGAGAAAACCACCGCGGAGCTGGCTGCGTGGGGAGAGAGAGGCAGAGACAAGGCTGGCTGTAGAGGAGAGCCCTGCTGAGCCCCGGAGAAAATGGTTTGAGTAATTATCGACGGTAAGGAGGCCTCTTGTTTGAGGCAGGAGAGATCGGAGGGGGTCGAGCCAGGGCAATACGCTGCTTATTTTATGGCCTTGGCTTGTAGGGGAGCAAGGCTGGAGCTGGAGTGGTTTGAAACACAGAGCACCGGACACAGTGACTCCCTTTCAGCCCGTTAAATCCAGTCCGTCCGTCCCCACCCCCTCGGGCCCATTTGGCCATGTGGATCCAGCAGAGCCCCCAGCGGATCCTCCCCTGCACGGATCCATAGCGGACCGAGTGGTCCCGTTCCGGGCTGCGTGGGGAGGGGGTTTGGGGACAGCTGCTGCTCCGCATCGCTGCGGCCAGCAGACAGGCATCCCCTTCCCCAGCAGCCTGTCGCTATGTGACCGGGAGGATGAGGAGCCTGTGCAGCCAGGAGCAGCAGGAGCAACAGGAGCAGCAGCAGCTCCCGCCCGGAGCAGGCAGCTCCCCACAGCCACCGCCCAAGTAAGTCTGCGGCTCGCTGGGGACTGCCACATCCACGCACCTCAGTCCTCACCGTGCCGGGGATGGAGGGGCCAGGGATTGCCTAGGCTTACAGGCTGTTGCTGCTACCCCCTGCCAGCTTGCAGGGGAGATGCTCTGTGTCCCCAGACCCCCCTGCCTGTGCTCCGCTGAGCAGAGTCTTCCTCGGAGCCAGGCACTGTGTCTGAGGAGGAACCGTAACAGGTAGAGGTTGCCTGAGTTTCTTTCTCCTTCCTGCTTTCTCTTCCCCGGCTGTGTTTTGCCTTTAAATGCCCTGGTTGCATCCCAGCCCCTGCCAGGCAGGAGGAGCCAAGAGCAGCTTTGGAGGGAGGAGAGAATTCCCCTGGGGGCAGCCGGAGGGGTGAGTGGCTGTGACCTGCTGGAGCTTCACTTCCCCAGAGCTACCTCTCCCTGAGGCAATGGATCTTATTCCAGGCACCCTGCTAAATGCCCAAATGCAGCCCCACGCACCCAACTGGCACAGAGCTTACTTTCCTTGCTGCCAACCCTCCCCCAGCCCCTTCCTGGCCAGTTTAAAGCACCCGGATCGCTGTGACCTGGCAGATCCCTCAGGCTATGCCCTGCAGAGCAGCTGCTCCTCCTGGCCACCCCCATTTCAGCACGTACCCACCAAGGACTTCCTTGTGCCTTCCCCAGCCGTGAGGACAGCTCCTGGTGTAGAGGTCTCACCAGGGAGCTGCTGCTGTATCCCCCAGCCATGTGCAGTAATTTTTTTCAGCAGCAAACAGAGGGGTTTCAGCCTGGGAGGATCTGCCCCATCAGTAGCAGCTTCAGCAGTTGAACAGAGTCACTCCTGATTGCTCCTGTGCAAACATGCCCAGAGCTGCACCCAGGCAGCTACCACAGGGGTCAGATGTGTTCCATGGTCTCCTCCCTCTTCCAGAAGCTCAGGGCTCTTGCAAGAGACTCTAGAGAAGAGAAGGAGCCTGGAGGAAAGGCTCCAGGGAGATCTTTTAGTGGCCTTCCAGTACATGAAGGATGCTACAAGAAAGCTGGGAAGGGACTTTTTACAAGGGCCTGTAGTGCCAGGATCATAGAATTAGTCAGGGTTGGAAGGGACCACAAGGATTATCCAGTTCAAATCCCCCTGCCATGGGCAGGGACACCCTACTCTAGATCAGGCTGCCCACAGCCTCATCCAGCCTGGCCTTAAACACCTCCTTGGGCAGCCCCTTCCAGTCTCTCACCACTCTCATGCTGAAGAACTTCCTCCTCACCTCCAGCTTTGCTCCATTCCTCACAGAACAGCTGCCTCCTTAATGGGCTGAGGGGAGTGAGATATTTCTCTTTGTTAATGTCTTGATTAAGTGCATGTGAAGGAAAAGCAAAACATCAGCACCTGGGCTGCTCTGCAGAGCCCAGGACAGGCAGATCAGGGCAGGCACTTGGATGTGCTGATGAGAGCAACCACAATCCTCTGAGCACTGAAGGACCTCAAGCTCCTTCTCTGCAGTTAATTGCAGCGTGTTTCATTGCTTCAGGAAGCTGCCCAGCTGGTAGCAGCAGAGTATCTGACCCTGTACACCTCTGGCAGGTTGGGCACAACTAATCTGTCAGCTGCTGTGGGCACAGGGACTCCATCAGTATGAAGGCAGTGGTGGACAGCACCGGTGTAAAGGGTAGAAGTGGGCTGCACCTCTCCTTGGCATGGAGAAGCCCACAGCAGGGAGCTCAGGGGCATGCCAGGGAAAGCAGGCCCAGGACAAAGCAGAAGGAGCACACAGCTCAGCAGAGCACAGATCTGGCTGGCAAGTGGGGGTGATCTGGAGGCACCAGTGGTGTCCAGGTCACAGTTTGGAGGCTACAAATCTTTATCCCCTCCTTGCAGCAAGCTGGGCTCTGCTGGGGAGCTCTCTAGGTCCTAAACCTGGCCTGGTACCCTCACACTTACCTAGTCTAAGGTGATCTTCCCATCAGCAGGTTTTCTGAACACCTTGCCACTTCACACCCCAGCCTTGTCCCTTCAGCAATCACCTTTCCTGCTGGCTAACCCTGAACCCTCCCCTCCTCTTTTCCCTGATGTTTTTGCATTTGCAGGTGTAAAAGTATCAGCAGCCCACCAGCAAGAACCTCACTTCCCAGGAGCAGCAATCCCATCCAACACCAGCCCTGCAAGTCCTGAGGGTAAAAGCCTTTGTGGTCCTCACCTGAAGGCCACAAGCTTTCTTTCCACTGCTTTCCCTTGGGAATCCTTCAACCCAGGGATTGGGAAACATCAGTAAATCCCTCCTGTATGTGCTCTCAACACAGAAGAAGAGTGATAGAATATCCTCACTGATCTCATGTTACCAGAATTTTCTAGATGGCAGTAAACCAGGAGATTCCCAGCATGTGTCAGGTGCTCCTGGCACTTTTGGGGCATGGAGCACCAAGGGAAGAGCAATGAGCTGTTGCCTGCCAGCAGCAAAGCAGATTTTTATGCTGTGAAATCAGTTTGTGCTCCCAAAGATACTGGTGTAGATTCCCACAAGGGCAAAACCAGCTCCTGGGTTGGAGGAAGGATCCTTTGAGTTTAGGTCTGTGGAAATCCCAGGTTATTTTGTACAACCTCCTTGCCCCCACACACAGTTACCTGTGCAGCTGTCCTGCTGTGGCACACAGCACCCACAGGGCAGACCCCAGCAAACCTCACATTGTCACAGAGAACAATGACAGCAGAACCACAAACTCTGCACCAGCAGGGAGGAATCTGCTTGACCCCTTCCTGTGACAGCCCAGGCTGGGCCAGAAATAAAGGCTGATGGAAGAGGCTGGCTGGGAGTGTGGTGGTTTTCCTCCTGGGAGGGGTTTGCTGCCAGAGGGTGTTTGAAAACTGGGGTGGGAGTGGCTGGAGAGCAGCCAAACAGAAAGGGATCTGGGGGTGCTGATTGACACCCACCTGAACATGAGCCAGCAGTGTGCCCAGGTGGCCAAGAAGGCCAATGGCATCCTGGCCTGCATCAGCAAGAGTGTGGCCAGCAGGAGCAGGGAGCTCATTCTCCCCCTGGACTCTGCACTGCTTAGGCCACACCTTGAGTCCTGTGTCCAGTTCTGGGCCCCTCAATTTCAGAAGGACATTGAGGTGCTTGAGTGTGTCCAGAGAAGGGCAATGAGGCTGGGGAGAGGCCTGGAGCACAGCCCTGTGGAGAGAGGCTGAGGGAGCTGGGATTGGTTAGCCTGGAGAAGAGGAGGCTCAGGGGAGACCTTCTTGCTGTCTCCAGCTACCTGAAGGGTGGTTGTAGACAGGAGGAGGTTGCTTTCTTCTCTCAGGCAAGCAGCACCAGAACAAGAGGACACAGTCTCAAGTTGTGCCAGGGGAAGTTTAGGCTGGAGGTGAGGAGAAAGTTGTTGCCTGAGAGAGTCATTGCCTGCTGGAATGGGCTGCCCAGGGAGGTGGTGGAGTCAGCGTCCCTGGAGGTGTTCAAGGCAGGTTTGGATGTGGCACTTGGTGCCATGGTCTGGTCTTGAGGTCTGTGGTGATGGGTTGGACTGGATGAGCTTTGAGGTCTCTTCCAACCTTGGTGATACTGTGAGACTGTGAGACTGTGAACAGACTGGTGCTGCACTGAGCTTGCTGCTGAAGTTTTCCTTGCTGCTCTTGGAGGAAGAGATGGGTCTTGTCCCATCGTTGTGATAGACAGGGAGGGAGCAGTCATCTGGCTGTGAGCTCCTGAGTCTCAGCAGGCTCTCAGCGTCTCACTGCCATGCTGAGTGATGGTTTGGCCTTTGGTACCAAAACTGTTCTGGTAAAATCTCGTGTGAGGAGGAGAAGCTTGGTGACAGGATGGGATGCATGCACAAACTGGTGACCTTAACTTTAACCCCCTCCTGGCTTTCTGTGTCCCATGCTGAGCTCCATTATGGTGGGAGAGGTTTAAGCCCTGCCCAGGGGGCTGCAGGAGATGGGGAGGGAGGAAGGGCTGGAAGGTGATGAACAGACCCAAATCTCCTGTGCACACTCAGCCACAGCAAGCAAATAAACAGCAATAAACACAGACCTCAGAATTGTTTATTCTGACCACTTTCTAACAGTGGTTAGGTGGTCAGGTAAACATCAGTGCCTGCAGTCACCTGGATTTCAGGGCAGTGCCTGGCTCTGGGGACAGAGGAGGGCACCAGCAGCTCCTGAGCCATGCAGCAGTTCTCCATTCACAGGCACCACCTGAGCACATCACCTCTTGTAGGCTTACAGTGCAGCACTGCCCAGCTCCCATGGGCTCCACACAAAATCTCTTCCTCACCACTGGCTCCTCTCACAGGCTGTGCACATCCAGCAGGGAGAAAGGAGGAAAGGACAATCAAAGGACATCAGCCTGTCCCAAAGGCAGCAGTAAAGGGAGCAGTAAAGAGCAGTAAAGGCTCTGGGATGCCTTACACAGGCTCACAGGATCCCAGGATGTCAGGGGTTGGAAGGG
>VWZE01023411.1:64448-76710 GCA_013396675.1 Eubucco bourcierii | reverse complement strand
TGCTCCCTCCCTGGAGGTGTTCAAGGCCAGGCTGGACAAGGCCTTGAGTAACCTGTACTAGTGGGAGGTGTCCCTGCCTCTGGCAGGGGTTTGGAACTAGATGATCCTTGAGGTCTCTTCCAACTTTACCATTCTATGATTCTATGATTTTGTTTGCATTATGATGTGGTGTTCGGGAAGGTAGGATGTGGATAGGACACACACAAGGAAAAGAGGGCAAACAACATATGAGGCACAGAGGCAGAGTGACTTGCAGCAGGAGACAAACAGACATCTAATTTTTTAGAATAAGTTAAGATCTTACCTCTGTCTTATCTAGTCTTGAAATTTACACAGTTCAGGCATACAGTAGTCTCTTGTGGGTCAGGTTCTTTTGGTAGATGTGTCACCTGTCAGAAATGAAATGGTACAGAAGAGATGTCTTTGTTATGAAGTAGAAAGGTACCATATGAGCCAAAGAAGATGATGATGAAATATCTCTCCGGATAAACAGGGAATAAATTGCAGGCAGAAGCGGAATCATGTCAGCCTGAGACAGCTCATCTGGTCACTGGGATGTGCTTTTCACACTAACATCAAGGGGGGAAGCTTGTCACATGTCTTATTTGTGAAGCAGGAAGCAGCATTTTGCTCTGAGAGGGAGTTCCAAAGGAGCAAATACTGGTGGGGTTTTTTGTGGTTTGTTTTTTGGTTTTGATGATTTTTTGGGGTTTTGGTTTTGTTGTTTCTGCTTTTGGTTTTTGTTGGGGTTTTTGGTTGGTTGGTTGGGCTTTGGGGTTGTTTTTCTTTGGTTTTTTGTTTGTTAATTTGGGGTTTGGGGGGTTTTGTTCATTTGTTTGTTGGGTTGGGTTTTTTTGTGATTTTTTTTGTTGTTGTTTCCTTTCATTAAGAATCTGGCTTGGCACAGTTTTCCACTGGAGAAAGAACACTGACAACCAGGTGATGCTTTATGAAAACAACACTCCAGGGGAAAACTATGTTTCTCTAGATCTGGCAAAACATGACTATGTGTCTGGCTCCAAGAGCAGTGCACAAGGTTGTCCATTCAGAGTAGGGTGACGAATGGCAAAGAAAGCAAATGAAAAAAGATAACAAACTTGTTGACTTTTCATTGTTGACTGTAAAACAGTATGGCACCAATATTGTAGCAAAGGAATACTAGAGATTAGTTCCATAGACTTTAGTGCCATACAGGTCTTTATGTTCTGGTCTCCTTTCTCTTTCATGGAGTCCAAGAAGCCTCAGACAGCCATGGCTGAGCTGCGATCCACTGATCAAAAGCTGGGACTACACAAGAAATGGAAGGGACAGGCATCCTGGGAAGAGTGTAGGGATGTTTCCCAGTTTTGTAGGGTAAGGTCAGGAAGGCCAAAGGACAACTGGAACTGAACTTGGCAAGGGATATAGATTAAAACAAGAAAGGTTTCTACAGACCTTCTAACCAGAAAAGGAAGGTTAAAGAAAGTGTAACCCTCATGATGAGCAACAGAGGGGAACTTCGATCAACAGATAAGGAAAAGGCTGGGGTTGTCAACAACTCTTTTGCCTCAGTCTTCACTGGCAACTCCTCTCCTGATGGGTCTCATGTTGATGACCTACAAGATGCAGATCACGGAGACAAAGTCTCTCCCACTGTTAAATGACAACAAGGTACATGATCATCTGAGGAACCTGAAGATATAGAAGTCTCTGGGACCTGGCAAAACGCATCCCAGAGTCCTGAGGGAATTAGCTGATGTAGTTGCCAAGCCACTCTCCATGATATTTGAAAAGTCCTGGAAGTCAGGCAAAGTCCCTGGGACTGGAAGAAAGGAAACATTACGCCCATTTTTAAAAGGGTAGAAAGGAGGATCCTGGGAACTACCAACCTGCCAGCCTCACCTCCGTGCCATCTGATATGGAACAGATCCTCCTAGATGTGATACAAAGGCACATGGAGGAGAGGGAGGCGATTCAAGACAACCAGCTTGGCTTTACTAGGGGCAATTCCTGCCTGACTGCCCTAGTGGCTTTATATGATAAAGTGACTATCTCAGTAGATAAGGGACAACCTACAATGTGATCTATCTGGACTTCTGCAAGGCCTTTGACACGGTCACCCAAATCATTCACCTAGTTGGAAAGATATTTGATAGGTGGACTGTTCAGTGGATAAGGAATTGGCTGAATGGTTGCATCCAGAAGGTAGTGGTCAATGGTTTGAAGTCCAGATGGAGAGCAGTGACAAGTGGTGTCCCTCAGAGGTCCATACTGGGACCTATGTTGTTTAGTATTTTTATCAGTGATATAGACAGTGAGATTGAGTGCACCATCATCAAGTCTGCAGATGGCACCAAGCTGAGTATTGGTGTTGATATGCCAGAGGGACAGGATGTCATCTAGAGGGATTTGGACAAGCTGGAGAGGTAGTGGGCCCAGATGAACCTCATGAGGTTCAACAAGAGCAAGTGCAGGGTTCTGCACCTGGGCCGAAACAGTCCTCACTATCAATACAGACTGGGGGATGAGGTGACAGAAAGCAGTCCTGCGGGAAAGGACTTGGGGGTGCTGATGGATGAGAAGCTGGACACGAGCAGACAGTGTGCTCCTGCAGCCCAGAAAGCAAATTACATCCTGGGCTGCATCAAAAGATGTGTGGTCAGCAGATCCAGAGAGGTGATCCTGCCACTTTATTCTACTGAGACCTCGCTTGGATACTGCATCCAGATCTGGAGCCCTCAATGTAGGAAGGACATGGATCTGATGGAGTGGGGCCAGAGAAGGCCACAAAAATGATCAGGGGGTTGGAGCACCTCTGCTACAAAGACAGGCTGAGGGAGTTGGGATTTTTCATCCTGGAGAAGAGAAGGCTTCAGGGAGACATAATAATGACTTTCCAGTACCTGAAGGGAGGACTACATGAAGGATGGAGAGAGACCATTACAAAGGCCTGTAGAACAAGGGCAATGGCTTCAAACTAGAGAAGAGTAGATTTAGATTGGATGTTAGGAACAAGTTCTTTACCATAAGAGTGGTGGAATACGGGAACAGATTACCTAGAGAGGTGGTTGGGACCCATCTCTGAAGATATTCAAGGTGAGGCTCAACAGGATTCTAGGCAACCCAATCTAGTTGAGGATGTTCCTGATGACTACAGAGCAGGTTGGACTCGATGACCTTCAGAGGTCACTTCCAAGTCAGACCATTCTATGATTCTATGATTAGGCAATTCATCAGCATGTAGTCTCACTCTCCTTGCAGAGGCATTTAGGCTTTGTTCCAAGTCACAGAAGAACCTATAGCACCTTATTAAAAATAAATACAAATAGGTACTCAAATATTTTTATAACAAAAAACAAAACAAAACAAAACCCAAAAAACTAAGACGATATGCCTGCCATCTTGCTTAGCTACAATGCATGCTTCTTGCAATTTGTATTCCACAGGCATAGATCTGAAATTATCATAGGTAACATTATTAATACAAAAATTTCCTTTGGTACCTTTATCTCAAATTCTAGGCAAAACAAAAAAAATGCTATTCTGTTTATTTTAGCATATTATGGTTTGAGTAAAGATAAAACTCTGTAATATAAATATATTTGCCAGTGTCATGACAGTTGGTAAAGAACTGCTTTGTGTTAAAGATTTGCCTTTCATCTGACAGTCACAGTTTCAGTGGTGCTGATCTCTTTATTCTTTTTTTTTTTTTTTTTTTTTTTTTTTTTTTTTTTTTTTTTTTTGTGAAATTCCATCTCTTAAAATAACAGCCTTCTTTCTGAGATGGTTGTGTTATCATTACTCTGGTAATCTCACTTTGAGATTTCACACTATTCATTTGAACACGAATTCCAATCTGCCTTTTGATATTCTTCGTTTCCCCTGTTCAAACAGTCTTCTGATTGCCCTCGCTCATCACTGAGGGGGTTAGCACTGAAGACAAAACCAGCTGACATCCCACAATGTCGTTCAGCAAACCACACTCTCTCCCCTAGGAACAGCTGCTGTCAAGGAAGGTAGGAAGTGCTCACAACATTTCACTGTTAAACTCTTCCAGCCGTCATCCACATACTAATTTTAATCTGTACTTTGCATCAAAACATCACACTTTTGACATAAAAATGGAAGCTGTAGATCTTTTCAGATGTCAGGCCCCCATGCAAAAGTATTGTTTGGAAACAGAAGAGAATGTCTTTTGCTACTGGTTGGTGCCTTTATAGTGCAAAATGTTCCTCTCCAAGCATAATTTACTTTTTTTCTATTTTAACAGCTGATTATGTGTTTCATAGCTGTGCTTTTATTTCATGGCTTCTTTGTGATTTGACTTAATTAGAGGTACTGTGGTTTCACAGTCAATCTTCAGTGGACCTACAGGAATGCTACTAAAAAGTGTCTTTTTTTATTGTTGTCACTCATCAAAAACTTTATTGATAACAACATATGCTCAGCAGGTCCTCTGTATTTTTTAAGGAAGTTTTGCTTGCATTATAAGAGTGCTGCATACTGGGAACATGATACTCTTGCTGATCACTCCTCAAAACACACAGGAAAGAAAGAGAAAATAATCTAGTGCGTATTCAAGCAGTATCACCTTCCTTGTGCTGTGCTTTTGTCCCAGTTATGGTTCAGTCTCTGCAGGGGTCTGCATACAAAAGGATCATAGACACATACAATTGTTAAGGTTGAAAAAAACTTTAAGATCATCAAGTCCAACTATCAAGCCAACACCACAATGCTCACTAAACCATGTCCCAAAGTGCGATGTCACTCACTTCTTTTGAACATCTGCAGGGATAGTGACTCTAACACCTTCCTGGGGATCCTGTTCCAATGCATAAGCACTTTTAAAGTAAATACTTTTTTCCTAATATCCAATCTAAACCTCCCCTGGCACAATTTTAGGCCATTTCCTCTCTTCTTATCAGTAGTTACTTAGGAGAAGAGACCAATAGCCACCTCATCCAGCCAGACCTACAGATGTATAAGTGTTCGGATGCCATAGCAGGTCATTAACTACTTCCTTCTGGATTGTGCAGGGTTGATTCTGCTCTCTGTCCCTGTTGCCCAACTCAGGGGGCTGAATACCTTGAGAATAACTGGTCTCACTATTAAAGACTGAGGCAAAGAAGGCATTAAATACCTCAGTCTTTTCCTAATTCTTGGCAGAAATATTTCCTCCCATTTCCAATAAAGGATGGATGCTATCCTTGCCTTTCTTTTTGTTGTTAATGTATTTCTAAAAACATTTTTATCTATCTACTAGAGTGGCCATATGGATTTCTTAAAGCTTTTGCCTTTCTAATTGCCTCTCTGCATGACCTAATGAGGTCTCTGCACTCTTCTTGATTTACTCTTTCAAGAGTTTGAAACTCTCTTCTTCCCCTTTTATGATGTTGCATTTTCATTGTTTTTGTAAGCCATTAGGACACTACTTCTCACCTGTAAAAAAGGGCTCAAGCATGCAAGTCTTCCCTATCACGGGAATCCATTCCAGGTGCAGTAGGTCCCACTTCCCTCTGTACCCACGTGTAGCACTGGCCTATGTAGTTAACTAGCACACCATGTGACACAAACTGGGCAAAGGCACTCAATCAGGAACCATCACTGCTTACACAGATCTTTGTTTCATAGTGTACTTCAACCCCTATCACCAAAGTATAAAAAGAAAATGCAGCCACAACAAAAAAAACAAAACAACAAAAATAAAAATAAAGCAAAAGTATGCACAGAAAAACTGAAGATGACTATATTCCTTACAGAAGGAACCCAAGGACACAGTTGTTCACCCCTGCCTTTCAATTACATGACTTTGATTTAGAACGCAGTTTTGTGGTTTTGTCATTCACAGTTGCTGTGGAAAATCTTTGATAGTCCTCCAGGATAGATAGCAAGTGAAAGTGAGTGTCATAACTAAAGTTACTCAATTTAAAGCTCACTGGACAGTGCTTTTCCTCCCTGCCGACCTAAGGAGTATCAGTAATACAAGTGAGCACTGTACAAATATTAACAATTCAGCTGAGGGTTTCTGGTCTGGCTGGAAGATGAGAAACAATGCAAATAAGCAGCAGGGGATGTTGGAAAATTAATGCAAATCAACCTATGCATCCTTGTCCGTAGGGCCCAAGCCTCATTACCTTTGAAACTTTTAGCTTGCATTTAAGTAGCACTCTATTTTTTTTCTCAAACATGGAAGAAGGCTCTGCCATCAACAGCTTAATAAGCCTCAAGGAGATCAAAAGAACCAAGTGAGAGAGATTCCAATTGTCAAAATAAATTACTTCTGTATTTGATTATTTATAATTCTTCATCTTCTAATTATTTTTCTTCCTGTTTTATAGATATGTTTTTGGTATATATCTAGGAAGAGACAGCATAGTTACTTATTTGAGAGATGAGGAAAAAGGACTAATGCTCCTTTTATGATGAAAGTAGTACAAAGCAATGTTTATCATATATCGGCTTTTTGTCTTCAATGTGCTCCATAAGCATGCATAACTTAAGCCTTAAAACACTCTTGTGAGGTGCATATGTGGTAAAATTTGTGGCAGAGAAAACTTTACTGCACTGTGGATGAGAAGGCTACACTGAAGGTCAAAATTAGCAACAGCTCATCTGAATGGGGGAGAGAAGCACAGGCAAATTAAACAATCAGAGTTATGGGAAGCTTATTCTTATTTTCTGTCAGTGAAAACTGTAATTGTACAATCTGGGGTGATAGAGGAAGAATTTTTTTTTTTTCCCTCAGAAGAGGAGAGGTTGAACTGAACATATATTGAAAGGACTACTTAAAGAAGTATATGTTTATCAAAAGAAAAAAATCAGAGGATGTTCTTATTGTGACAAAGAACAAAACTTGAGCAGGTAGTCTCAACACAGTTTCCTTGCATCCATTACGAAGCAGTCATCACCAGTAAGAATAAATACTACTTTTTATTCTGCAGAGCTTCTGTTCTGTTCCATAGAAGGAATTCAGTATTCACTTTGTTATTTCCCTCTCCAACATGCAGTTCCATTCTGCCTTCGGTGCCAAATATTTAAAAGAAGAAATAAAAATACTTTCTGGGGTCTTCCCAGGAGATCTTCAGTACTGTCAGTTTAAGGAAGCTCTGCATTACCGATCTATGCCTGAGGGCAAAGGTCAGAGCCCAGCATCAGTACAGACTCCTGTCACTTGAGACACTTTGCTGATGCTAGAGGCAGAGGTAGCTGCATACGCTGTGGCTATATCCGTGCTGTGGTCCAGAACAACCCTTAGCCCTGCTCTCTGGGTGTGCACGATTACAGCCGGACTCTTCATTCTGCATCTCTGAAGAAAGACCACATACCGGGACAGGGAAGGGAGCAGAGTTTGCTTTAAGAGATTTCAGGAAGACCTCTGATCTGTCTCTCAAAATCAACTGACTGCGCTTAAAACCTCTATGCTCTGTGCCCTCGCACGCCGTCAAAAGGAAAGGCTCACTCTGAGACAGAAACCACATTTAGGGAAAGGGAAAAACAAAACAACAACAACAAAAAAAAAAAAACCAAAAAACCGCAAACAAACCACATGAGGCTTGCTCTACAAATTAAAGGAAGATTGGACAAAGCTGAGGTGGAAGCTCATTGCCAGCCTCACTTCTAACACTTGTATATGGCTGAATGCGCATGTACCAAAACATCCTAAAAACAAACACAGCTGAGGCAGCTTTTGCTTTTTCCATGTGAAGTGATGAAGAGAGTTCCCTTGAGTGCAACATCACTGAGTACACCCGGCAAGAAAATCACATATAGAAGCCCACCATTATTTTCATCCTGAGACCAAAATAGATATTCTCAAATGCAAACATCTACAATTTAATAACTTTGACAGACCAAGATTATTTCACCCATGTTGTTCATAAAATAAGCTATTTCTGTAAAAATTAGAAGGCTGAATGTTTATATCTACTGCTTGGAAGCCAGAGGCATTTCTCAAATCATATGTGAATCTTGCTCAAAGCTATAATGACCTCACATTTTGGGCATCGCAAAAACCCATAGTTATAAACCAGATGTTTCCACAAAATGGTTTTAACCGCTGTGGTGTGCGCCCGATGAGACCAGTAGAGGTAATCCCTGGTATTTAGTGACACCTAGTGGTGTTTTCTTGAATAGGAAAAGCCCTAGAGGAATAATATGGACGCTCTGTTGTAGATGTCTTCCCCACATCCCTTTTTGCTTTCTGAATCCACCAGGATGCTGAGAGAGACCACAAAGACTGCCAGTAAGAACCGCACACTTCACAAGTTAAAGATCTGACTCGCAAAATATGGAAAGGGGCAAAAAAATGGTCGTCCCGTCCATAGATCAGACACACACCCCCACCCCACCCCCCGCCGACATCTGGGAGAGGACTTCAGCATCCTCAGGAATCACTATATGGAGAAACAGAGTGCACTTTGTTGAAGGGATGATCTGGAACCCAAGTGCTGCAGAACTTTGGATGTAAAATTGCACTCAGTCTTTTTGAGTCTTTAAAAATACACAACACGATGCTCTGCAGTGTTACAGTGGTTCTCAGAAAGGTTTTTTATACTCTTCTGGTGTTTTTCACTTGCATTAATATTTTCTTGTCACACATAGTGTGTCCTCTGCTTCTGGCAATAGATGGTAATGTTTAATTCATGCTGAAAATACATCTCCCCTGTCTAAACGAAGACACTTATTCCAGCAGGTGTCACTGCGAGATAATTAACACAAAATCCAAACACATCTCTAAAATGTAGGATGCTGAGCAGGACACCCTTAGCCCAGCCAGGCAAGAGACCCATGGGGGTCGCCCCTTCAACATACACCACAGGCTGACAGAGAAGTTTCTGTGAAGGAGCAGTTGCAGGCATTGTGCAGTGCCTGGTGGAGGAAACTTGTAGTGTTTGCTTCATCCGGGCCACGCCATCAGCCTTCAGCAGCTCCATGAGTTGGGTGACATTAGTGAAGGAGGCCACTCAAAATTCATGAGCTGTTGCACAAATACTTTTGAGTGTGAAATACCTAAAGTCCTACACAGGCCCTACATTTCCAAGTTTGGGCTTCTTCAGTGTCCTGAAGTCCTTAATTTGATAAATGTAGGTAGGAATGATTTTCCAAAGCCTAAGTTACCCAAGGCTGTAACTGCATAGCTGTCTTGCCTAAGAACCAGATGCCTAGGGACAGGAAGATTTTTCAGATTTTGGAATGTCAGCATAATCTCATGTTTTGCTGTGAACAAATTTTTTTTTAAATCTCCATTTTGGGTCTGAATGTTTTATTAATCTCTCTAGTGATTTTATATTTTTGTTATTATAACAACTCAATATCTATGCCTCCAGGAAACTCAGTCATAACAACCTTTATGAGGAGTTCAATTATGTACATTATTATGTTATTGTTATGCAATATAAACCACAAGGAGTCTTGGCCATGGGATGAGGATTTTTGCCTAACCTCTCATTAGAAGGGAGTAAAGGAGCAGACTAGCACAAAAAACTAAGAGTATCAGAAAGCTGATGAGGAGGGCACTGCGCTGGGCTCAGCGTGACCTGTTTTCTGCTCCAAATCACACATGGTTCTGGGTCTTGGCTGTCACTTTTCAGATGCCCAAGATGATAAAATTCCTCTGTGCTGAAGTGTTCTCTCATTCTAAGTTTTTCATAAGACCTTTCAATGCTTTTTGGTTTGTAGTGACTGTAAAAATAATGAGAACATTTTTAATGAATGTAAATAATTTCTAATCTACTTAAAGAGTAATGTGTTTTTATTTAAGGAAGTATGTGTTAGAGAAATCTAGGGGTTTATTTTATTCTTTTTTTTTTTTTAAGAAAAAAGGTTTAAAAAAATAAGGTTTAAAAATAAGGAAAGAGATGCTTAAGGTGTTTTTTCTTTTGAAAAAGAACTACTGTCAAGCAGCTCTTCACCATACACAGTCTGTCCAGATCAACTGCATTATATGCACATAGGGGTTATAGAAACAAGACTTTTGCAGATAAAACCATTTCAGATCAGCTCAAGGTGTTTAAATTGTAACCTGACAATTCAAACCACTGCTGGTTCCTATAACAGCTGCTGTGAACAATGGCCTGTCACATCCAATGGGAGTCAAGTGGCTTATGTACTAGCAGCAGATGGAATCATGCAACTCCATTGTGCAGTACACTTAGAAAATGTGCTCTCAAACAACAAATTTCTGGGGTTTGTCAGTAACTTTGGCTCAGGGGATTTTGTTTTTTTTGTCGTGGTTTTATAACAAACAGGACAATTTTTAGTCTGCCCACTCTGAAGCTAAGGTGGATTTCAACTCTTGCACCCCATACCTCTACCTGATAACGCTGGCTCCATCAAACACCCTAGAATCCCCAAAGCAATGTTTCAAAATGAGCATCAGTGTCTCCTTCAACTTAAAGTTTTGCTTTTTGAAGGTTGAAAAGTGGCATGAGAGAACATATTTCTGAGTCTGACTTTTGTCTTTTGATCTCTGAAGATAAACTTCCTTGAGGTGAGCAGATAAACTAGTACAGGATGTATATTTCTTGCTTCTTGCCTGCACTATGATTTTTAGTTTTAAAATTACTTTTAGTGAAAAAAACCCTCCACTTTAAATAAGTGGTAAGAAATTAATGTAAAGAAATGTGACCTTTCTTGGATTTTTCCCTCTATTAACTGTTTCTTTTCTTATGCTAAGCTTATTCAGTACCACGAGTGGGAACTTGATGTACAAAGATGTATGAAGATGTACAAAGCCTACACAACACTACTCAGAAACTTATCGAAGTTTCAGATCTGTGATGCGTATGTTATTTTTTTCTTATACTTCATGATTCAGAAACTCAGTTAAGAGAAAAGGCATTACTGGGTTTGTGTCACCTTGAGGCACTGCCAAGCTTAAACAGTCTTCACAGAGCTCAAAACCAGGTTTTATATGGAAAAAGTAATTGAAGGGGGAGAGACAAGAGAAACAAGATCTTGTACTTTCTGTCAAGATGGAGATCACTGCAGAAGTGCTGAGAGCTGTATGGGTATCAAACTTTAGGTCTGCCAGCAACAGCAACAGCTCCACAGCTAATCCATGCATGATGCTTGGCTTGTGCAGGACATGTTTAGTTTTAATGCTAATTATTGCCGAGTCAGTGAAAAATTATACGTACTTCAGTAATGGCAGATTAGGAAGACCGAGGAAAAGAGTGAAGAGAAGGCCATTAAGAACCCCTATGAAATAATGAACATGCGTTAGATCTTCACTACCTATCCATGTTTACTTAGAGATGTTATTACAGACCATTACACTTAGTAAAAATTATTGGATTGTGACTGCCTCATGCTATGCCTTTGTGATTCCACTTGTCAGGTGGCATTTAAAAAAATTAAAAAAAAAAAAAAAGGAAATCCTGACCTTCCTTACTGAGCTATGCAACAGAATTATATCATCAAAGGATGCTTCAGTTTCTTTTTATCACATAGACAGTCTGTTGTGTTTAGAGAGAATATTGTTAACCTTCAAACTGCCACTGAAATGGAACTAGACGACCATTGCCACAATGACTCCAAAACCAAGGGATTAAACATAGCAGCACCTTGCAAGATTGTATTCCCCTCTCTGAGGAATACTAGAAAGGAAAACAAAAACTGATTTGTAGTACTCCTTTACAAGTCTCCCTCCAAATTATTCCAAAAAGGTAAAGTAGACACTTAATGCTTTTCCCCAAAGAGCTCTCTGGAATAGCTTTCTGTGAGAAACAATGGGAATCAGAAACAAACAATTTTAACCTGGAGCCTATCTAATTTACAAACAGACTGCAAATGCTTTCACCAGAACTGGAACTAGTGACTCAGAATTTCTCTTCCCTAAAACAGAAGGGATAAGTTAAATAAAAATAGTTCTCTTTTTGTTGCAATGTTGTTCATTCCTGAAAGAGAGAGTTTTTTTCACTCTGTTTCACTAAAAGAAAGCTGAATTTACGGCTAAGCGTGGAATCAGTTCTCCAGTTTCTTTTACTAATGATACTCATCTAAGAAGTTGGGCCAAACAATCCAGATCACAGCTTCTCTCCTTCAGAAGCAAACCAAGGTAACTTTCATAAACCATCTGTAGCTTTCCACTATTCAGTCAATGTGTTTCCTTCCTATGGCAGGGTAAGCTCCTCTGTCAGGTGGGGCAGGGCACGAAAAGGCTGTTTACGTGACCTGACACTAACGGTCTGCAACTGCCTTTCTTTGCTATCAAGCACACCATGCTGATTGTACAAGCCCTGTTTTTCTGGGGAAAAAAAAAAAAAAAAAAAAAAAAAATGAA
>VWZE01023411.1:372-18142 GCA_013396675.1 Eubucco bourcierii | reverse complement strand
CCCCCCCACCCCCCCACCCCCATTCAAGCCTGCAGGGGTGGGGTAAGGTACTTAACACCTACTCTTTCCACATTCTAAACCCCTGGAACCAGAGGTGGGGGGGAGCAGAACAGTTTCACATCCCATTCAAACCTCCGGTGGGGCAAGGACTTGGGTGTGCCCCACCACACAATCTTGTTTAAAGACCTTTCAATGAGCCCTGCCAGCTCCTGGGCTAGGATCCATTTCCCCTTTAAGACAGGTATATCCTGTCTGTTTTCAGCAGGCCTGCTGTCCTCTAAATCAACCCAATTGAGTGCTCCCTCAGTAAGTTTGCAGATGACACTAAACTGTGTGGGAATGTTATAGAATTCCTTAGGGTTGGAAGGAACCACAAGGATCATCTAGTTCTAACCCCCCTTCCATGGGCAGGGACATGCTACCCTAGATCAGGCTGGCTAGAGCCTCATCCAGCCTCGCCTTAAACACCTCCAGGGACAGGGCCTCAGCCACCTCCCTGGGCAACCCATTCCAGGGTCTCACCACTCTCATGGTGAAGAACTTCCTTCTCATGTCCAGTCTGAATCTCCCCACCTCCAGCTTTGCTCCATTCCCCCTAGTCCTGTCACTACCTGATATCCTAAAAAGCCCCTCCCCAGCTTTTTTGTAGGCCCCCTTCGGATACTAGAAGGCCATAATGAGGTCATCTCAGTCTTCTCCAGACTGAACAGCCCCAACTCAGTCTGTCCTCATAGGAGAGGTGCTCAAGCCCTCTGATCATCCTCGTGGTCCTTCTCTGGACACACTCCAGTATGTCCACATCCCTCTTGTAATAGAGGCTCCAGAACTGGATGCAGTACTCCATGTGGGGTCTCACCAGAGCAGAGTAGAGAGGGAGAATCACCTCCCTCAACCTGCTGGCCACGCTTCTCCTGATGCAGCCCAGAATCTGGTTGTTGATCCGCTTGAGAGTAGGAAGGCTCTGCAAAGAGATCTGGGCAGAGTGGATCAATGGGGCAACATCAGTTGTATGAGATTTAACAAGACCAAGTGCCAGCTCTTGCACCTGGGTCACAACAATCCAATGCAAAACTACAAGCTTGAAGCACAGTGACTGGAAAGTTGCCTGGTAGAAAAGGACCTGGGTTTTTTGATTGACAGTCACCTGAACATGAGCCAACAGTGTGCCCCGGTGGCCAAGGAAACCAACACCATCCTGGCCTATATCAGGAATAACGTTGCCAGTATGAATAGGGAAGCCATCATGCCCCTGTAGTTATAACTGCTGAGGTGTACTTTGGATACTGTGTTCTGGCCCTTCACTACAAGTAGGACATTGAGTTGCTGGAGCATGTCCAGAGAAGGGCATAAAAGCTGCAGTCTGGTCTGGAGAAGAAATCTTATGAAGAGCATCTGAAGGAACTGTGGTGGTTCAACCTGGAGGAGGATGAAAGAGGGCATCAGTGCTTTCTACAAGAACCTGAAAGGAGGTTGTAGTGAAGTGGATGTTAGTCTCTTCTCTCTAGTGTCAGGTGACAGAATGAGAAATGACCAGAAATTTATCCAGAGGACGTTTAGGTTGGATATTAGGAGAAAGAAAAAATATTGTTAAGGAAAGAGTGGTCAGGCTTTGGAATAGGAGGTGATAGAGTCACTGTCCCTGGAGGTGTTCAATAGACACCTGGCACTTCAGGACCAGGTTTAATGGCCATTGTGGTATTAGGTTGATAGTTGGACTAGATAGTCTTAGAGGTCTGTTCCAACCAAAACAATTCTATGATAATATGATTCTAAACTCTATTGCTTTCACAACTGGAGAGACACTACTACTGCTTCTGATTCCTTAATCAGTTGTCAGATAAGGTTTTGGGGTAAAGTAGAAAAAAATTCTACTTTTCTACGTGAGTAGACAATACAATAAAGCAGTTACCAAATCTATCGCCTAGAAGTAAACTGGTTTTATAAACAATTCCTGAAATGTGGAGAAAGGCTGCTTTACAAATGAACACTGCAAAATGGAGGCACAAAGCAAATCCTACCATATCTCATGTATTTAATCTATTTGTAAGCTGTACTGAACCCCATCAGGTCAGTTCAGTAAGCCAGCAGCTCTTGACAGAAATACAAATATAGTCCAGATAGATGGCAAGAGAATTTGTACTTTAAATCCAGATAAGAGTATTCTGTTTTGCAATCTAAAGCAATGGCACATCCCACAGTACAAAGCAGCAGGATGAACTGGAGATAGTTCAATCAGAACAGAGGCCAGGAAAATGATCTATGAAGACTAACACAAGGCAGCCATTCCATCACTGTCCTGTTCTTCACATTTAGACAAGATACTTCAAAGATGCTGGTGCTTCTTTACTTATGAGTGCTTCTTTCAGACAGTTCACACATTTGCTAGGTGTTAAGGAGGGGTTGAATCTGGGTTGTAAATGAATTGTAATAAGGCCAATATAAAAATATTCAATATTTTTATTAAACCAAGAAAATTCCCCAACTTGCATACAATTCAAACACAGATTCTTATATGCGGTTGGAAAAAACTATCTTTGCAGAATGAATATATATACAATAAAATTAATTTAAATTATTTTTAAGAGGCATTTAGGAAAATGAAGAGCTATGAAGTCCTACAGCATAAACTGCTGCCCCAAGACTAAATGCAAACCTTCCCAGACTTCAGAAAAGAGAATTTACTCATAGATTGGAGTCTCAGAATTAATAACTCAGAAGTATAGATGGGGCCTAGAAATGAGAAATGATACAGTCTGTGCCGCGTGGCGGCCTCTCAAGTGGCAGTGGCTCCGGCGATGCAAACGCGGCTCGACGGAGTCTGTCCAGGGATCGCGGACCGCGGCAAGGTGAATCCTCTGTGGCTCTTAGAAGGTTTTTCAATGCAATCATCCCCCGGGCTGGAACAGTTCGGCCGTTTGCGAGGCTCAGCGAAGGGCTCGGCAAGTCGCGATGTCGCAGATTGCCTAGGGCTGTTTCAGAGGCTCGGGCAGCATTAGATGGACTGAGTTCAGACGGGCTACTGTGTATCTCGGCGCAGAACTAGCCCTGCAGTCCTCTAGTTCGGCGTTTGTGGGGAAAAGGCGAGTTCCCCACTAAGTGACGCCGGGCAGTGCCAACAGGTAGCAGGTTGAGTTATAACCGTAGAAGCAGCAGCACGCAAAACGCACTGATTTGGGTTTATAAGAGTTTCTGACCAGGTGTATTTGACCAACAGCAATAGACAAACTAACATACCTGTAACCAATCTCACGTCTCTTCACCAAAAAAGGAAGATGCACGGGCCCTGCACCGTGACCTTTGTTTACCGGTAAACAGAGCAGGGCATATAGTGATTCCAAATACGGAGTTCTGTTGCAGACTGCAAGGCGCCAAGGCTTTTCTCTGTCTTCCCGCACTTTCCACACAGGAAATAGGGGAGAAGGGAGGCGGAGAGGCAAGATGGGCATTTAGGTATAATTTAGGCCCTCCACCACAATAGGTGTAGAGTTTAGGCTGCTGTTTGTATTAAATACTATAATGAGGTACGTAGCACACAGGTTTTTATTCAGAATGAGGTAAAACCTGACCCTGCAGAGGTGTCTACTCATTCCATTACAAAAGAAACATAGATGTATTTTATGTGGGATTGCTAAGATTTCAAAGAGCATACTCATTTCCATATCAGAACACAAATTGTGAAAAGAAATAAATTAAAACAAACCCCCCCACACCATGAGCTTAAACTAATTCAGAGCAACTGAGGAAGAGAAAAATAAATAAATAAAAGGTGATAACAAATATCAGTGAACATACCAGCCAGCAGCCTGTCCACAGTTTTTAAAAGTTAGTGGCATAAGTGCCCAAAACCTGCAGGGCAACCTAAGTGGAAAAGAAGGATCTTTGGTGTTACAAACTAAACTCCACTTAATCATTCAGAATTTGTGAAAACTGGTAACCCAAGGTGTACTTAGATCACAAAATAGCCTGAAGTTTCATATCAAACTGCTTGCAGCAGCTGATAGCTAGAGTTTGTTTCAATTCAGGCTGCTGCCTTTTTATAGTGACACATTTGTTAAACGTTTTGAAAGCTGTGGGTCTCAAAACAGCACATTGTGAAGCCTGCATTTTGCAACTACTATGTTTTGTTCTAAGCATGTATAAAAACAAGAATAACTTTGGTTAAATACAGTGGGAGAGGAGAAGATGGCACTCTGAATTAAGGAAACAAATGTTTTCATTCATTATTCTAAAAGCAATGACGAGGAGATAAAATTATTTGTGTATATTAGGCAGGACCAAGACTCCATCTCCTAGCTTTATCCTTTTGTTATCTATTTTGGTAAATTGCCAGTCGTGCTTTGCAGAAGTGTAATACTAAAATTATTCTTTCTCCTTGTTTTGTCTTGCAGACTAACTGGAAATCTGTTTCCAGGTCACTGCTTCAGGCCATGTCAGACAATGATACCACCAACATTTATGTCATAGAGCATAAGCCAAAAGCTCCTTTTAAGATAGACCTCCAAACAGATGGTGAAGAAGAAAGGAAGTGCTACACTTGCCATTCAGAAAAGCCTAGTGATGACATAGACATAAGACTAAAGCATGAAGAAATTCCTGAAGAAACAGTTACAAGTGAAGAAGAAATAGTTTCCATTACAGTACCATTCTTGAGTGACTACACCAGCATAGAGCTCAGCCAGAAAGCCCTGATGAGCCTGACAGTGAAGCCACCTGCAAGAGCCACTTGTCATCTAGAAATGGAACTAAGCAGTAAGGCAGCACAAACTGAACATCAGGTTTTGTGTGCATCCCAAGATTACCTCAAATGAGGCCAGGTAGTATTTTTGCCATCTGCACCAGCTTTGATTGGACAAGTCAGTTTGAACTGAAGCATCTTCAAAACTTCCCATACCACAAAGTTCCAAACCCCTCTGATTCTTGAATGGATCCATTAGCTCCGTAAAAGACGGTGAACTTATGACAACAGTTAGTCTCTACTTCAGTAAGCCTCTTGGTTGAAACAGATTGATTATCTAATTAAATCAGCACAGTTGTTCTGTGGCAATTCATACTGTCTTCATAAAGGCAAACTTTCAGGGAACTGTATGAAAAACCTTCCAGTACGTTAACTCTGCTAAGTGCTTAGTCCCAGGGCACTCAGGAAGCTGTTTTAAGACTTCTGCTCTGTTGTTCTAGTCTAGAACTCTAGAGACTGACCACCATGACCAGTATATAACCTGATTTTTCAGACCTAGTAAGTTCTTTAGTAGTATTTCCAGAAAAAGTGTCTGCCACTCCGGAGAAGCTCTCCAGTTGGTCAAAGCTGGCCAAATAAGAGAGTCAAAAGCCTTGAGTTTAGGAATAGAAAATTATAATCAATCTATGTAAAGCACTATTAAGTGCTTTACATCTTAAGTATTTATATTTTTATTCAGCATAGAAAAATAGAGCTATGTAAACAAAGATCGTAATAAGTATCAATATTAGCACTGGGGATTTTACTTGCATTAGATGAAGTCTAATTCTTCCTGCATTTATCTGCACAGGTTAGAAATCCATCCATGTTCTGTTAGGAGATTTAGTTGCAGATTTCACACTGCATGCAATTATGGTCTTTTTGAATGGACTTCAAGGAGCTGAAGAGATAGTTCAGTTAGTCATCTCTCCAAAGTTTGTATAGTGGACTCATCATGGGAATACAAGGGATAAAAAGGTCTTTCTTAATGTACTTTCTGTGACTTCTTCATGTTTCACCATGGAGCAGAGTCTTAACTGGTTTTCCAGTTTACAGTAGCTTCTCATCCATTAAGTCTGTAGGCATTAATGATTTGTTGGGTTTTGTGGAAGGCCTAGTTTATGGTCCTCTCTAGGCTACAGTACATTTTATTAAAATTATTTTGTGAAGGAACAAATTGATCCACTGTACCTTAAGCTCTAGAGGCTCCTTAGATAGATATCTTCTAGAATTCTCTCTTTAAAAATGAGAATGACTCATGTTCACACAAATATTTCCATGCATATTAGGCACTATGTGATACAGAAGAGCTCAAAGAAATTGCATATACTCACTTGATTGATTTAGTGAGGCGCCAGAACAAAGCCTGTATAATTCACTTTCCTTATTTACATTCTTCCTCTCTTTATGTCTGTCTGTTAGGACTGGCAAGAACCTTCCTGTATTTCACTTCGGATTTTATATTGTTTTAAGTCTCTTAGCACTTAAAATGCAATGTCTTGTTGCAAAGCAAAGTACCTTTATCACTCACTCATATTACTTCTGCTCACTGAAAGGAGAAGTTAACATGAGCACTCCCCAGAAGACTTCAGAGGTTTGAGCAGTTTCTGCATTTTTTAAACTTGAATTAGCTGACTTTGCTGATGCAAATTTAGGAGAACACAAATGATCCTGCTGTTAAAAAAGCTGTCGCTATTTGCAGCATCTAGTAGAAGGGATTAAATGAAAAGCTGTTACAGACAATGAAGTCCTCAAATTACATACAACCATTATCAACTAGTCATATGAACACAGCCTAGCTTGCCAGTTTCCCAAACATAAGAATTATGTCTCTCCTTACCTGTAATGCTTCTTTCATTTGTAGTCAGAGCAGCTTATTTTCCTGGCATAGTTGGTACCTGTGATAACATACTCGACCCTGTCAATATTGCACACCATGCCGACGTGTATTCTTACATATAAAGTAAACAAGTAGAATCAAGTGGCTTGTGAGCAGTGTCAGTATATGAAACAGCCTTTATACATGACACTCAAAACACAGTTTGGGTTTTTGATCCAGTGAGTAGTGCCTGTTTGATATTAGTCATTTTCTGGCATCTTGATGAAGAAAATCCTTTTATCACGCCAGGAGAATTTTCCTAAAAGTACACATGGACCTATTTGCCAGAAATAGAATGGACAGCTGTATTCCACTTTCAGTTATTAAGTCCACAGTATATGTACTTCTTAACTGATCTCATTAGAGCAATTCACACTCAGTATCTGTGTAACAGTTGTAAATTGTACATTTTGGAGATTGAGAGCTTCATAAAAAATCCTGGTATGGAGAACAGATCACAGAACTGTTTTACAGAATCACAAAATCACAGAATGGTGGGGGTCAGAGGGAGATCACCTAGACCAACCCCCCTGCTAAAACAGGTCTGGCCCGCTCAGGTTGCACAGGCATGTGTCCTTGCAGGTTTTGAAAGTGGCAAGAGAAGGAGAATCCACAACCTCTCTGGGCAGCCTGTTCACAGTAAAGATGATTCTCCTTAAGTTCAAGTGAAACTGCCTGTGCTCTTGTTTGTACCCATTGTCCCTCCTCCTGTCACTGGCCACCACTGAAAATAATCTGATCCTATCCACTTGACACCTGCCTTTTAGATATTTATAAGCACTGGTAAGTTTCCCTCCCAGGCATCTCTTTCTTAGGCTAAATAGCCCCTGGTCTCTCACCCTCTCAGTTAGAAAAAACCTTGAAGATCACCAGATTCAAACATGAGCTAACTCTACCAAATCTGGTGCAAAAAAAGTGTTCCTTAGGACAACAAGCTATGCATGTTTTAAATGCCTCCACCTTTATCAGCTTTCTTCCTCTTCTCTGGATCCACTCCAGGACATCAATGTCTTTCTTGAAGTGAGGACCCAAACACTGAACACAGTACTCAAGGTGCAGCCTTGCCTGAAGTCCTGCAAGTAACACCAGACTTGAAGCCAGGCATAGATATAAAAGCAGAACTCATCGTAATGTGGCCTCAAGAGAAAAACTAGAACCTTTTATGGGGAGAGAACGTAAGAGTACACTTGCTAAACAGTTTGATTCAGCCAAAAAGAAGAGTTCAATGAAATAATGTACCCACTCAGAGACACAGAACTAGGAGTCACAGAATGTTCAAGTGCTCAAATTAGAAGCATCTGGGTTTGTTATGCTTATACGGATGTATAACGACTGCAGAAGCCAACCTCTACCAATACTACTGTGCAAGGTAGTTTTTTACTTTACAATTTTATACACTCTGTACTGTTCAAATGTTTTCAGTAGTGTTCCTAGCTTCAATATTCTAAGCTTCAATACATATTAAGAGTGAAACAGTGGCAGCCTGTCGTTTGGGCAGAGGCACTCTGTGCTGATTTAAGAACTGGCTCGAAGACCAGGCCCAGAGAGTGGTGGTGAATGGTGCCACATCCAGTTGGCAGCCACTCACTAGTGGTGTCCACGAGGGATCAGTGCTGAGCCCAGTCCTGTCTGATATCTTTATTGATGATCTGGATGAGAGGATTGAGTCCAGCATCAGTAAGTTTGCAGATGACACCAAGTTGGGGGCACATGTTGATCTGTTAGAGGGTAGGAGGGCTCTGCAAAGTGATCTGGACAGGCTGGATAGATGGGCGCAGTCCAATGCCCTGAGTTTTAACAAGTCCAAGTGCANTGCCACATCCAGTTGGCAGCCACTCACTAGTGGTGTCCACGAGGGATCAGTGCTGAGCCCAGTCCTGTCTGATATCTTTATTGATGATCTGGATGAGAGGATTGAGTCCAGCATCAGTAAGTTTGCAGATGACACCAAGTTGGGGGCACATGTTGATCTGTTAGAGGGTAGGAGGGCTCTGCAAAGTGATCTGGACAGGCTGGATAGATGGGCGCAGTCCAATGCCCTGAGTTTTAACAAGTCCAAGTGCAAGGTACTGCACTTTGGTCACAACAACCCCATGCAGTGCTACAGGCTGGGGACAGTGACTGGAGAGCATACAGACAGAGAGGGACCTGGGGGCAGTGGTTGACAACAGACTGAACATGAGCCAGCAGTGTGCCCAGGTGACCCAAGAAGGCCAATGGCATCCTGACCTGTATCAGGAATAGTGTGGCCAGCAGGACCAGAGAAGTCATTCTGCCCCTGTACTCAGCTCTGGTTAGGCCACACCTTGAGTACTGTGTCCAGTTCTGGCTCCCTCAATTTAAGGAAGACATTGAGGTGCTTGGATATGTCCAGAGAAGGGCAACAAGGCTGGTGAAGGGCCTGGAGCACAGCCATATGAAGAGAGGCTGAAGGAGCTGGGTGTGTTCGGTCTGGAGAAGAGGAGGCTCAGGGGAGATCTTATTGGGAGGCCTGAAGGGAGGTTGTAGCCAGGTTGGGATTGGTCTCTTCTGCCTTGACAGAACTAGAGGACACAGTTGCAAGCTATGCCAGGGCAGGTTTAGGCTGGATGTTAGGATGAAATTCTTCACAGAAAGAGTGATTTGCCACTGGAATGAGCTGCCTGGGGAGGTGGTGGAGTCACCATCCCTGGAGGTGTTTAAAAAGAGGCTGGATGAGGTACCTAGTGCCATGGTCTAGTTAATTAGAAGGATTAGGTGATGGGTTGGGCTTGACGATCTTGAAGGTCTTTTCCAACCTGATAAATTCTGTGATTCTGTGAAACAGCAAATATAAGGCTCATGATCATAAAAGTAAAAACATTTTAGCTTTTGGTGGCTTTTTTTTGCTTTTCTTTTACCAGTCAACATAGCTCTAGATGGCCACTGCTAGCATTAGTAAGAATAAGGACACTACAAAAGATTAGGCTCTTAACTGTAGGTCTGGAGGCACATATGCATAGTGATTTATAGCATGAGATATTGTACTGCAGGGTTAGAGTGTTCCAGTATTTTATATTTACAGAGAAAGTACTGTAATATTCATTCTATATAGCCTCTGAAAACATGTGCAAAGCAAAGTTAGTATATATCTACCTTGGATACCAGAAAAAAATAGTTGGGATTGTGGTTTTGTTTTTTTTCTTCCATACATTAAAGTAGTGTGGACACTGAACTATTTTTTATTTCCCACTTAAGGAAGTGTGTGGATGGACAGCACTGAAAATTCTACCAGAGTCAAGTTAAAAACCTACTCAGCCAGGGAGAGTGCAGCAGCCAGAATATTTCAAAGGTTTTTTTCAGTCTGTATTAACTACCAAATAAATAATAATGACTAAAGAGTATTTACAAATCCCCTAACCCCCTAAACCTCTGGGTAAGTCTCTGGCAAGCTTAAAAGCCAACTTTACAGAGGGAAGGCACCTTGATGAGAGTCCTCCTGAAAGAAGAGAGCACAGGGGCATCCTGTCAATCTGAGTCAACCTGTTACCAAAACTGTAAAATAATGAAACACTTCATTAAAGCTCTCTACTTACAAGAGACACTTGTTTCAGAGCTCTTAATTCTGTCTCATGGGTTCTTGGTTTGCTTTTTTCTCTCTCTTGATGGCACTGTGTGTCTACTGCTTGAATGATGCTAACTGTGGTCTGGTACTACATTGATTAAATCTGTATGAATACAGGTAATAAAACTTGGGACAGTTTACATTAGTCAGTTCTGAGTACTGCTTACAGAACACTCTTACTAAGACAAATCACTCCACAGTGAAATGGGAGGGACATAATCTTATCTCCTCATCTATTCTATTTCTGCCGTGGATGCACCAGTTCAATTAATGCAACTGAAAACAACCTACCATACCAGAAACAGTCACTCACATCACCCTTCTCAGAGACATTCTCAGAGACACATTCAGGGCATCACAGGATGCATTAAGACAATCATTCGAGGATGGCTCCCATTTTGTATTTTTTAGGGATGCAATGAAGAAAGTTAAGGCCCTCTTGGTATTACATGTGGCAAAGGATGCAAAATACAATACAAAGGGCTTCTTCAAGTACAGCAGTAAGAAAGTCTTAGGGAAGTGCAGGTCCACTGCTGAATGATGTGGTGTCACATTAAGGATAAGATCCTGGTGTTTGCCACAGATTTGGGATTGATGGTGGTAGAGGCACTGGCTGCAAGATGATCTCAGGACTAATAAATGCTGGGTAACATCTAATGCAGTCAGAGGTGCAAACCTTCACAGTGGCTCTAATCATAATGCAAAAGTTCAGCTGTGTGTTCAAGGTGCAGTTCTCATGAAGAAAGTAGTCCCTGTCTTGGGTGGCAGAAAAGGAGCACATTGATTGTCCTTGTCTGTCTTCTCTTCCAGTATCAGCTGCTGCTGTAGCTGGAGGTAGTGCTAGCCCACATAGAATGGTAAGGTTGGAAGTGACCTCAAGGATCATCTAGTTCCAACCCCCTGCCATAGGCTGGGACACCTCCCACTAGTACAGGTCACTCAAGGCCTTGTACAACCTGGCCTTGAACACCTCCAGGGATGGAACATCCACAACCTCCCTGGGTAACCTGTTCCAGTGCCTCACCACCACACTGCACCTCACCTTGCTGACCCCAGTACCAATGCCAGCAACACACATATTCCGTGATGCCAAAGTGAGTATGCACCAAGATGCTCTTCTCATGGGTCTTATACCCCAGCCCAGGCTGTCCCTGCCTTCCAGGTGATGTTTAGCATGATTTGGGAGGAAAGGTGAGTAACATAAGTCATATCGGTTTAGCATACACTTGATTTCCTTCATTAGCATATTAAGAGGTGTCAACTTTAATATTAAAATTACAGTTAATTAGGCAAAGGTCTTCATTCAGGCACCCTGGCCCCCCAAAACTACTTTGTTCAATCTGAAGATGATAAGGCTGAAGGGAGCTCTCATTGCTCTCTACAACTACCCGAAGAGTGAGGAAGGGCCAGCCTCTTCTCCTTGCTGTCAAGCCACAGGACGAGAGGAAATGGATCCAAGCTGGGCCAAGGATAGTTCAGGTTGGAAGTTAGTAAGTGTTTCTTCAAAGACAGGATTATCAAACACTGGAACAGTCTGCCCAGGGCAGTGTTGGAGTCACTGTCCTTGGAAGTGTTTAAGCGGTGTATGGACCTGGTGCTTAGGGGCATGGTTTAGTGTTGGTTCTTCAGTGTTGAGTCAGGTGTTGTACTGGATGATCTTTGAGGTGTCTTCTAGCCAGATGTATTCTGTGAAATTGGGTGTTTATGTTATTTGAGCCCTGCTTCATCAGTTCTAGCCAAAACAGGGCCATCTTCAGCTCTCCAGCAGTCCAACTTCACAGATCTTCATTTAGTGCAAACACCTGCTGAGTGTATGCACTGGTTTGAGGCTAATTGGAATATTTTAATAGAGAAAATTACACTATAGGCTGTGAAAGGAAAACATCATAATGTCTATTTCATTCATAGGCTTGCTAAGAATTGTTTTGGGAAAAGAATATAAACATAGATAAGTCATTCTCTCTCTGTCTCTTGCTGAGAGAACAGCAGCTCGGGTGGTCTAGCAGCTCCTGGCTCCGGCTCCTCTCCTAATTAATCCTCACTAACCACCTTCCTTCTAACTCCCCTGGCCGATCCTCCTAATTTACCTTGCGCGTAAGGCAAACCTGGGAGTAAGATACAGGGGTGGGGAGAAGGTGGAAGGGTGGTTGGGAGCCCCTCCTGGGGTCTCTGATTTCTGGGAGGGGAGTTGTGTTTCTGTATTACCTTTAACTTGTATATTTCTGTAAATATTCCTGTATATAGTGTGTATCTCTGCTTGTACATTGTGCTGAGCTGTAAATAGAGCACTCCTTAACTTCCAGCTGGTTGAGTTCTAGTCTGGGTCATTTTACAAAGTGTGTGTGTGGGGGGAACTCCCAAACCTTCACAGTGTAAATGACAATTGAATTGTGCTAAAGCAGCTTGCCCTCCTGTCCCATGGCCAGCTTTGTGGTATGACAAGTGAGTTATCTGCTGACAAAGGACGCAGAGGAGGCAGAGTTATTGAATGCCTTCTTCGTTTCAATCTTTACTGCTAAGATCAGTCCTCAGGAATCCCAGTCCTTGGAGGTAAGAAAGTCTGCAGGAAGGAAGACTTGAAGACTCTCCCTTAGTCAAAGAGGCCTGGGCTAGAGATACCTAGATGCGCACACACTAATCCATGGACCCTGATAGACTGTCCCCATGAGTGCTGAAGGAGCTGGCTAAAGTTATTGCTAAACCACTTTGCTTTATTTTTGAAAGATCATGGAGGCCAGGGAGGTGTCTGAAGACTAGAGAAAAGACACTATCAGTCCAGTCTGAAGACTAGAGAAAAGACACTATCAGTCCAGTCTTCAAAAAGGGCAGGAAGAAGGACCCAAGAAATTATAGGCTGGTCAGCATCATCTCAGTATCTGGAAAGGTGATGGTACAGCTAATTCTAGAGGTCATCTCTAAGCAGGTGAAGGAAGAGATTATCAGAAGTAGCCAGCATGGATTCATGAAGGGAAAATCATCCCTGACCAATCTGATAGCCTTTTCTGATGGTGTGATGAGCTGGGTGGACAGGGGAGAGAAGTGGATGTGGTCTACCTCCATTTCAACAATGTTTTTGCCACTGTCTCCCACAGCATCCTCTAGGATGTATGGGTTGAATGATCAGACAGTGAGGTGGATGGAGAACTGGCTGAACAACAGATCTCAGAGGGTTTTATGATGAATCGAGTCAGAAACCCCTGGGTAGTGGTGTTCCCCAGTTAGTACTGAGCCCAGTTTTGTTCAACATGTTCATCAATGTCCTGGATGAAGGGATGGAGTGTATTATCAGCAAGTTTCATCACATGACACACCAGAAGGCTATGATGCCACTCAGTGAGAATGGGACAGCTTGGAGAGTTGGGCAGCGGTGAAGCAAGGCCAAGTGTAGAGTCCTGCACCTAGGAAGGAATAACCCCAAGTACCAGTACAGGGTAGGGACTGACCTGCTGGAAAGCAGCTCTGAGGAGAAAGATCTTGGAGTGCTGGTGGACAAGTTAACCATGAACCCATAGTGTGCTCTTGTGGCCAAGAAGGGCAATGGCATCCCAGAGTGCATCAAGAAGAAACAGACAACTACTGGAGAGAATCCAGTGGAGCCATATGAAGATGATTACAGTACTTGAGCATCTCTCTCACAAGGAGCTGAGAGATCTGGGACTTTTTAGCTTGGTGAAGACTGGCAGAGAGGATCTCATAAATATCTAAAGGGCATGTGTCAAGATGATGGGGTTGGATTATTTTCAGTGGTGTTCAGTGACAGGACAAGGGGCAAAGGACACAAACTGGACTGTAGAAAGTTGCACCTAAACATAAGGAGAAACTTCTTTACTTTGAGGGTAATGGAGCACTGGAAGGGGCTGCCTAGAGAGGTTGTTGAGTCTCCATCTCTGCAGACTTTCAAAATATGTCTGGACACATTCCTGTGCAACCTGATCAAGGTGAACCTGCATTAGCAGAAGGGTTGGATTCTTTCTGTGATTAGACTAGAAAAGACTTCTAAGATTGTTAAGTTTAGCTGCAAACGTAACACACCTAAATCATGTCCCTAAGTACCACATCCACACAGAAACACCTCCAGGGATGGTGACTCAACCACCTTCCTGGACAGCCTGTTCAATGTTCGACAGACCTTTCAGTGAAGAAATTTTCCTAATACCCAGTTTAAACCTTCCCTACCGCAGCTTGAGACTGTTCCCACTTTCCTATCACTTGTTACTTGGGAGAAGAGACCAACCCTTGCCATGCTGCAACCTCCTTTATGTTAGGTGTGGAGAGCAATAGGTTCCTTTAAGCCTCCTCCTCTCCAAGCTAGACAGCCACAGTCCTCTTAGCCATTCCTCACAGGACTCGCTGTCTAAGTTCCTCACACAGAGTCTTCCCTGAGCCCAGGTAAAGATTTTACAGAAACAAACTAATAAGAGAATTCGTGATGAAGCAGATCTTTACTGGAGACAACAAAGTCTAGGCAGGCTGGAGAGTCATAGACACACTACTTTACCTGAAAAATTGTAGGGTGCAGCCAGTTTTTCGTAGATTTCAAGTACAGAAATGGGTAACAGAACCATAAAGCTCTTAGGGGTATTCTCTGACCTTCCCAAACAGTAACTGCTACTGTTGAACTCTGTGGTTAGTGGTTCAAGCCACAGACCTCTACTGTCAGCAACCTTCACCTTTCTTGTGAGCTGCAATTAACTATTCCAGCACTCATTTCAAATGTCTGCTTACTGAGAATCACTAGAATGACACTTGTGGTTGTGCATTCAGTATGCATTGATTTGGTAGGTGTCTAGATTTAGCCTGTATCCGGGGCTAAACTATAGCAGTTTCTATATCATCCCATGGCCCCTCTCCAGCAGAGGAGTAAGACTGGGAACATGCGAGTAGACCCAAGAGCTGAAATGAAAATGGATTTAATGAAACAACAGAACTGATACCAATGACATATATGAAGTATACAAAGTTATACTCAGCTCAGCAGTTGCTTTAAAACAGAAAGCAGCCCCTGGAAGCTGGAGAAGGAATGTGAGCTGGAAAAGCCCAAGCAGAAGGCTCCTCTCGCCTCAGCAAACTTCCCCCTTTATACTGAGCACAACATTTATGGTATGGGACACATTTGTAAGCCAGCTTGGGTTAGCTGCTCTTGCTGACTTGAAACTGCTAATAGCATGCAGCTCTTTGCTGGCCTATGATTCTGTTGCAGCAAAACCAAGACAATGATTCACACTCATCTTTAAATGGATACGGCCACCATGACTTCTCTGTGTTATATTCAAGTCCTACACACTTCTGGAAACACTTCACCTGTGTTTCTGCCATTTTTAATTATCATAGCTCTGTCAAGCCAGTTGTGTTGCCAAAGCCCAGACACCATACATACATAAGCCATTTATTTAGGTACAGGTTGTATTGTGGCTTCTTAACATAGGATAATACCTCATAGCTGAAAATGCAAAAACAACAGCACAGTCACACTGAAGTTCTAATCTGTTAGCTGGGTCATAGAAATGTTTTTCCAATGCTACAGAGCATTTGTGGGAAAGCTAAGAAAATTTACATAGAATACACTGGCTCAAAGAAAATTTAACAAATACTAGCAAAGATCCCACTAACAAAAAAAAAAATCAAAAGTAGTTCCACTACTAACATAACAGATTTTGTGGATGCTAAGAAAAGCCCTAGCAACAAAACCAGTTAAGACACAATTCAGTGATACATGATTCTATTCACCCTGTTTAAATGTTTGTTCAACCTTGGTCAGAAGGCCCTCAGGATTGAAAAACAAAAGTTACAGCAGTGTACTTAAACTCACCATATATAGGCCATATTGCTATTGGAATTATTGGGCAGTTTGCAACTGCAGAAAGGTTGTGTGTATACTTATAAACCCATTACAGAATTGCTTTGATGCTATTTGTTCTAAGAATGTTTCTTCCTCTCACGTTTCTCCAAGTATCAGAGTTTCCACTCTACTTCCATATTTGGAGAGGCAGCAGTACCGAGACCAGCTCCGGCGCCTAACGTTATTGCTTTCAGCCCAGCAGGGAACTTCCCGGCGCGGAGTCACCTGGAGAAAGGGGAGGAGGGGCAGCAGGGTCCGCTCCCTCACGCGCCTGCGCATAGGGACTGTGGCCGCTGGGGGGCGTGCGGTGGTTACTCACGAGAGACAAGCTGGCGCGAGCCAGCAGCACAGCGCCATTTGGAGAGGCTGCTGATGCGCGGCGGCATCGTGCGCTGAGAATTTTTTTTCTTTTTTTCAACAAAACAAACAAAATTTCCCCTTTTTTTCAGCAAAACAAACAAACAAAAAAAACCAAAACAAAACAAACCCAAAACACCAAGTTAAAACAATCAAACCAGTAAAGTAACCATGGTTATAACTCAGGCAAATAGGATTGCAAAGAAAACTGTGGGCACCCAGACTGGTGCCTCACACAAACATGTAGGTGTTCAGACCTCGGGCTGCAGAGAATGCCTCAGCCTAGCATTTGAAATGGAAGGTAGTGGGTATGAAACCTGTGTGAGGTGTGAGCAGGTGAGCGATCTGCTCATTATGGTGGCTGGGCTGAAGGAGGAAGTTGAAAGACTAAGACGTAAATGGGAATGTGAAAAGGAAAAGGACTGCAGGAGGCGGGCTATACCAACCCTGGGGGAGGGGCAGCAAGTCAGGGAAATAAAGGATTGTTTCCCCTTCCTTCACAGATAAAACAGGTAAAGGAGGAGAGCCAGAAGATAAGGAGGAGTGGAGGCAGGTCCCCTGCAACAAAGGCAGGAGAGNAAAGGAGGAGACCCAGGAGGTAAGGGGGAGTGGAGGCAAGCGCCCCCCAACAGAGGCAGGAGAGGCCCCTCTTGATTGTCTCAGTCTTACCAGCTACCCTTGCACAACAGATATGGGGTGTTGGAAATTGAGGATGGGGCAGAGGCAGATGGAGGAGAAAGCCCATCTGCTCAGTTGCCCAGGGCACGTCAACCAGTGCCAGAATCAAGACCAGTTCAACAAGGAAGAAAAAGAGAGTGATAGTTGTAGGGGATGCACTTCTACGAGGAACAGAGGGGCCAATATGTCAGGCAGACCCCTCTCACAGGGAAGTGTGCTGCCTACCTGGAATAGGGGTTAGGAACATCGCTAGGAAAATTCCTAGCCTAGTGCTCTCTACAGACTACTGCCCATTCTAATCTTCCATATAGGAGGAGAAGAAATAATGACTGGTAGTCCTAGAGCAATCAAAAAAGACTTCAGGACCTTGGGATGAATGATTCAAGATGCAGGGGCACAAATCATCTTCTCTTCTATTGTTCCAGCTGAGAGCAGAGACATTGGATTAGGCAGCCAAATAGACGCTTTTAATACATGGCTCCGTGGATGGTGTCACCACCACAAATTTGGGTTCTTTGGCAATGGTGTGGTCTATACAGCACCAGGGTTGTTGAGCCCAAACAGGAGACACCTCTCTCGAAGGGGGAAGAGGGCCCTTGCAGGGAAGATTGCAGGACTAGTTAATAGGGCTTTAAACAGGGTGTGAAGTGGGAGGGGGACAAAATGATCAGGATTCCAGGTAGTAAGGTATGGGAGGCTAAGGGAAGATTAGCCAGCAAG